>CM053576.1:23508108-23670954 GCA_028646485.1 Cryptoprocta ferox | reverse complement strand
CATAGGTCTAACAGGAGAAACCTAACAGAGGACCATGGGGAGGGGAAGGAGGAAAAAGAGTTAGGGAGAGGGAGGGAGACAAAACACGAGAGACTCTTGAATACTGAAAACAAACTGAGGGCGGAAGGGGAAGGGGGAAAGGTAAAGGGGGGTGATGGTCACGGTGGAGGTCACTTGTGGGGAAGAGCACTGGGTGTTATATGGAAACCAACCTGACAATAAACTATAAAGTTAAAAAAAAAAAGAAATAATTGCCACTAAAATTGAAAACCATGCTCTTCCACATATCATCTGAAATCATCTTGTGACCCACCAGTGATACGACCCACTTTCTAGGAATCCCTGTACTAAGCTTTTCTTCTGATCACAAGGCTTCCTTCTAGCCTTTACATTTGAGAATTTATGAAGTTCCCTTTCCCAGGTTGCCCAAGGGGTCCCTGCTCTCTGGAGGAGTTCACACACTTCATTCCTGTGCAGTGCAGGGGACAGGTAACATTCATGGGAGGTGACCCATGTCAGGAGCTGGGAAGGGACTGAGATTTTACCCTACTTACAAGATGAGATGTTAGACTGTTTCATAGGTGTTGGCAGAAGACAGGCTCCTGGGGCAGAGACAAGAACAGAGAGGGTATACTCAGAATGTCAGGCTTCCACTGAGTCCCCATGTCTCCTAAGTCCCAAGGTAGTGATATAGATGGGTCTACACACACAGTGAGTTGTGTTTATAGGAGAAGAACATTGAGCTTGGAGAATGTACTGTTACAGTGAGCAGTAACAGGCCCATACTTTGTTGGGGGGGAAAGACATCACTTCATCCTTCAAGGTTTCTTGACTTCAACTCAACCCTAAAAATGGCCGGATAAAGGGCAATCAGGGCTTGCATTCTTGGCATATCCAGTAAGAACGTGCATGAGTGCTTAGGGCTCATGGTAGATTCCCTCTTCCAACAAATTACACCTATGGATATCCCAATTACAAGCCCCATGACCCGGATCAGATAGGTGAGGAGGTGCTATGAGGTCCCAGAGCTGATACTCCACCATTCTTTCTCCAATTCCTGAAACCATAGCATAAGGTCAGTGAGTTGTGGGGACAAGGGAGGGTAATTATGTTAGAGTGTTCAGCTTGATTCCTAATCAGTAATAATAAAATCAGTTATAATAAAAGGTTAAATATTCACTCTATTTAGGAGTTTGACTTTTATTAGTAAAATAACTCTGTTACCTGGGTTTGCCAGTTTGTGTGTTCCAGGGAAATCACACTAATGGCTTGAATCAATTAGCTATTGCTATAGTAATGTCACACAACATCAACCTCAAACACCTGGTGGCATATGATATTTGGTTTTTAGTTTTTAGTTTCCTGGTCAGCTGGACATCTCTCTTTCACTCAAGTTGGCTTGGGTGGCTCTCCTTCCACTTGTCTCTCATCCTAGAACCAGGGGGCTAACTAGAACATATTTCTCCCTTGGTGATGACTAAATTGCAAGAGAGCATGCCCAACTACACAAGTATATTTTGAGCCCATTAGCCAAAGGGAGTCTAATGGCCAAGTCCAAAGTCAAAGGGGTGAGGAAATAAACTCCACCCATGGAGGGGGAAAGGGAGGAGATATTCCTGACAGCAATCTAATCTATCATCTATCAAAAGCCCATGGTTCCTCTTGCCATTTTTTACTCACACAGGATCTCAAGCCCTCTTTGCAAAGCCTTCCCCATATTCTCCTTTCAATCCCAAAGTATCAAAATACAATGAAGTCTCAAATGATAAACATTCATACAGTGGGTTCCTCCCCCACCTTCTAGAACAGGGCTTTAAGAAAACTTACATTCATTTTTCTCAATTAACCAACATTTCTTCCCAATAATAAAAAAGAAATAAAACATTGGTGCCAAGTTTATGTTTCTAAGCTCCCTCCTCTGCTCACCAGGCTGGGGCTCTTGGAGGAATTAACAAATAACCCCTGTGCTTTATGTTGAAGGTTTTACATGCACACAAGGCCTTCTGTTTGAGAGGAGATACACATTGTGCAATTCCTCATAAAGAATGGATATTCTAGTTTTTATGGCTATTTAAAGTTATAAAAGGTAATACATTAATTTAGAAATAATTCAGAAAAGAGGGAGAGTAAGAGTCAGAAGTGCTAATGTGTCCAGTTTCTTTGCCGCCTTATATAGTTAGAACATGCATAGGGTCTGGGCTTTATAAAGAGATTAAATAATAAGTTCCTGACCTCAGAGTGTTCTGTTATGGCAACACGTTTTCCTTAAAGCTCTTTTCCCCCTTATCCCTGGTGTGTGTGTGTGTGTGTGTGTGTGTGTAAAGAACTATGTGTACTATGTGATTTCCCCAGAAGGTATTTCCTATATGCGTAAGACCTAGCTATTGACAGTCATCTTTATGTGGCCACTCCTCTGTTGTCCCAGCCCCTGACTGTGAACATTTGTTGCCTGGTTGGCTACTTGAAAGCTCCTCACTCTTTTCCTTTGCTAGGGATATCTGTATTAGTCAAAGATTCTTTGTTGGAAGTGATAGAAACCCAGCTCTAACTAGTTTGAGTACAAAAGGGGATTTATTGGCTCCACAACCAAACTACGGACAGTACAGGGTAGAACTGATCCTAGTGGATTCAGATATCCAAATGATGTCAGGCTTTTCTCTGTCTCACTTTTCTCTGCTGCTCTTTGCTTGTTGGGGCCATTCTTGCTTATCACAGATGGTCTTTTTCCCCAGGGAGGGGAATGTGGCCTCTAGCAACTCTAGAATCATAGCCTTTCAGCTTCAGCAACTCTTGGAGGATAGAGGAAAACTCTCCCTTAGCTCTGGTATATGAAATTCCAGGAGATGTCTCTTGGGGCACCTGCATGGCTCAGTCGGCTAAGCATCCGACTTCGGCTCAGGTCATGATCTTGCAGTTCAAGCCTTGCGTCAGGCTCTGTGCTGACAGCTCAGAGCCTGGAGCCTGCTTCAGATTCTGTGTCTCCCTCTCTCTCTGCCCTTCTGCTCATGCTCTGTCTCTCTCAAAAATAAATAAATAAACATTTAAAAAATTTTTTTAAAAAGAAATTCCAGGAGATGTCTCTAACTGACCTAATTTGGGTCACATGCTCATGGCCTGAACCAACCACCAGGGCTTCATTTCCAGAATAACGGTGGGAAGCACTGGCATGGCCATTGGGGAAACTGTTGGGAACCATGAAACCTCTTTAGTTTTCTTGAACTATAATGCTCCTTATGAGAACTAAGAATTTGGTACCAGGCCCTTTTCCCAATCTGTACCTTAGGAGGCCCATCTGTACACTGGTGTGGAGTGGGGCGATCTGGGAGATTTCCCATATGGATGTCCTATGATCCCGTTATAAAATAACACAATATTCTGGGAGGGAGTTCCCTCTCACACTCTCTTTGAGGGTCCTCTGTATTTGGTCTCTGTGGGTTACTAGGTGAGGCAGGTTCAGTGCCACCGGGGTAGCTGTCCTGCTACATGAAACTGGACTGGGCAGACGTTGCCCACTTATTTGGGGCAGTAGTGTTGGGAAATCTGGTTGCCCACTGTCCCTGGGCCCCTGGGAGGGCTGGTTCCTGGCCAGCTTCACCACAATCATGACTGCTTAAAGCTTAGGGCATTTCAACCTTAACATGAGGGTTGGAACTCACAGCCTTGAGTTCTTGCACTGGCTCTGCCATGCAATCAATTAATCCCTTCCATCATCCCCTTGCCTCTTCAAATTCTCTCCAAGTATATATCTCTACTCACCTAGAAGCCTTTGTGAGTAATGTCGAATTTTCTGAAGATTGGTCCTCTGTCAAAAGATTGGCATCTAACTGTACATTTATTTATTTTAAACTGAATGAAAATGTTTGAGGTATGTATGTCATTATATTATTAATTAATTCATCCATATTTGGACTAATACATATTAAAATTTTTAAATGTTTACTTAGTTTTGAGAGAGACAGAGTGTGAGCAGGGGAGGGGCAGAAAGGAGGAGACACAGAATCCAAAGCAGGCTCCAGGCTTTGAGCTGTCAGTGCAAAGCCTGAGGCGGGGCTCAAACCTATGAACTCCGAGATCATGACCTGAGCCAAAGTCAGACGCTCAACCAACTGAGCCACCCAGGCGCGTTCCTGGACTAATATATATTTTTAAATGTTTATGTCTTTTTGAGAGAGAGGGAGAGAAATAGAGCATAAGCAGGGGAGGGGCAAAGAGAGAGGGGGACAGAGGCTCTGAAGCAGACTGTGCTGACAGCAAATAGCCTGAGAACTCACGAACTGCGAGATCATGACCTGAGCTGAA
Organism: Cryptoprocta ferox; assembly: GCA_028646485.1. NCBI lineage: Eukaryota > Metazoa > Chordata > Mammalia > Carnivora > Eupleridae > Cryptoprocta > Cryptoprocta ferox. Next base: position 23,666,655 of record CM053576.1, on the reverse strand, counting down.
GTCAGACACTTAACTGACTGAGCCACACAGACACCCCTAGACTAATATTTTTGATACACTGATCAAATATCTGTCTGGATAGCATGAAATTAAGGGGCTTCTGCCATATTTGTTTATTGTCTAGCATCACGCAATATGACATTTAAAAACTTTTATTGAATGGATGATGTCTTACGGTTTGCTCAGTTGCAGACCTTGGGACAAGAATTTGAGACCAAACAGCTAATTTGGAGGACAATCCCAAGAAACATTGTTGGTAGGGTGGGGAGCAAGGCAGGAAAGGAGAGGCTGCCAATAAATTATGTGACCATGTAATGTACCACTGCGGGTAACTGTAGCTAATCCCACTGGGGAACTCTGGGAGAAAAGAACACCCTTCTGAGTTATATGATGGGTGAGGACGCTGGGGTAGCCATCAACTTCTCATCTGTAATTGGTTGAAGGATATTTCTGTGGGAATTATTGCTAGTAATTCTGCATTGTCTAGTGCATGGGCCAAGTGTGTTCCTGTGGCTGAGTCTTTTGGGTCATAGTTGTAGTAATCATCTTGGAGCATGGACATGAGTGCTGAGGAGATATGGGAGGGCTCTGGCTTTTGGCTACAGATGGGTCTTCCTTCCCCTAAGCCATGATATCCTGGGGTTTCTCACCCTCCCATTGAATCAGTGGGGAGGGGAGGGTGGTCCACATATGGGTCCACATGCTGTCCCCCAGCTTCTTAAGTAGCTGTCCTAGAGGACAGCACAAGGATCCATGTGTGGACTAGCTAACACCTAGATATAACCTTGAGTTGAGGAAGGGATGGGGGCAAAATAAAGATGAACTTTTAACTCAAAAGATACCAAATACCTACATAAGATTATTTTCAACTGGCAGAGACTAAGTCACTATTAGTAATCAGGTTTATCGTTTTCTCTCTCAATAATAGATAATACTAATAGATATTAAGTCACTTATAAAAGTAACCTATACATTTTTTTGTGTGTGCCTATGAGTTGTAGAGGGTAGATTTCAATCCTCCCACAAATATAGTCCCCATGAAGGCAGGGCCTTTATCTGCTTTGGTTTTCGCCATATTCATAGTTCATGGCATTTTGCCCGACACATAAAAATGCTGATGAAATATTGGTTGAGTGAATATATACTCTAAACTTCCCTACCAGTGTCCCCTGCTCTTCTGAAATCTAAGCCATTGAATTTCAATTAGTTTATCACAGCTTCACCCAGAGCTGGGCAGGAGTGATGGTACTTTCTCTCAGACAACTAAGCTCTTTTAGTAGAGAGCCAGGATGTGAGGGGCTGCTCTCTACACCCCATGCAAGCATAGTTGGACTTCTGGAGAATAGTGAGGCTGTCAGAGCCCTGGGTGGTAACTGAAGGGCTATTTTGTGTCCCTTCAATTTAATGTCCTCTTAATTAATATAAATAATGGCTGGGTTGTCACTTGCTGCCACTACGTTTCTTTTTCCAAGGCTCATTATGATCGGAGATGAACCGCCCTCCTCCAGCCTCTATGTCCCCATAGTCATGGAGTAGAGCTTCATGGATCCTGGGCCCAGCCCTGCCCCTTTCTAGTTGGGTGAACCTGGGCAAGTTGTGTTCCCTCTCTGAGCCTTGGATTCTTTATCTGGATGGGGCAGCAGCCTTGAGGATGGTTCTAGGCTTTTCTCTTTACATAGCCTCTCATGATGCAGATATATATGTCTCTTCAACATCGAGGCCCCCACACTGGGGTCCCCTTAATGATGTGGGTCTAAAGTCAGCCAGATATGAGTCCAAATCCTGGATTCATATTTACCACCTCTTCCTAGCTATGTGGCTTTAGACAAGTCACAACTTCGATGAGTTGCATTCTTTTTTTCCTACACACACACACACACACACACACACACACACCCTCAGATGCCAGGCACTATCCTAAGACTGCTGAGGTCAAATCCTGGATCTGCTACTTGGCAGCTATGTGACCTTGGGCAAGTCACTTAATCTCTTTGCTCTCAGTTTCCTCATCTGTTAGGTGGGAATAATAATAATAACATTTTCCTCCAGGGATGCTGTAAGGAGCAAGAGAGTTAATACATGTGAAGCACTTAGAACTGTGCCAGGAACATAGCAAATCCTGATAAATGTTTGCTGTTATTAAGGCTACCCATCTCATTGAAACTTTATAACCCACTCCGGGAAGAGGTCTGACTTTCCCCACTCTAAATTGAGGGTAATAATACTCACAGCATAGGTGGTTATGATTATGAAAAGTAACATAGGCAAAATAACATTAGGTCATATTTACTGAGTACTATGATGAACCAGATATTATGCTATATGAGTCAGAAATGTGCTTGGCAGCAAGAAGCAGAAATTGAAAGTAATGGGCACAAATATATAGAGCTTCATTTATCTCACATAAGAAGTCTGGAGGAATCCAGGCTCTTTCTGTTTTTCTGCTTTACCATTCTTATCAAGTCAGTCTTTGTTCTCAAGATTTCAAGATGGCTGCTGTGCCTCTGTGCATCACATCTGTGTTCCAGACAAATACAGGGGTAAGTACAGAAGGCTGAAGAAGGCCAGTTGTCTGTCTCTAAAAAAAAAAAAAAAAAAAGCAAACAAAAAAAACCCCCACCAAAAATACAAAAAAAAAAACTTCTGGAGGTACATTTATCATGATGAGCACTGAGTAATGTATAGAACTGTCGAAACTTATATTGTACACTTGAAACTAGTATAATACTCTATGTTAATTCACTTAAATTAAAAATTACTTATCTGGTAAGCAACAACCATTTTTAATGTTTACTTATTGGGGCACCTGGGTGGCTTAGTGGGCTGGGTGCCTGGCTTTTGATTTCAGCTCAGGTCATGATCTCATGGTTCATGAGTTCAAGCCCCACATCAGGCTCTGTGCTGACAGTGCAGAGCCTGCTTGGAATTCTCTCTCTCCCCCTCTCTCTGCCCCTCCCCCATGCATTCTCTCTCTCTCTCTCTCTCTCTCTCTCTCCCTCTCTCCTCTCTCCGCTCTTTCAAAATAAATAAATAAACTTAAAGAATGTTTATTTTTAATGAGAAAGATGGTGAGCAAGTGGGGGAGGGGCAGAGAGAGAGAGGGAGAGAGAGAACCCCAAGCAGGCTCTGTGCTCAGTGCAGAGCCCAGCTCAGGGCTTGATCTCACAAATGGTGAGATCACGACCTGAGCCAAAATCAGGAATCAGACACTTAGACAACTGAGCCACCCAGGCATCCCTACACCCAGCAACTTTCACTTACATATCAGTGGTCAAAACTCTGTCACCTAGGTTGTATAGGCAAGCGTACCTGCTAGGAAGCCAAGGAAATCAAGCCAGCCTTCATGGCAAGGGAGGCTGTAAACAATTCGGGGGTAACCAATTCACAGTATCTGTCACATATACATTTTCCTATTTAATTCTCACTGAGAGACTGCAAACATTAAGATTTCTGTTTTAAAAAGATGAGTAAACTGAAGCCAGGAGAGGCAAGTAATGAGCCCAAGGATAGGTAATTCATAAGTGGCAGAGTCAGGAGTCAAACACAGGTCTGTTTGGCTGGAAGGTCTGGTCTTTTCACCACTATGTGATGCCACAAAATGTCTACTTAGTAGGTACTGAGATATTATTTCCCTTTCACTCCTGGGCCTCTGATGAGGTTCCACCGACTTCGGGCATTTGAGGCTAGGCCTTTGCACCCTTTTCCCTGCAGCAGAAGTGTGGACAGGCTGGACTCCATGGAAAAACATGGTGGCCACACCCAAGGCTTCCTTGCTATTCAGGCTCTATGACCCGAGTGGGATAGATGGACATGTTATGTGTGTGTAGGACAGAGGTGGGACAGGTAGGCATCCTTATTTGATGACTGTGTAAGTTCTGGCAGAGCATTTTGAAGTAATGTGGTCAAAAAGTTTCAAAACAGCAGTTCGAAGACTAAATGGATGTAATTTTTTTGTTCCACACAGTATTTAAAAAAAAATACAAATGAATTAATTACATTTTAATGCTGGGAAACTTCATATTACAATCTATATTTCCTGTCTATCCAAGGGGAAAAAAAATTAGGCAATCCAGCCATACTGGGCCCAGATTCCACATGGTAACATCCCATTAGATGGGTATGTGCTCACCCACCACCACAGCTTCCTCCCACCTGACCTGCTTCCCTTGTCAGTTATTTGCCCGGTTCCCATGAGCTTCTGAGTTTGTTTCCCTTTCACTGAAACACTGGAAAGACTGAGACTTGGCGGGGGAAGTAGTTTGAGTTGTCTACGCTCACATAGCCAAGAAGTGGCCAATTTCAAACTGTGGGCCACTGTGACTCCCAGTCCAGTGCTCCTTCTCTATGACACCTCCTTCTGCTGCTGTTTACAAATTTATTCACCCGGATGGAAGCTATTGCAGTGGGAGATGCAGTGGAAGGAGCTGATTCAGAAGTGTAAGAGTGGGGCAGCTTGGCTTCTGCTTGGCTGAGGATACTGTTTCCCTTTTTTGGGCCTCTGCTTTCTCATCTGTAAAATAAGGATAATAACAATCCAACTCTTTGAGGTGTGGGAAGGCTTTGGGAATTTTATGGAGCTAGGAAAGATTATTGAACATTACTGCTGTTTTGATTATCTAATGCTATGTAAAAAAGCACCCCAAACCCCATTTGTTCATGGTTGTGTACTTTAGGCTGGGCTCAAGTGGGTGGTTTTTCTACAGATCTTGCTGGTGATTATTCTGGCAGTTGTATTCAGCTGGCAGTTTGGTGGATGGCTAGGATTCTGACTCTTCCCATTTGGTCTCTCTAGCCATTCTCTTACATGGTTGTTCAGGGCCCCCAGGAATGAGCATTCCAAGAGGATAAGTCAGTGTGCAAGCATCTATTAAGTGTCTGCTTGCATCATACTTGGTAATGTCCCATTGGCCAAAGTTGGTCACATGGCTAAGCCTAGTGTCAATGTGGGAAAAGACTACATAAGAATGACTATTGGGAAGTGTGGCTCATTGGGGGCCTTAAAGGAATGACCTAGCACAATTATTTCATGGTGTCTGACCAACGGCTAGAGTAAGGCAAGGTGCACCTTCACCTGCAGCATGAAATTTGATGGTCTGTGAGTCTCCCTACTCAGAATTCTCTCTCCTGATGAACTGGCCCAGAATCTGATGTTACCTTTGCTTTGCAGCTTTGGCCTGGCAAGACTAGGCTTTCAGAAACCAGATTAGGTTTCAAGCTGTGGTACTAATCCAAATGATTGATATGGCTGTTCATATGTGGAGGATTCCATAGTGAGCGGGGGGACAGAATGTCCTGATTGTTCAGGCCAGGGTTGAGTACCATTAACAGAGCCAGGGGAATGGAGTCAGCCCGTTCTGAACTTATAATAGTAATATATACATGTATGTCTGTATGTGTATATATATATATATATATATACATATATATATGTATATATATATATTTAATGTTTATTTTTTAGAGAGAGAGAGCGACAGGAGTGTGAGCAGGGAGGGGCAGAGAGAAAGGGAGACACAGAATCTGAAGCAGGCTCCAGGCTCTGTGCTGTGAACTGTCAGCACAGAGCCTGACGCAGGGCTCGAACTCACGAGTCATGAGATAATGACCTGAGCCGAACCCAGATGCTTAACCAACTGAGCCACCCAGGCACCCTTATAATACTAATATTAATAAGAGATAACATTTAGTGAGTGTTTACTATGTGCCAAGTACTCTTCTAAATACCTTAAGTGAATTAACTCACATAATTCTCCCAACAACTCTATGAAGTAGATATTCTCTGCATTTCTTATACAAGGCACAGAGAGGTTAAGAAACTTGCCCAGGTTCAGACAGCTAATAAAGGGCAGAGCCAGGATTCAAACCCAGGCAGTCTGACTTTAGAAACCACACTCTCTATGGCCTGGATCAAGAATGGGAGTGGAGGTTCATAGGAAAGACAGGTGCTGATATCAAGAAAAGGGAAAATGATACTGTGCAGGCAAAAATAGTATCTATAATCTACACCATCCATTAATACCCATAAAAAGATAATGTGCCATTTAGAGCACAATTTAAAGAACATTTTATGTTCTTTATGCAGATACTTGAGTACTTGAGTATCTTCCTGTCTCCTCCAGTTGTGATTCTTTAAGTCACAGCATCCCCTGGTTGGATCCCAGCTAAATTTTTTGGGCCACCTGGTCAAGAATTTCTGAGGTACAGCAGCAAATAAAAACATCTGATCAAGAACTCTTAAAAGAATATGAAGAAGTGGATTTGGAGAAATAGATGGAGAACATGAAGGGAATGTGGTGGATGACTCCTACAGAAGTGCATCTGGGAGGCAAGGGCTGAAGCAAGGTCGATGGGGAAGTCTTGGGAAGTGTGTGTGACTCTTCTGAATATTGGGGTTGGGGAGGGGCTGGCATGTATCTGTCATTTCCTGGGCATTCAATCTTTTTTGTTTTTGTTTTTTTTAATTTTTAAAGTGTTTTTTTTTTTTTTGAGAGAGAGAGAGAGAGAGAGAGAGAGAGAGAGAGAGAGAGAGAGAGAGAGACAGCATGAGCAGGGGAGGGTCAGAGAGAGAGGGAGACACAGAATTCGAAGCAGGCTCCAGGCTCTGAGCTGTCAGCACAGAGCCCGATGCGGGGCTTGAACCCATGAACCGTAGATCATGACCTGAGGCGAAGTCGGACACTTAACCGACTGAGCCACCCAGGCACCCCACATTCAATCTTTTTTGAATAAGATGCTCTAGAGATGGCTTTTCTTGTTAGAACAAATGCCACAGACACAAAACCTTTCTTGTTTATATTTCTTCTAATGTGCTTCTGCTTGAGCAAGTGAGCCCCTAATGTCAATTTCAATTAATGTCTCTGCATCTGATCTTGGTGTTGCAGCTCATGGATGCAATGGTGAGGGTGGAGCTGGGGTGGTGGTGGAGAAGGTCACTGGGAAGTGGGAGGAGGTATCCCCTCTTATTAGGAGGCTGGAAGTCTCTGGTGAAGGAGGCATTGGGAGGGAAAGTATGGAATAATTTGCTCCCTACTTAATGAAGATCATACTTTAAATATGCCTGCCTATCTACTATTGATAAGTTTGGAGACCTAGTAGTAAGGAAGAGAGATAGGGCTCTAGTGCTGAGCCAGTGAGGAATGAGACAAACAACCCTCTGCTGACCTATGAGAGCTTCCCCCATAACCTTGAGCCACCAGTAGCAGGGGTGGGGGCCATATGCTCCAGCCCTGCTATCTGCTGTCACGGGGGGTGCCTCCTGATTCTGCTACATGTACTTCCCCTCTCCCAGCTAGGATGGCTCAAAGCTGGTAGTCTCACAATAGGAAGTATGTGACCTGAGCTCAGCACTGTAGTGGGAGGGAGCAGAGTTTGGGGTAGAGGAAGAGCGAAGTTCAGGGGGAGGTAGAGACAGTGACAGTTTGCCCCCATCTCCCTCCTTTTCTACCTTCAATTCTTCCTTCCTAACAAAGGGAATTCTTTTGTTTGGGAAAGATGGATTTATTTTCTCTAGGAGAAATTGTTTCTCTCAGGAACAATTCTCTTTCCTTTGATAAGTCAGAGCTCTTGTTTTTTTTATCCTCTTTATCATCAAACAATCATTAGAAGAGCTTACTATTTTTTAAAAAAATTTTTTAATGTTTTTATTTATTTTTGAGAGAGAGAGAGAGACACACACAGTGTGAGCAGGGGAGGGTCAGACAGAGAGGGAGACAGAATCCAAAGACAGGCTCCAGGCTCTGAGCTAGCTGTCAGCACAGAGCCTGAGGAGGGGCTTGAACCCACGAACCGTGAGATCATGACCTGAGCTGAAGCTGGATGCTTAACTAACTGAGCCACCCAGGTGCCCCGAGCTTACTATTTTTTGAGGACCTTCTATGTGTCAGGGACACTATACACATTATTGATAGTCTTCCCAACTTTCAAGGTAAACGTAATTTATGCCCATTTTACAGAGGAGAAGATTGGGGCTTAGAGAACCCAGTAAGAGGCAGGGTTGGGTTGGAACTGAGGCCTGTTCATTCGATTTCTGGCTCTAATGTCATAAATTACTGACCACATTACTGAATAATGTCATAAATTACTGAACAGGGAGATTTGGGCTCCTGGCTAAGATTTGCCAATGGGTGCATCCAAAATGAGAAATGTCTTCTATTAGTCTCGGATGTCCATACTGGCAAAGATTAAACACAGAGTTTAACCTGCCCTGGACTAGAAGTCAAGATGAGAGGACTCCTCGCCCTGGTTCTGCAACTCTTCTGATGGGCAGTTTTCAGCATTCATGACATAGGAGTTACCCTCTCTAGGTCTTATTTATTTGTAAAATGGGCAGGTTGGACTAAATACCTACAAGGATCAGTTCAGTCCGATCCAATCAGACAGCACTTATGGGGGCTTCTTGTTTGGCTATGCTGGATACAAAGATTGACAAGACATGCCTCTGTTCTCTAGGTAAGCTGGATGCATGTTCTCTAATAGCTCGGAATGTGGAGACTTTCATTTAAACTTAGCTAGTGGCAAGTGTGCTAGGGGCAAGTGTGTGTGGTGGGGGAGACGAGATAAGCTTCATGATGAGAGAAATGCTCCTCCCCTTCTCTGACCCTGTGGTTCCAATGCCATCTTTGTATCCATCCCACATCCCTATTGACAATGATTGGTTACAGAGTGGGCACCTGGCTCAAGCTGGGCCAGTCACAGTAACCTGACCCCAGCAGCAGTGGAAAATTGGTTTAAGGATGAGCACCCACTCATGTTGGGTCAATCAAAGTCCTTCCCTGAAATTCTGTCATTAAGACCGGAAACAGAAAGCTTCAGGCTATCTGGTGGAACAGCTAAGAGTTCAGTGCTAAGCTGTGGCAGCTGAGTGTCCAGCCTTGAGAAAAGCTTATATGCAGAAAGAAGGAGAGACAAGGGCTAGGGAGGAGTCCTAGCAACATCTAAGTCACTGACCCTGTCACTTCTGTTCTCTGACCTCCCAATACCTTCCAGATAGATTCCTTTTCTACTTCTGTAAGTCTAAGTTCAATTCCCGCCCCCCCCCTCAGTGGCCACTGAGAATCCTGTCTCTATGCTGGGGTGGGGAGGGAGGTTTGGGTCAATTCGGGGGGGGCTACTCTTCACCCCAATTAGGGAAGCACCAAGGGAGAGTTTATTCTCAACCTGGTGTACAGGAAGGAGGGAACACCATTCCCACTGGAAAGTGCATTAGTGTGGGAGGCAGGAATTCCTTCCTGTTATTGAAATTTAGGCAAATTTCTGCACCTTTCTGAGCCTGTTTCCATATCTGTAAAATGGGAACTGGAATATACTGATGATTCTCAAATTGTGTTCTGCAACACCCTGGAATTTTGTGGAGGGATTACAACATAAGGAGGGTAGTTTGTGGCTGGTGGGGGGTGGTGAGGTCTAGTAAGCTGGACTCTGGGTTCCCCTCCCCTACTTCAAACAAAGCCGCCTCTCTCCCCCATCTGTTTTATGCATTGCCTTTCTGTGAAAGGTCTAGCTTAAAAGAAGGCTCTATAGCTTAACTAGTTTGAAACCCCCTGGATGGGATGTCTTTGAAGACCTTTCTAGTTCTAGTTCATGATTTCATGGGTTACAGGAAAAAGAATAACTTTCACACTGATGATAAAACTATTTTAAGTGTTTGCTCTATGTCAGGCACTGTGCTAAGTGCTTTACATGCATTTATTTATTTAAGGTTTATGTATTTTGAGAGAGCGCGCTTGAGCATGAGTGGGGGAGGGGCAGAGATACAGGGAGAGAGAGAATTTTAAGCAAGCTCCACACAGACAGTGTGGAGCCCCATGTGGGGCTAGATCTCACAAACCCTGAGATCATGACCTGAGCTGAAATCAAGAGTTGTATACTTAACAGACTGAGCCACCCAGGTGCTCCTACATGCATTTATTTTTAAAAATCCTTACAGCAACTTTATAACGTGGGCAATTAATTATCCCCATTTTGCAGGTAAGAACCTGAGACTTGAGAGGTGGAGTGAATTGCTTAAAAGCACACAGCTGGTAAGTAGTGATGGGAGGTTTGGACCCAAATTGATTAGAAGGCATGAACTAGCAGCTCACAGGCCAAACTCAGCCCTAAGAGGTGTGTCTTTTGGCCAGGGCAGTGCTCTTGTTTTAAAAAATTTGAATTAGTTACCAGCACTTAAAAACCAGATGATTTTGTATAAAACTTTGCACTTAGAGCTTGTCTTTTTTTTTTTTTTTTTTTTTAAGACCTGGCACCTGGCAATAGTGGGCACCTCTATCCTATAGCTGCCTCCTATCTAGAAGGAGCCTGAACTCCCAGCTTGCTACCGGGCCTATTACTCATTATTATCTTACACCTAACCCACTTTGCTCATTTACGGTACCTGCTTGGTCCTGCGGTATCTAATTTTTTCAACCCCTGTTCTAATGATCATCTTCCTCAATGACTTCTTACATCCCTCCATTTCCATCTGCTCCTTCTACAGGTCCTACTGATTCTCTCCCTACCATCTCTCCCTCATCTGCTCCTGCCTCTTCATTCACCTGCCTTCCTTCTGTGCCTCCAATGAAGACACCTGTTAGGTCCTTCTGTCCTCCCCTTCTACATCCATCTTCCTAATCCTAGCTGGGGTAGCTTTACAAACATCATTGTCAAATATTGAAGAGGGATTCACCCATTCAGAGTGAACTCACAGGGCAGAAATAATTCCAGTGGTGGGGAGAGGAAGTGGTTGAATGTATGCCTTGGGACTCAGCAGGCCTTGGGTTCAAATCCTGATTCCTTTGTCTATCATCTGTGAGACACTGGGCATGTCACATTTTCTCATTTGTGAAATGAAGACAAAACAGATCCCAAAGATGAACAAGATTACTTCTAAAGCTTCTTCCAACCTTGACACTTTATCATTTTTAAATGTTTGTTTATTTTTGAGAGAGAGAACACAAGTTGGGGAGAGGCAGAGAGGGGGGGACAGAGGATCAATCTGAAGTGGGCTCTGTGCTGACAGCAGCAAGCCTGAAGCAGGGCTTGAACTCACAAACTGGGAGATCAGGACCTAAGCTGAAGTCAGACACTTAACCGACTAAGCCACCCAGATGCCCTGACACTTTATCATTTTAAAGCAACCTCTGCTCAAAACTTTTCAGTGGTTACCACCGTCTACTAAGTTGAGTGTAGATACCAATTCCTCCAGATACTAGTTCTAGCCTACCTTTAATATCTCATCTTTCCCATCTCAGCTCATACCCTGTGCTGCAGAAACCCCAAGCTCTTACATTCATTTCTGCCTTTATGTTTGCTATTCCCTGTCTGGAATACCTTCCAGCATTCTGTAAACAAATGCCCCATAAAAATGTGAGGCATTATACCTCCAACTATTGAACACTATTCATCTGTTAGGAAATCTATTTTCTTTTCTTCTTTTTTCTTTCTTTTTTCCTCTTTGAGAGAGAGAGAGAGAGAGAGAGAGAGAGAGAGAGAGAGAGTGAGCAGGGGAGGGGCTGAGGGAGAGGGAGAATCTTAAGCAGGCTCCATGCCCAGTGAGGAGCTAGATCTCATGGCCATGAGATCATGACCTGAGCCAAAATCAAGAGTCAGACTCTTAACTGACTGAGCCACCCAGGTACCCAGGAAATCTGTTTTCATTGCAAGTTACAAAAACACCAACTAAAACTATTCAAACTATAAAGACATATTGGTTCATGGAAAAGCCTAGAGGTAGGTCAAGTTTCAGGTATGTTTTTAGCAGGTCTCTGGTTCATTTCTTCTATAGAGTTTTCTTACTCCTGTCTTCCTCCACGTGATGGCTTTACTTCTTTGGCTGGCTTTCCCTCTTGGTGGCTTTGATGGTCAATTTTATGTGTCAACTTTACTGGGCTAAGGTATGCTCAGATAGCTGGTAAAACACTTCTGGCTGCGTCTGTGAGGGTGTTTCTGGAAGAGCCTAGCGTTTGAATTGGTACACTAAGATCACCCTCAACAATGCAGGTGGGTGTCATCCAATGTGTCGAAGACTGAATAGAATAAAAAGGCAGAGGAGGGTGTACTTGCTCTTAGCTTGAACTGAGACATCCATCTTCTCTTGCTCAGGACATTGGACATCACCATTCTTGGTTCTTGGGCTTTTGTACTTGGACTGAATTATACCACTGGCTTTACTGGTTCTCTAGCTTACAGATGACATATCATGGGACTTCCTGGCCTCTATAACCATGTGTGTCAATTCCTATCACCTATTCCTATCTATATATCCTATTGATTCTGTTTCTCTGGAGAGCCCTAATACAGTGGCTAAGAAAAAAACTTATGCCACAACTCCAGGCATCATAGCCTATACCACATGTCCTGAAGGCAAAAGAATGTTTCTGCTTCATTCTTCTCCTTTATTGGACCAACGACAGTAGGTCCTTGATAATTAGGAGGCAGATTAGTGTTCAGCATGCAGGCTCTAAAACTGGACTCTAGCACTTAGTAGCTGTGTGACCTTGGGAAAGTTAATCTCTGTGCCACAGTCTTCTCATCTGTACAGTAGGGATTATAATAGTACCTACCTGTAGGGCTGTTGTGGGAATTAAATACACTTGAAAAGTGTTTAGCACATTGCCTGGCAACTAGTAAATGCACATTAGCTAATACTGCCAGCATATTCTTCAGAAACATCTCCCTTTATACTGTAATCTTCAAGGATTCTTCTGGACAACACAGAGTATTCCTAACACTTCTCTGTTTAATTCATAGTCATTCATTCAACAAATATTAGTTCTAGGGACTGAGGAATGAGCAAAATTGACAAAATCCTGTCTTTGTAAAGATCACAAAAAATGTAGTAGAAGGTGGGGATGGGAGAGAGACAACAAACAAACAGTATTTAAGGTGGTAATAAGTGCTATGAAGAAAAATCCAGCAGGAAAGGGCACAGAGAAGTAGGTGTTGCTATTTTAAATGTGGGCCAGGGAAGACTTCTCTGAGGAAGTGACATTTGAGTGGAAACCTGAAGGAGTGAGCCATGCCCACATCTGGGAGGAGAGCGTTTGAGGCAGACACAACAGCAAGTGCAGAGGCCCTGTGGTTAGCAGAATGCTTGGTGTGTCAGAAGAACAGCAAGGAGGCCAGTATGGCTGGAGCAGAGTGAGAGGAGGTGCAAGCAATACAATAGAGGATAAGTTCAGAAAGGTAGCAGAGGGTAGATCACACAGGACCTTTGAAGCCATGAATATAATCCTCAGTGCCGGCAGAAAGAAGATTATCACTTGCCCAGGGGGGTGAGCACCTGGTGGTGGGGCTGATGAAAGAGAAAGCTGAGTTCTCAAGGATGAACAGGAGGCATCTAGGCAGAAGGGGAGGAGCAGTCCAAGTAGAGAATGTGCTACAGCAGAGGGTGCTGAGAGACTGGTGTATTCAAGTGCACATGATAAGGCCTGTACAAAGGGAAGGAGGTATGGAGCCAGGAATGGCCAGAAACAGAACCGAGGAGATTGGCAGGGACCAATTCCTTAATTGGTTGGTTGATTCATTCACTCAAGTGTTTATTGAACACCTGGTCTACGCCAGACATTGCACCAGGTCTGGTAACAGTGATGCACCCAACCAAAGATGCTTAGTCTCATGGAACTTACCTTCTAGTGGGAAGACAGACAAAAACATAACAACAGACTAATAAATGCAAGACTAAGAAATACCATGAAGGAAATGAGTAAGAGACTAAACTAGAGAACATCTTTAGGTGGGGTGGGAAAGACCTCTCCTAGGGAGGTGATATTTAAACAGAGACTTGAGGCAGAAGAAGGAACCAGAAGTTAGAACAGGTGGAGGAAGAACGTTCCTGGCCTTGGTCTCAGTATCACTATTTCTCCAATTTGATTTCTCTTCCTTTGACGGGACACACGGACGTCCTCAAACAATACAAGCGGAGCTATAATTGCTGGTCTCGCGGGGCCAGGATTCCATTCAAACTTTGCCCTGTTCTTAGGACTCCCGTACTTAGGCGGGTTCTAGGGGAAGCGATGTGAAAAACACGATCATGAAATCACAGGTCGGCCACAAGATTTTGGACAATTCCCAGCCTTTAGGGAAGTCTATAGCAGAGGACAGAAGGGCAACCTTCTCCGTGTGCTCTTTGAAGGCCCCTCCGCCTGTTCCGTGGAGGCTGGAACACTGATTTGGGTGATAGGTTCCGACAGGAGAAATATTCAGGAGAGAAGACCACCACCCAGATCCTACCCCATCCTAGAAGGGTAAATAAACGTACTTCAATTTAACCTCCTTTGTAGGTGGGAGTGGCGCCTCCTCTCCAAACCCAACCCAACGGCTGCCTCTCCGTCCAGTACTAGCCTAGGCTGCGAGGAGCTATCCTCGCCCAGTCCACGCACCTGGTTCGCTGAAAGTGAAAGGACCTAGGGCCCCTCCCTACGCCACCTCTTCTGCTCTCTTCCGCACAACCCCCCGCCAACGTGTTTGGGGCGCGTCTCCAGACCCCGCCCACCTCCAGCACCAGCCGTGCGCTCTTGCTTTGGGTCACGCCTCCTTCCGGCTCTCCCCCGGAGTGGCCACCTTTGGGCCCCCTCCTCCCAGCTCGGCTTCCGGGCACGCCTCCTTCTGTCCCGCTTCAATTTTTCCTTCCTTCTGGGCATCTCTTCAGCCCCGCCTCCGGCCCCCTCAGCTAAGGGTGCCGCTTTGCCCAGCCTCGCCTCGGTCTCCCTCCACCTTTGACTCCTCCTACGGGCACGGCCTCCCTTTAGCTCCACCCACATCCCCTCCTTTCAAGCACGGCCCTGGCTCCTGGATCGGCGCGGCCTCCACGGTCTTCCATACCTGCCTTGCGCTTCCTCTCAGCCCTGCCCCGCCTTCGGCTCTCCTATTGGTGTAGGAGAGTCCCTCTCTTCCAGCTCTTAGCTCGGCTCCCACCTCGGTCCCTCCTCCCAGTCAGGCCCCGCCCCGGCCCCGCCTTCCTCTTCTCCCCGCCGAAGCTCTGGACCTTTCCAAAGCGAGGCTGAGGGGGTGGGGAAAGACCATGCGCCCGGGAAGCCGGGCTGTGTCTGGGTGGGGCTGCTGACTCCTAGAGCTTGTGTCCTCGTGTCCTTCTCTTGAGATAGAGGCAGGGACGAGGAGGGGGGGCCCGGGACCAGAGCTGGAGCGGCGGGTGGGGCCAAGCTGAGGGAAGCCGTTCAGGGCACCCCCACCCCTGCGCGCTTCAGTGGTGCCGGCCGAGGGAAGGACTCGCGGCTGCGGGGCTCGCGCCCCTGTCAGTGCGGCGGGGCGCGGGAGCGGCGCGAGCGCAGGGCCGGCAGAGCTAGAAGAAGCTGAGGGGGCGGTAGCGGCGGCGGGGGCGACTCCCGCGCGTGTGCTCAGCTCTTCACGCCGCTGTCGGAGCCGCCTTCTTCCTCCTTCGCTCCCTCTCTTCCGCCCCGAGCGCGGCGGCACCGCCTCCTTCCGCGCCGCGCGGCTTCCTCCGGACCTCTTGGCGCGGGTGAGTGGGAGCCACGGGCGTCTCCTTAAGGGTGCGGGGGAGTGTTCCTCGTTCCTTTCGGCCGCCCACCTCTTCGCTCGAGTTCCTACCTATTTTTAGAAACTCTTTTTCTTCGGCCATTCTGGGCGTCCCGGGAGCAGTAGTAACTCCCGGCCCCCTCCCCCCGGACCTCCTCCCCACACTCGGGCCCGCTGCCCCGGGTCGCTGGCCCGGCCCATCCTCGCCTGCTCCCCGGCCGCCTGGCGTTCCCTGGCCGAGCCTGGGCCAGGAGTTGGCGGGGTGGGCCCGTGCCCGCTCGGAAGTTGGAGTCTTTGTGCTCGCGCCCCGCCCCACCCGGCGAGGGGAGGAGGGAAGGGAGCGGAGGCCGCGCCGGGGAGGCCTGGGCGGGCTCGGTCCCGGCTCCGGCCCGAGCTTCTTCCGGCTCTCCCGCCCGACCCGGCTGGGTCTGCTGGCTCCTCGAGGCGCGCAGAACTGGCCCTGCCTCGCTCCCCACGGGCCTGAGCGCCGCCGCGGCTCCCGCCGCTGCCGTTGCCGAGCTCCTGGCACACCTTGGGGCTCGGAGAGGAGCAACAGCCGGTCCTCGAGCTGGGGCGATGTTCTGCATTTCACGCAGCCCTCTGTGCGGCCGAGCTTTAGTTTGTTCCTCCGTGAAATGGGGGAAAGAAAGTCGCCTTGCAGGATGTTTGTGGATTTAGGGAACTAATATGTGAGAGAAGTGTTTAATACCAACAGGTACCGTTTAATGGACTTGAGCAGGAACTTCGTAAGCCTTATTTCATTTAATGCTCACGACGGCCTGCTGGCGTTATCCCCCTTTACAAAAGCAAAAATCAAGGCTCAGGGAGATGAAATAATGTGCTTCAAATCATAGTAGCCTTAGAAGTGTAAAGCCCTGGTACCAGTATCTGTTATTTATTTAAGTGTGATCGTGTGTAATCTCTCAGTGCAGAGAGGATTTTGACTTACCTTGGGTCGCACCGTTAGAGACATAACTCCGTTTTCCCTGACTCCTAGGCTAGTGTCCATTATGTTATGGATGAAATCCCATTCTGGGGATATGAGGGGTCCGAGGGAAAGGAAATTACTATGGATTTCTTGCTAGTATTGCCCGTTAGAATTTGATGAAGGTAGAGGACTCCAGATCTCAGGCACAACTGAAATTCTCTGGGGTTTTGGCTCAAGGAAGGCTTAAGTCATTATTAACAGGGCTATCCTTCATTTTGTTTATAGCATGTTCCTCCCCCCAACCCTTGCGTCTTCTCCATAGTGTTTAGATTTATAGCTCCTGGTTGGGGGAGGGGAAGTAGGAAGTGGCTCAAGTTAAATGCTTCAACTCCTGCCTTCAAACAGGGTTTTATTTTCCCTATTTTCAGATAAGAGGAAGAGGGATAAAAGTGAACTAAAATTAACTTTGGCAAGTGTTCTGGTTTTACAGTGTGTTTGATCCCGGGTGTGGGAAGTGTCTAAAAATCAGGTAGGCCACGTCTTGAAGTAGTCTCCAGATGTTTGCATTAATTCTTGGGATTCTGGAGTTTTGTTGTGCTCTCCTCTTTACAAAATTCTGGATTTAGGTGTTGTGGTATGTAGGAGCTGGAAGAAGTCTTACCATCTGGTCTAACTTTTTCTGTTTGCCTTGTCCCTCTTCCCTGTTAATTGAACACTGGAAAGGGGAAGTAAGTTGTCTAAATTCACAGACTGCCTTAGTGACAAAGGCACGTAAATTCACGAAGAAGTTGTTTAGTTCTAGCCACTCTCCATCCTTCAGGTTTTGCATTAAAAGGAGGTCAGGTTTTGTGTACAGGTGTACCAGTTCTCATTACTTTTATTGTGTGGTACTTTATTTATGGTTTATAGTACTCTTCTGGAATCATCTGATTTCATTTCTAATTAGTTCTATGAGGGAGTTCTTAGAGTTGCTTTACATCTCCTTTTGACAGCTATAATTGAGAATGGAGACACAGCAAGGTTGGGAACTTGCCTTTCTTAGATCACCAAATTAACAAGTGGTAAGGACAGGACACCTTTCATGGGCAGAGGATTTGATATGGCATCATAAATTGAGCCACTTATTGTGGCTCTGTGAACCTGTTTACTTTTCTGTAAACTCAACAGGCTTGTGTGGGAACTGTGAGAAATGGCCATGAAAGTCTATTGCAGTAGTAGAAATAATAGCTAACATTAAGTGCTTACCGTATACCAATTCCTGGGCTAAGAACTTTCTGTGGGGTATCTCATTTATTCCTCAGAGCAACTGTATGAATTAGGTATTATCCCTGGTTTACGGAGAAAGAAATAGGCTTAGAGAAGTTGTAGGACTTGCTCAGGACCATGTAATTGATAACTGCAGACAGTATAACTTTAAAGATGGTGTGGGTGTTTTTGTTTTTGTAAAAATATATGTAACAAAATTTACTATTTTAACCACTTTTGTAGGGACAGTACTCTGGCATTAAGTGCATTCACACTGTTGTGCAGCCGTCACCACTATCTTACCTAGGACTTTTTTGTCTTCTCCAACTGAAACTCTGTACCCATTAAACACAAATCCCCTTTTCCCTTCTCCCCTCAAGCCCTTGGCACCCACCATTCTATTTTCTATCTCTGAATTTGACTACTCTGGGTACCTTATATAAGTAGGATTACACATATTTTGTCTTTTTGTGACTGGCAAAGCTGGCACGCTTTGTGCCTCCCTTGAACTCAGGGTGCTTTGTAAATGCAAAATGATTAGCCCTGATCTGCTTTAGGGTGTCATATGTATCCCCAGAGCGGGAACGGAGGCCTGGTTGTACCTTCGGTTAAGCTCCTTGCCCCCCTTTCCTCTACTTTGTGGATTGAAGTTCCTTATCACTGAAGCCTGTTTTGGAGATCTGTGCTCGCCCCTTCTGTATCTTCCAAAGTGACCTCTTACCCTTGAAATAGAACCCAGAGGACTCTCCACCCTTGCCTTGGTTGCACCTGCCTTTCTGACTATCCAGTGTTTGGGCATATCAGGCTGCAGTGAACAAGAATAGCAATGCTATGACAGCAGCTCGGATCAAAACTACTCAGAGGATGATTAAATGGATTACCTTTATGACATGTTCTCTTTCTTTATCCTCTTTCTATAAAGTCACACAAGTGGAATTCGCTTTGGGTTCCTAGAGGGTATTCATGGATACTCATTGTTTGCAGGTGGTTAAGATGGAGTTAAATGCATTTAGCCTTTCAGAATTCCCTCTGTTTTGACTGTCTCCCTTTCTGTGTGTTCTGGAGATGGTGGGGTGGTGGAATGTGGTGTTTGTGAAGGATAGTTGGAATTTTATCCCGATACCTACGGGGGTGGGAGTGGGAGGTATTCTAGAGATGGGTAATAGGGCAGCAAACAGATCTGAGCATGTTGCACTTTCCTTAAAGATCTGATGGCTTAACATTGCCTATGTATTAAGTCCAAACCCCTGAATGTGATAAGGTCAGAATGTGTTGAATTGTTTATTGGTAGGATCTTGTAGTTGAGGAACTTTAAAGTCCCGTTCTGGGGGCGCCTGGGTGGTTCAGTCAGTTAAGCATCCTTCTCCAGCTCAGGTCATGATCTCACGGTTCCGGGGTTCAAGCCCCGCGTCGGGTTCTGTGCTGACAGCTCAAAGCCTGGCGCCTGTTTCAGATTCTGTGTCCCCCTCTCTCTCTGCCCCCCCCCCCATGCTCTGTCTCTGTCTCAAAAATAAATAAACTATATAAAAAAAAAAATAAAGTCCCGTTCTGGCTACCTGTTGATTTGGTTTCATTGGACACTTTGTTATTGGAAAGTTTTCCGTTTACAGAAAAATTTTTAAGCATCTGCCATGCACAGTCCTAAGCTTGGGGATTTGGGTCTATATAGCGTCATGGGGAAGGCAGGCAAGGAAACAGGCCATGTGAGAAGTGTTGTGAATTGGGATAAACACTATGAGAGCATAGAGAAATGGTTACTAACCCAGTCTTGGAGGCTTCTTCAGAGAAGTTGACTAAGCCCAGATCTCAAGAAAAACAGAGACATAAGGCAGGAGGAAAAGAGATTTGGAGAGTTGAGGAGACAAAGATAAGACTAGGCAGAAGGAATAGCAAGTCTAGAGATGGTGGTGGTAATAGGTAAGGCTTACTGTATTTATCAGGTACTACTCTTAAACATTTAACATATGTTTACTCCTTTCTTCTATAACCACCCTGAGAAGTACATACTATTATTCCCATTCCGTAGGTGAGGAACAGACCCAGAGGGGTTAAATACATCTCTCAGGTTCTCAAGATTCTTGAATAGATCAGAAAGCAAAAGATGGGTGAATGTGGCCTGAGATGAGAGGAGACTGGTAAGGTAGGTAGAGCAGAAGCCAAGTCATGAAAGAGGCTTGTTGCCCACGTTGAGGAGTTTGAACTTCATATCGAAGTGATGCTCCTATGGGCATTTTAGAAGGCTCTCGGGCTACCTGTTTGGGAAGTGGATTGGAGGGCTAGAGTATCATGGGCGAAAAAGACCAGTTAGGAAGAGGCTATTGTGGTAATATAGGTACGAGATGATGATGTTTCTGGGGGTGGGGGGAAGAGGGGGAGAGAGAGAGAGAGAGAGAGAGAGAGAGTGTGTGTGTGTGTGTGTGTGCAGAAGGAATTGAGCAGTGAGACACAAAGATTATTGGTGTCGCGAGTAAGCAAGAAATCAGGGATGACTTCTAGATTTCTACCTGGTGCAGTTGTAGAGCTGAGGATGCCGATTATTGAGGTGAGGACGCAAGAGAGGGGTGGATTTCTCATGCAGGGTCTTCTTGTATCTGCTTTCATTTACCTTCTAGTTACGGATCCTAGTTCTCCATGGGGAGGGTGGGGAGTGGGGGCATGGGTGAGGGAGAGGTATTGCACAACACATCTGGTAACTATTCCTGACTAAACGGGGTGATGTAAACACTATTTTTTTCCCTTTTTTTAAAAAAGTATTTATTTTGAGAGAGAGTGGAGGGGCAGAGAGAGAGGGAGAGAGAATCCCAAGCAGCCTCAGTGCTCTTAGTGCAGAGCCAGACTCAGGGCCTGAACTCATGAACCATGAGATCATGACCTGAGCCGAGATCAAGGGTCAGATGCTTGACCAACTGAGCCACCCAGGTGCCCCAATGCTAGTTTAGAAAAGGAGGAAATATTAGATCCCAGACATCCAGGCCGTGCGTAGCCCTGAAGATTGCATATGTTAAGCCATGAACAGTTTACATTTTCTTTAGACACCGTCCTTTGGTACTGTTCTCTCCATGTGCCACTGTGGCCCTCTCTAAGTCACTTGTGTTTACTACCTGCTAGGCACTGGGAAAACAAAGTTGCCTTTACTCAAACAAAGTTGAGTAAAACAGGAGCTTGCATCCAGAAAGGCAGCAGATCTCAGTAGCTTAGCTAACAGTGGTGGAATCCCTGGGTGGAGGGTGGGGTGAGGCAGGTCAGGGTGGGACCGGATGGGGAGGGACCAAGAGGGATTTTTGTTATGATTCTAGGTGGTGATTTAGACAATATATCTCTTGGAGAGGTGTTTTCTTTCTTCCTTTCTCTCCTCCCCTTTCTTAGGCAGTGGTAGGGGTGGTGGTAAGGGTAAAGATAGGAGGGTTTTCATATGAATGTCTATAAAAACCTAGGTTTTTTTTTTTCTTCCAATTTTAGCTTCATGTATAAAATGTACAACTGGAGCAGGGACGATGATAGCAGTGATGTTAATCTGCTGACTTTTAACTGCCCATTAGGTACTACTATAAGGAAAGTTTCAGACCTGAGATGGGGTACTGCTCTTAGACTCTCAGGATTAGAGAGAGGGAACAGTGGGATAAACTGGAAACCTAGTCACGAGCCTGAAGATCATTCAGTCTGGTCCCTGCTGTTAATTCAGTTTGTGGGTTTGGCCAAGCCCCTTTCCTTTTCTGGCACCATTTCATGGTAAAATAGTCTCAGAGCTCCCTGAAATTCTGTAAAGGCCCAGAGGGTAGGAGCTGGGGGCAAAAATTGATTTTGAGGTCCTTCTCTAGTCACCTTCCCCTCCCTGCTTAAATGAATAACTAGAGATAGGCATCTGTCCAAATATCATTAATTATCTTTTCTATTTCTATAACCCCCCCCCCCGTTTTTTTAGTTTTAATATCTTTCTCTCACTTCATAATTGCCTTCCTGTGAAGAAATGGCTATAGGAGGGGAGGGGGAGGGGAGGAGGTATGGAATGTATCACTAGGTTCTATTCTATATCTCCAAAATGTCATTCAGGCTGTCCATTGCTCTCCATACAGGGTTAGGGGTGAGGAGATTGTGGTTGAATACTTAAGAGTTTTCCTTCCGTCCGTCCTTCCTTCCTTCCTTCCTTCCTTCCTTCCTTCCTTCCTTCCTTCCTTCATGTTTATTCATTTATCTTTGAGAGACAGAGAGAGAGAGCACGTGACTGGGGAGGGGACAGAGAGAAAGAGTCCCAAGCAGGCTTCATGCTGCCAGCACAGAACTTGATGCAGGGCTTGAACCCATGAACTGTGAGATCATGACCTAAGCCAGAACCAAGAGTTGAATGCTCAGCTGACTGAGCCACTCAGTCTCCCTGAATACTTAGAGTTTCTGACACTCAGACATATGTATTTGAAGTGCTCCACTGACTAAAGTGCACATCTGGCTATTCTTCCGACACACCCAGTGTTACTCCACTGGGGGAAATAGCGATTAGGCTTTTGATGCTTGCCAAAGTCATGTAAATTATAATTCCCTGATATTCTCTGGGATCTGTCTTCCTGTCTAAAACAAGGGGGTTGGACTAGGTAATCTTGGATCAAATTTTTACCTCTTAATAGTATGAATTTCTGGTTTTATGGAAGCGACTTAAGAATTCATCTCTTGAAGGAGAAAGGGTTTTGTTAGAGCATTGAGAATATGTCAGAGGGTTAAATTCTGGGTTCATGGGTACCTTCAGTATATAAACGGATATTGCTTTTTAGAGTGGACAGATTGCTGAAAAATTGCTTGTGAGATGAATTTATCAGATTGCTGAGCTTCATTATAAACTTGGAGCTGTTGTCCCATGGACAAACTTGGAGTCTGAGGACTATAAATTATATTTAAATGTTTGGCAGACTGTTTAAAATCATAGAATAAAGAGAAAAAAAATTCTATAAGATTCCCAAACAGTACTAGACTGGAAAAATACTCTACCAGAAATTTGCATTTCCTTAGAGCTTTAGCTTTATGAGGTAGATGACTCTGTTGAGGTTACCTGGCCCTTCAGATGCCATCTGTAGACTGAATAGTTCTGTTTGTTTGTTAGGGTGAGAATCATTGCATTCTCTTTTCGAAGATCTGGTTTATAAGCTTAATATTATTGGCCAGGTTTTCTTCATTCCAGAGGCATTTATGTGGTATTTAGCGGTCTCCTGTTTGGTTTATTAAGGGTTTTACTAAACAGTTACTGTTTGCATGGTGTCTGTTGATCTATTTGTCTAATTTCCTTTGTAATTCTTTGTGCTAGTGAAAGCAAACTCAACAATAGACTTAAAAGAATCCTTTCCATAACTCATTATTTCTCTAGGTCTGAGTTTCCTTTCTGGAAGTAGGATCATGCTATACTAAGAAGTCAAATGTTGCCTGCTTACACGGACCATTGGGACTTTGTTCTTCCAGATAGCTATAAGCTGGCACTGAGGAACGGTGTTGTCAATATAGTAATAATAGCTATGCCTGAATCAGAATCAGTTGAACACAAGAATAACTTTTCTTCAGGCCTTAAAGACTCACCCGAAATTGGTTTTCACATAAAATAAGATCAGCTATTGCTAAAATTAGGGTCTTGGTAGAGTTACTATACTGAGTAGGCTACCTAGCTGGGATAGCATGATTATGCATATGCAACTGCCTTTCATCCCAGAGTTCAACCAGTCTTTTCCAGGAATTTGGAGGACCTGCTATGTGTTCTCTCTATGGAGAACATAAAAACGAAGGAAGACCTGATTCTTACCCTCAAATTACTTTCAGTTTTGAGAGAAGTACAGTAGATCTTAGCTGCTGCTTACGCCTGCTGCCCTGACCCAGATATTTGGACTGAGGATTCAGACTAGAAATAGCAGAATTGATGGATGTGTCACTAGGCAAGGAGACCTTTTTGAATATCTGACTTCCACTGTTTACATTTCTTCTTGCCTCCCTTTATTCTCTATTGCTGGGGTATCCCACACGCAGTATGTGAAGTCAACATTAGGGTAGGGGATGTTGTCCTTCAGATTTGGGTGTCCAGACATCTGTCTAGTGTTTCCCTATTCTCCTCACATTAGTTCTCTGGCTGACTTCCAGAAAGATTTGATATTGTCTAGCTTCTTATTTAGGAAGGAAGAAAATGAAGTTTCATGTTGAATTATTTTAAGTTTTATTATACTCCGTTTTGAAATAAAATATCTGTTTTGCTTGTAAGTGAATTATTTGAGGTGTGGTTTCTGGCATTGCTCAACTTGTGACTTATTAATTGTGATTAAATTGTGGTTCTTGAAGCCCACCACCACTGTCTCTTCCAGTCTTCTTTGAACACTTTGCAGCATGGAGCCCTAAGGAAATGGAGGGAACGTTGAGCTTACCCTGATCTTGAAGGGCTCTTCCTCTTTTCTGGTTCCTACACTCAAAAAAGAAATGTTTTTTGGATGTTGTGTTGTGTTCCAACAATTTAGCATTGCCTGTGAGGTCTACAAGAAGAGGAAATATGCCTGTGCCTGTCCTCGAAGGTTGGAGATAATATTGAAATCAGTCATCCAAACTGTATGGAGCCCATTGAATGCCTTCTTGGTGCTGTGAGGGATGTAAACATGTATAACATATTCTTGACTTCAGGGAACCTATGATCTCTTTGGGGAGATAAGATATGTATCTGACAATAAGGCAGTTTGGTGTGGATAGCTTGATTTGGACGACTAAGGTCTAGTCGTGTTCTGTGGCACTATTTTGGCCAGGTATAAAATGGGGTTAATATTCCATATCTTCCTCACAATAACATCTTAATACAAGTTAGATAATTTTATTAAAAGTAAAAAAGGTACAGTCCAAAATCAGCTAATGCAATTTATATGTGGATTTATCTACATGAGCTATTTGTCAGAGTTCGTGGGTAAATGGCAGTGTTCTCCATAGAAGGAGAGATGAGAGATCTCTTTGGGCTGGAGTGATCAGGAAGAGTGGTCTGAATCAGCCTCTAGGACTGGATAAAGAATGATGGAAGCATTTAGACAGGGGAGCATTGATGAGGCAAAAGTCTAGGAAAAACTGTTAAGGGAGAGCAGTTAGTGTTCTCCAGCCTCAAGTCACAGGGTAGGTGTGTGTTCAGTGTTAGCAGTTACTACCAGTTTTCAAAGGCATACCAGATTACACTCTTGTTAGTGGTATAGGAGAGATTCCTGTTGCTCCACGTCCAGGTCAACACTTAGCATTCTCTTATCTTTTTCATTTTAGTCCTGCTGGTTTGTGTGTAGTTACAGAATTGTGTTTTATAAACCATAATATGAACTCTTAGATAGCAGTACCATGAAGAGGTAAAATTGGGATTTCAGAGAAGGGAGAGATTGCTTCATTTGTGGGTGTGTGGTGCCCAGGGAGCATTTAAGGTGGACTGAGCATTTCACTGGGCTTTGTAGGATAAAGATAGTGACCATACATTATCTGGGACCACTTCAGTTTCTAATGTTCTGTCTGGTTGTGCTTAATAAATTATGAAACACCAGTATATCTGTGCCTGGACTCTATCTGCTAGATACCCTGAAATCTCTTCTCAATTGCTTTGGCCCTCTCTCTTCCCCTACCCCATTTTTCCAGAAAGTGCGGTCACAGGAGATTTTAGGCTGTGGAGATCGAGAGAGGACATTGTGTATGATAGGAACAACTTATTGCATAAGTGACTAAATTGAATGGCATCCCTATTCCTGCTAAAGAGCTGAGGGGGGAGGATGTGTCCATACTTTAAGGGGTGGGTGGTGATGCCTTCTCATAGCCTTCTGGAGCAGGTGGAAAAGGTCTACTGTTCCCAAGCCAATTTGTATTTAAACTGGATAGGATGAGAATGACCTCTTTGCCTATAATTACATCATTTCTGGAAGTAAATTAATCCAGCAAACAGCCATACTTGAAGTATATCTAAAGAGAGTTTGTCTTCTCTTAAAAGAAGGGGGAGGCGGGGAGAGGGGAATACCAAAACCTAAAGAGCTTAGTCTCTCAGAACTCATCTGTTACTTGTATATTTGCTGAGGGAAAAATTGCCATTTTTTGGTCAGCTTTTATCCTGCTGGGTGGACTCTAGCTGGGTGTTTATTTTCTGTAGTTTTACCAAATCACTTTGAAGGCTGGTGTGAACATTGATCATTTCTTAGAGCCTTTCCTCTTTGTTCTGTCAGCAAATATTAGAAAATGTACCTTAAATTACCTGGTTGGGGGAAATGAGGTGTCCCTGCCTGCTCCCAGAGAGTAGCACTTCCATGTTAAACATTAGTTAGGTCTGGATCCTGTGTCAGGCCCTGGGGTATTTGTCAAGAGAGACTGAGGATGTTAGAGCTGCCACTGGGGACATATACCAGAGGGTATTTAGGCCTTCTGTCAAGGACACTAGTTGAGTACTTGATTAAAAATCTGATCTAGGTTCTAAACTTAACTCTGTTTTTCATACTAATCATTGCTGCCATGTTTCGGGTGCCCACTGTGTTGAGATATCATGCTTGGTACCTTGTGTTCATACTAATAGAGCTGATTTTTTTTAAAGTTACTATGTGCTAAGCTCTTTGTGTATGTATAGAAATCTTTATAAATCCTATAAGACTTTATGTATCATTTACATATGTAAATTTTGTATATCATGTATAAGTCTGTCTATATATAAAAATCAATTATTCCCACCTCAAACTTAAGAAGTAGGTTCTGTTGATCCTAATCATATAGATAGGAAACTGAGATACCAGGAGGTTAAGAAATATATCGTCACACTGCCAGTAAATGAAGTTGCCAGGATTTAAACCTAACCAATTTATTTTTAATATGGAAAAATTTAAACATTCACAAAATAGAATAGATTAATGAAGCCTGATATACCTATCACTCAGCTTCAATTCATGGTCAGTCATACTTTGTTATACCCCTGCCTACTTCTCTCATCGTGTACTTTGAAGAAAACCTCAGATATCATATTTTATCCTTAAATATGTCACAACATATTTCTTTAAAAAATTAAAAAAAATTTTTTATTTATTATTGAGACAGAGAGAAACAGAGCATGAGTAGGGGAGGGGCAGACAGAGAGGGAGACACATAATCCGAAGCAGGCTCCAGGCTCTGAGCTGTCAGCACAGAGCCCGATGTGGGGCTCGAACCCACAAACCGTGAGATCATGACCTGAGCCGGTCGGACCTTAACCAACTGAGCCACCCAGGTGCCCCTCACAACATATTTCTAAAGGATGACTTTAGAGAATACAACTGCAGTGGCTCCTGATTGGCTCAGTTGGTAGGGCATGTGACTTGATCTCAGGGTTGTGAGTTCCAGCCACACGTTGAGGGTAGAGTTTACTTAAACAACAAAACGAAATACAAAACACAACTACAGTGCCATTTTCATACCTTATAAGATTTAACAATTCTTTAATATCAAAATCCAGATTGTGTTCAAATTTCCAGTTACCTCATAAATGTCACAATCTTATTTTTACAGTTTGTTTAACTTAGGATTCATAGAAGATGCCCACATTTTAATTGGTTGTTACATCTTTTAAGTCTCTCTTTTTTTTTTTTAAGTTTGTTTATTTATTCTGAGAGAGTGCGTGAGCAACCAGGAGAGGGGCAGAGAGAAAGAGGGAAGGAGAGAGAATCTCAAGCAGGCTCCCCACTGTCAGCTCAGAGCCTGATGCAAGGTTCCATCCCACCAACCACGAGATCATGACCTGAGCTGAAATCAAGAGTCTGTCATTCAACTGACTGAGCCACCCAGGTGCCCCCTAAGTCTCTTAATTTGTAATTTTGCTTCTGTGTGGTTTTTGTTGTTGTTACCTTTATTTGTTGAAGTAACTGGATTGTTTTCCTTGTAGAGTTTTCCATGTTCTGAATTTCCTATAAATTGGTGGTTGTATCTAAGGGGCAAATATGTCTTAATCCTCATGGCAACTCTACAAAAAATAGGTATTCTTGTTTTGCAGATCAGAAAACAGACTGAGAAAGGTTGGGTGACTTGCCTAGGGCTTCCCAGCAACCTTGGATTTAAACACAGACCTTCTTGCCTCCAAAGCCTTTGTTCTTTGCTTTTTTCCACTCATCCATTCTCCAAGCTTGGACAAATCATTTTAAGTTTTCTGGGCCTTAGTTTCTTTGATATGTACAGTGATAAATCTTATAGGAGTAGTAGTTTATGTGTCTATGACCATTTGAGTGCCTACCATGTGATGGCATGGTACTAGATAGTGTGGGTGATACTCAGATGAATATGTCTTCAATGAGCAGGTAGTCAGCCAGGGACTTTTTAGGACCATACCCTGTTTCAGTCATGGAGCCTGTTTTGGACATGATGGGGCTATAGAAGCTTCCTAACTAGCCTTTTTGTCTTGTCCTCTTTCATGTCATACTCGTCCTCCCTACTGCCAGGCTCCTTTTTCTAAAAAACATTTTTGTTGTGTATTCCCCTGTTCATAAATCTAATTTGAGGGGCTTGGTAAATAAGAAACAAAGTTTTTCCAGTAATAAACCTTCCCTCCTTGGATTGAGTTACTATTTCAAGGGCAGCTGGTCTTTTTTTCCTTTTGATTGGCAAAGGTGTTATTGCTTTTATGGAAATGCTGAGGGAATCTGGAGATGATAGAAAAATTATGGAATAAAGCATGGGAATGCCATCTTGATTCAGGGGAGAGCATGCATTTATCATTGTACTGTTCACTCCAAGGACATCTGTCTGTAATGGAGCAGTTGTGCTCTTTTGCAAAGAAAAGGAACTTTTAGTTATGAAGTTCAGGGATAAAAGTTTTAAAGATATCCCTTTAAGGGGAACCAAGCTGCTGAACTTTTCATTTTACTGGCTAGCCAAGCCATTAAAATGGATGCAGTGTATAGAATTGAAGTCATGTAGAACAGTGGCTTGGGTCTATAGTAATTTGGGTGGCAGTCAGCACTGTGGTCCAGGCCAACATAAAACTATAAGTAGTAAAGTCCAAAGTCCAGAGTAGTAAACTTAAGGTCATTTGTAGCCCTACAGTGCCTTGTATGTAATAGGTACTTAATATCTTCAAATCTTTCTTTTCTTTTTAAAATTTTTTTAATGTTTTATTTATTTTTGAGAGAGAGAGAGACAGCATGAGCGGGTCAGAGAGAGAGGGAGACACAGAATCTGAAGACAGTCTCCAGGCTCTGAGCTAGCTGTCAGCACAGAGCCTGATGCAGGGCTCAAACCCACGAACTGCGAGATCATGACCTGAGCCGAAGCCGGACGCTCAACCAACTGAGCCACCCAGGTGCCTCTATCTTTAAATCTTTCTTAAAAAAATTTTATTTGATAGTGGATTAAGCCAAAGAAGGCGGTGGAATCATGGTTTCTATTTATTTAAGTTTATTTTGATTTATTTTAAGGGAGCATGAGTGTGCAAGTGGGGAGGGGCAGAGAGAGAGAATCCCAAGCAGGCCCTGTACCCTCAGTGCAGATCCCGATGTAGGGCTTGAGCTCTTGAACCGTGAGATCACGACCTGAGTCTAAAGTCAGATGCTTAACTGACTGAATGAACCACCCAGGCGACCCTGGAATCATGGGTTCTAAAGCTCAGGAGCCAAGTGGTCCAGAACTCTGGATAGTTCCTTGGAAAAGCAGTTCCATTGACAAATTTAGGAGTCCTTAGGGGACTCCTAAATCCTTTCTGTTCAGAAGTATTCAGAGGATCTTACCTCTAGATCGGGGATTGCAAACTGGCAGCCCCTTGGGTTGAGTCTGGCCTGCATACATATTTTGTTTGACTTGACCTGCAGTGTTTTTCTGTTTTGTTTTGAGTTGGACCCCAGTCTGGGGAGATTGGGGCTGCCTTTCAGTGGAGATACCTTGTATGAGATCAGTGGTCCTGGCATGTGGGCTATGAGGGTAACTGATTTCTCCTGAAGAGGGAGGAGGGTTTTTTGAGGAAGTGACAGGGGCTGGAACAGTTTTCCTATTCACAGAAGTGGGAATAACCCCCGGCTATTTTTTTTTAATGTTTTTATTTATTTTTGAGAGAGACAGAGCATGAGCAGGGGAGGTGCAGGGAGAGAGGGAGACAGAATCCGAAGCAGTCAGAGGCTCCGAGCTGTCAGCACAGAGCCCGATGCGGGGCTTGAACTCAGACTGCGAGACCATGACCTGAGCTGAAGTCAGACTCCCAACAGAGTGAGCCACGCAGGCACCCCAGCGCCCAGCTATTCTTTAGATGGCTTCTGTCCCTGAGCCCTCTACCAGGGACTCCCTGTATTGTGATTCCTTGTGCACTGCCTGTTTAAGAAACTTGTAGCTTGGCTTTTTTTGGGCTTTGAGGCAAAGGGATATGGCTTTGATCTTTGGGCAAGTCTGTAGCACCAGCCCAGTTTGGCAAAATGCCTGTGTTTAAAGAATCACTTTCTTCATTTCTATCTCACATAGCGTTTCCTCATTGGCTGGCTTCTTTATTCGAAGCATATTTCTTCTCAAGTTTGTCAAAGCTCTCACCATTTTCTTTTATCTCTGTGATACCCAAGCCTAGTGCCAGTCTCCATTTATCATCAGACTAGTACTTTTTTCTCTGAAACACTTGGTTACCTGTACTTAACTTTTGCTTCCTGCTTGGTCCTTTTGGGCCAACCCTGCTCTAGATGGAACTCTTGAATACTGAAGGGACTTTGCCCAGTTACGGTACTTTTAGTCTGCTGGTGCTAGATGAACTATCTTCATTTTATTAGAAACTTTTGGTGTCCCTGTTGGCTAGTAAGTTTGTCTCTTTGCTTGTCTCAGGTCTTCACCAGGACAACAAACAAGTCAAGGCTCAGTGAAACTTGTCCTTGTGAAATTAGCATTTTTTTGCAGTCTCTAACACTCACAAGCTAGAGGGGAAGTGGGTCCTGATGCCTCGTGAAAGGAACCATGGCATCTAATACAAAACTGTTTTATTTAGGAGTTAGTCCCTGGTCTTTGTCCCACCTAGCTGCAGTGAGCAGCAAGCAGCTCCTGTGTGTTGAAAGTAGGTGACTTTTTCTGAGTAAGTGACTTGCTGCCTGTTCGCTTTGGCTTCTTGTAATGTAACATCATCATCTAGTATGTGGCATATCATGGCAATTTCTGTGATAACTGATCATGATATCCCAGATGAAGGGAGGAAGCTGATAAGTGTTAGGAACTCAAAAAGGATATTGGGCTAAGTTCTTATAATGCTAGTAGAATTTTGAGCTGGAAAGGACTTTTCAGCAGCAAAAGCCTAATTAAACCTTTTCCTTTTACAGACCAGTCCCTATTTGAGATCCTTAGCTTAGTGTTTCTTGGTACTCTATATTCTGTATGGCTTTTTCCCATTATATCTCACTGGACCGTGAGCTCCACAAAGGCAGGAACCATGTCTGTCTTGTTAATTACTGTTTTCCAAGTGTTTACCATAGGACATTAAGTACTTTTTGAGTGGATAAACTATGTAGAAATTTCTCAAATTGGGACACATGGCTGAGTATTGGATGATCTGTGAAATCATAGGATAAAACATACATTTCTGAGGTGTCATTGTACTCTGATTTTTTGGAGTTAGATTAGTTTAAATATCATAACTAGTAATTGAAAAGTTTACTCTTACATTAAATCATGTTAGCATGAATTTCTTTTAGATAACATGAGAAGGCATCAAATAAATTACAGGATTACAGTAGGCCATTTGACTTTTGCCCCAGAGAGTTTAGAGTTGCCCGAATGAACTGATATTTTTGAAAAGCTAGAAAACTAATTATATAATTTATTTTATTTTATTTTTTAATTTTAATTTTAATTTTAATTAATTTTTTTTTTTTTGAGTGAGAGACAGAACAAGCTGGGGAGAGAGAGAGAGAGAGGGAGACACAGAATTTGAAGCAGGTTCCAAGCTGTTAGCACAGAGCCTGATGTGGGGCTTGAACTCATAAACTGTGAGATCATAAGTCGGATGCTTAACCAACTGAGTCATCCAGGTGCCCCATTAGATATATTTTTTAAAGTTTATTCATTTTGAGAGAGAGAGAGCATGAGGGCAAGTGGGGGAGGGGCAGAGAACAGGGGAAAGCGAATCCCAAGTGGGCTCTGCACTACTGGGACTCAATCTTGCAAGATCTCACAACCGTGAGATCATAACCTGAGTCAAAATCCAGAGTCGGACACTTACTGAGCCACCCAGGTGCCCCTAGAACACTAATTTTTTAAAAGCATGAAATCTGATTTGAAATGTTAGCAGTTAATTCAGAGGTTTTTA
This sequence comes from Cryptoprocta ferox, assembly GCA_028646485.1. Lineage (NCBI taxonomy): Eukaryota > Metazoa > Chordata > Mammalia > Carnivora > Eupleridae > Cryptoprocta > Cryptoprocta ferox. The sequence continues at coordinate 23,634,778 of CM053576.1, read as the reverse complement.
AACAAATTTGTGTGGGTAAAACAAAATACATCCCTGGCTTGAGCATTTGTTGGTGACCTAGTAGATAAACAGGTCTGGGCAGGAACTAGACTTTGGACAGGGTCAAGTAGATCATGGTGTCAGGGACAGTTGCCATTCTGGGTTTGGCTTCTTGGCTTCAAACTGGCCATAGTTTGGAGTGGAAAGAATGAAATTATAACTTGATAGGTTAGGAAAATTCCCACATTAAATATCACCCTCTGGGGGCGTCGGGGTGGCTCTGTGGGTGGAGCATCTGACTTTAGCTCAGGTCATGATCTCATGGTTCAGTGAGTTCGAGCCCTACCTGGGGCTCTGTGCAGACAGCACAGAGCCTGGAGCCTACTTCAGATTCTGTATCTCCTTCTCTCTCTGCCCTCCCCCACTTGATCTCTGTCTCTCAAAAATAAATAAATATTAAAAAAAGTTTTAAATATCATCCTCTGTGGGAAGCAGCTTCTATGAACTTGTAGGCTGTCTCAGCCCTTAAGAGAGCTTCACCTTTACTCCCCTTGTTTTGCAGTTGAAACTGAGGTCCAGGGAAGGAAGCAGAGCTTTTCTCTAAGAACCTAAGCAGCAGTCATAGGTCCTGGGCAGGCCCTGCTTCAAACTCCATATCTTTGTTGGGTGCTCCTGCCTCACACACTCTTAGGGCGTGAGACAAGGTGTTTTGGCATACTTTGGGATGGTTGGTAGAGCTGGGCAAACTCCATTTCTTGGCATAACTATCATCCTGAGCAAAGGGAGGGTTGAGGTGGCAGTTAGTAATGTGCTCAGTCTCATCTTAGCCCAAAGCATCTATTTCTGTCACTAGCATCAGATTGACCTTTTTTTTCCACATAGATGTAGAGGACAACTCAGCAACAAGGAGCCTCAGTGCCAAGATAGATCTGTCCCTCCTTATGCTTTCCTGCCTCTTCTGTTTCCTCCCCTCAAGCTTCTTCCTCCTTAAGCTCTCCCTTGTGCATCACCTACCTTCTCCCACTCCCCATCCCCACCCTTTTTTCTTTGTATCTCTCTCACTGTTGCCTTCTCCTCCATGGGAACATTTTTGTAGTCCTCTGCATTAGGCAGAATCTGGGATTGGACCTGTTTCCAGGGTTTTTGAGGGGACTTGCTCTCAAGTAGGGCAACTAAATAAAGGAGATTAGACATTTTTAAACTGCTCCCTCTTATCCACCTCACCCCAGGTTGGAAAGGATAAAATCTCAACTCTGGGCTTGGCTTCAAGGCTCATACAGTCTGGTGCCACCTCACTTTGCTGCCTTCTCTCAGCAGCCTGGTAACACCCACTGTTTCCCCATGCTTCTGCTCAGTTCAGAATGACTTTGTTATTTGACTGTTCCTGGGAGTAGAAAGCTCTCAGCTCCCTGCCCCCTTTACCAGATAAGCTCCTGTTCATTTTTTCAAAGCATTTCAAATTCCATCTTCTCAATGAAGCTTTCCCTGATCACTCCATAAGCAGAATTAATTTTGGTCTTCTTTGCACTTTGCTTCTACTTCTGTAGTTGTATTCTGCTGTTGTATCACACTCAAATCTCCTCTCATTCATGAAATTGAGATCTTATGGGCCAGGGGACAGTGTACTACTTAACTCTGTTTCCTCTGTGTCTCTGTAACAGGCCTTGGACAAATAGTACTTGCAGAATGAATAATGGAAATGTATGTGTATTGATACCCATGGTATAAAGTTGAATATTAAATGCTTCAGGTAGAATGTGACAGTGCTCTGGAACTTTATGGGAGTTTTTTTTTTTTTTTTAAGATTTTTATTTTAAGTTTATTTTGAGAGAGAACAAGTCGGGGAGGAGCAGACAGAGAGGGAGAGGGACAGAATCCCAAGCAGGGCTTTGTACTGTCAGTGTGGAGCCTGACGTGGGGCTCGAATGCACAAACCTATGAGATCATGACCTGAGCTGAAATCAAGAGTCAGACACTTAACTGACTGAACCACCCAGGCACCCCCTCCTTTTTTAAAATTTATTTTGAGAGAGAGCACATGTATGGGGGTGGAAGGAAGGGCAGAGGGAGAGGGAGAGAGAATCCCAAGCAGGTTCCTCACTGTCAGCGTAGAGCCTGACACAGGGCTCAATCTCACAAACCATGAGGTCATGACCTGAGCCAAAATCAAGAGTTGATGCTTAACTGACTGAACCACCCAGGTGCCCCCCCTGCCTTTTTTATTTTAGAAAGAGAGCATGAGTTGGGGGAGACAGGTTGAAGGGGGTAGGGAGAGAGAATCTTAAGCAGGCTCCATGCTCAGTGCGGAGCCCGACACAGGGCTCGATCCCATGACCCTGGATCATGATCTGAGTTGAAATTAAGAGTTGGACGCTCAACTGACTGAGCCACCTAAGCGCCCCTGTGGGAGTTTTTGAGAGGTAACTTCTAATTGGGAGAAATCTTGGAAGTTTCTAAAAACTGGTAGCATTTGAATATATCCTTGAAGATTCAGAAGAAATTCAACTTGGCAAAGATGGTGGGAAGAACATTTCAGATGGAGGAAATAGTTGGGAGTAAAAGCAGTGAGGAAGTACAGAGATCAGGGCCCCACCACCTACTGCGCCCATCCCCTTAGCCAGAATTCTTGTTAGAGTGTGTAAGTTTATAGGCCAGCCTTTTTTCTTCATTGTGTTCTTCTTTCCTTCTCTTCTCCTTATCTCTTTTTTTAATGTCCTTTTTTTTTTTTTTTTAAGTATTTATTTTTGAGAGAGGGAGACAGAGGATCCATAGGCTCCACGCTGACAGCAGTGAGCCTGTTGTGGGACTCAAACTCACGAGCTGTGAGATCATGACCTGAGCTGAAGTTGGATGCTCAGTCGATGTAATCACCTAGGTGCACCCACCCTACCTCTTGTAACCTACTTGATTTTCCCCCCCCTCAACCCTTCCCCTTTTATCTTCCCATTTCTCCAGTCCCTCACCCCCCCTTTTCTTTAACTTTATTGTTAATCTTTCTCTACTTACTTTCTTCTTTCTTGCCCTCTTCCCCAAGTTACCCAGGAAATCCAATCCTTTGGGTTGAAATGTGAATCAGCTGTACAATATTTAACTCCAAATAAACACCTCCCCTTGTGAAGAAGTAATTGTGGGATAATTGCTTCTTATGTGTCTGTTGTGTTTTATTGGCATTGACTTTTTAACTTCCCATGATGGTGGGGGTGTCGTTATCATTTTTCTTTTTTTTTTAGTAGTTGTCATAATGTCAATTTTAATGAGAAATTTCTGCAGACAGCCTTGCCCTTGAGTGGTATGAGCCTTCAGGCAAAGCTAGGGCTGGATGAGTCAGATACGCTCAGGGATCTGTTTTCTCATGCTTAGGAGTGTCTAGGCCACACACACTCCCTCCTGTCCCTACAAGTTCGAATACTTTGCAACACATAGACACAAAATTGAGTTACAGAGGTGCACACATTGCTTGTCTTCCATACACATCCATACTATCTCCCTTAAACACCTTCAAATTATGTACTACCCCCTTCTGCCATGTACCCACACATTTATCCTCCTGTATCCCCATCCCCTGTCTACTGTTTTCTAACACTACTCAGAATAGTATGTGTTGCAAAGGTATCTGCAAGCCTGTCTCACAGACACCATACTGTGTACTCCCTTCCATATCCACATAGGTTTTCCCCTGTACACAGTCTCCCTATACCTCGTGTCTCACACAGTCCATACCACACCATCTCTCACAATTGCCTACACCCCTTCCTTAAGTATTTCTAATCTTCATAAGAGACATTTTACTTTCAGACTAGTTTTGAAAGGAAATGTCTTTGCTGATAGTCAAACTCGTGGACTGTTAGGAAGTCTGAAACATTTATGACAGACCCTTCTGAGGCCCCTTGAATAACCTTGTTATGGTTTGGGTGGGGAAGCCTGGATCAGAAAATAGCTGGTTTCTTCTAAATGGCACTGTTATAACCCAAGGTGCATTTGAACCTAGGTGCAAACTGGTCCTGTGATTTCAGGGTTCACTTCTGTTGGAAGATGATCGTATACTTTGTAAAAGAGAGCCACAGCTTATGTTCTAAATCAGGTTCTCTGGGGTGGGGTCTAGAAAATTATATAATGACAAGTGTCTGGAGTGCTTCTGTTGTGTAGCCAGGTTGGGAGGCAGTTATCAAGAGGAAAGAAATAGAAGTAAGATCTGCATTATCTTTTTTACCACCATGGACAAATTATCTTTTCTGGACCTTAGCTTTCTCACTTGTAATATAAACAAAGCTCATGCTCGTAAAGGACCCTTTCAGCTCTAAAATTTTATGCTGCTTTATGATGGGTTCAGTCTGGGATCCTTTTCTACTGTAAAAGTGTTGGTTCTCTGGGTTTACCCTGGGGAAGAGCATTTCAGGCTTTGGCCAGAGGCCAGCAGAGGCAGCCTAGGCCCTGACCTTCTGTCAGAAGCACTGACACAGGTCCTAATTAGAAATGGATCGATATGGGCCTGCAGCCAGGCCTGGGGAGCCTGGGAGAAGGCTTGAGCAGTGCTCCTAGCTAGGGAGAATCTGATTACCATGAAGTAGCTTTGGTTACACTTGTCAGCACTACAGTTCTGCTGATAATAGCCCTCTTCCCCTGGAACCAGTGGGCAGGGCTGCCCTGAGCAAACAGGGAAATGGTTAACTTGTATACCCTTTTGATATGTTTTCCTCACCTCTATAAACTTACAATATGATGCTAGGTACATAGGACAGGTGCCTTCCTCAGATGGAGAAATCACTTATTGAATACCTACTAAGTGTTCAATACTGATTTAAAGCTCCTTTGTGTGTTTGTTTCTCCAAACAGCCTACAGGGATACGTTAGAAAGGGAAACTGAAGCGCAGAGAAGTGAAATGACTTGGCTGCCCTATGTCACATAGCATATTCTTTATTGAACCACACTACATTTCTGAGCATTTGCAACACTGACTCCATGCTGATGAACTGTCTTCTACTGGGGCCATCCCTTACCTTTCTGCAAATTGAACTGGAGCTCAGGCCCTCTCCCCGGAGCCCTTCAAAAGACTGGAGGAAATTCTTTAAAATCATTGATGAGGAGGATGGGGGGGAGATGCTCTGCTTGCTTTTGCTTTCTCATCTCCTTTCCAAGGTCCCTAAGGAGTGAACAGGCTCTAATGGGAGAGATCAATCATCATTTGGGATCAATGGGAGGACTGACTTCCTCCTGCATGGAGTGCAGAGTCAGGTTTCTGAACTGGCTGTGTGCAAGGAGGGGGAAGGGACTCATGACTGGATATTTATAGGTGTTGTAGAACCTGAGGGCTTAACATGTTCAGCTACCAATGTGGTCATTCAATTTTTTGAGTATTTCCAATGTCTCAGGGCTTGTGCTAATGCTAAGGATTCCCAGTTGAAGACCCAGTCTCTGCCCTGAAAGACCTCATAATCTAGCATCAGCGTCAAACAAAGAAACCTTAGTATTCTGTGTATGCCTTAATGGAGGCATGTGTAAGGGATTCTGGGATTGCAGAAGCATGAAGGTGGGCTTTCCTGGGGAAGATAACTTTGATCTGTTCTTCGAAGGAAGAGGAAAAGTTGAGGCAGGCAGAGCAGAGGGCCACTCCATACTAAGCACTTAGCACAAAGAAAAGCATAAAAATGTGACCAGGAACTCCTGACAAAGGGCTGGACATTAACGCAGTCCCTAACATGTAGCAAATCAGGTTGACAGCCCTTAGCTCTTGCCCCTTGCCAAACTTGGGGCTGTTAATCTAGCTATTGAATGGCAGTAACACAGGAGCAGCAGGCAGGGAGGAGGAGGTAGATTTATTAGCAGGTATTGACTGGAACTTTAGGGAGGATATGAAGGAAGCTGAAGAGCAGCAGCCCTCTGTCTTCTGGGCCAAGCCTACAGACGTGCTGGGGGTTCTAGGCAGTGGTTTGAAAGCTCATCTGGCTCAGGCACATGTCTTTGCTTCTGGAGAACCATGGCAAAATCCTCTGCTCCACTCAGCCTGCCCCTCCTTTCTGTGTTCTTTAAAAAAAGAAATTAATGGAATCTGTTCAAAATACCCCTGAAATGAAATTACATTTTTAACTCTAATTACCCTAATTAAAACTTGACAGCCTTAATCCTGGAATGGCAGATATGCTAAGTACCCCATGCCTGTGACAAGCTCACTTACCCAGATGGAATGTTGTTCTGTTCTGGGCTTAGGAGAAACATTTTTTTTTATGTTTTGTTTTTTTTTTTTTTTTCCATCAGCAATTTAGTCTTTGTCCTCACCGATTCCCCAAGCTAGGATAGCCATAGGATAGCCATACTTGTCTCTTCTAGGATTGCCCAGGACCTTTAATCTAGGTAGAGATCCTTTTCTATTCAGAGGTGATACTCCTGATGATTCTTAACACATACCTTTGAGTTTCCTCTTCAATTGAGGTTGGACTGCATGCTGTGAGCCTCTCCCTGGGTGAAATCCCCTGCCTTCAGAGACCAGGGAACTGTGCTTGTTAGAAGGCTGTCTGCCGATCTAGGGCTAAGTATGGGTCTGGATCAGTTTATGGCTGGTATTGAGGATACAGTTTGAGGTCAGGGACAGGGAGTTCTGAAAGTAAGATATCTCTTCTCTTCACATATCTCATACAGGCTTGAGCTACCTAGTAAAATGCTTGGTCTTAACTAGCTACCCGGTCAGTTCCAGGGCGTACAATGGGGAGAGAGATGGGGCATATCTTGAAGTAGACTGAAGGCTTTGATGCTATGAGTCATCTCATAGTTCTGTTAGAAACAAAGGTCCCTGTGTTCTAGTGACCTCCTTTCAGCGTAGAAGCCTGTTCAGTCAGTGGAAACCGAGTGCTATGTGAGGTACTACAAGGGATACAGAGGTGAATGTGACATAATGATTGCCCCCGAGAAGCTGACAATTGTAGGAAAGTGGGGAGGCAGTGGTGGGTGAGGGACAGCCATATAGATGACTGATATGTAAGACAAACAAAGGTTTTTCACAGGTGTTGACATTTGAGCTTGTCCCTGAATAGGTAATATTGGCAAAGGAATGGAGGGCATTGCAGGTGTCAGGGAAATAGGATGGAGAAAAGGTTGGAAGTTGCCAGGTGACAGTTTGTTGTGATTGGAGTATACTGTGCAGGGGAAGGATATGGTAGAGGGTAAGGGTAGAGTTTAAACTTTATCTTGTAGGCAAATGGGATCCATGAGGGTACAGGGCTTGTCATATGTGTGTGTATGATGGATTGGGACGGAGGGTGATAGGAGACAATAGATTAGTTAGAATAGGTATCAGCAAACTGTGGCCTGTGGGCCGAATCCAGTCTGCTGCCTCTTTTCATAAAATTGTACTGCACTACAGCCACACTTGTTTGCTTCTCTAGGATTGTTTTTATACTACTGTGGCAAAGTTGAATACTACAGAGACTGCTGTAGCCCACAAAACCTAAAATACTATCTGGCCCTATAAGTTTGCTGACTTATGAGTCAGAAGGTAATTATGAAAGTTCTGTAAGAGAAGATAAATGTCAGGACTAGGCCTGAAACAGATTGGAATTATCAAATGAGACTTCTCAGAAGGAATGACTCTGAATGATTTCACAGAGGACATTTGCTTTGCCTTCCTCTAAAAACTTATGAAGGTCAAATTTGCTGAAAGTCACCATGGTTACAAAAGGACTTGAAATACCAACAAGTCTCAATTTGCCCTTATTAGCTTTGTGACCTTGGACAAATAACTTCACAGAAGTTCAAGTGACTATGGTGAATAGAAGAAAGAAAAGACTCAGATTCTCCACATGGTGCAGGGCTCTTGCCACTTCTCTGTACTTCATGTCCAGTTTGTAAGTTTGAGCGCCATCTAATGGAAAAGACCGATATCCTCAAATCTGGAACATAGTTTGAGTTGAGAAGTTGGGGATCTCTGGCAGAGGGTTTTGATCACCCAGAGCAGCTGCTGTTGTGGGAGAGGGGCTCATGAGTCTTTGAGGACACTGTGTACTATTCTTCCTTAACTCATGACACTTGTTCTAGCCAGATTGAACTTCTACCCTTTAAGCATCAAGAGCATTTAAGGCCTGGGTTTATTTCTTAGTCACCTCTCCCAGCCAGAAACTGCCTAAGTACCGTTTGACATCCCTTTTGAGTTTCTCCCTGCCACTACACTCACTCCCCTTTTCCTGGAACATTGTGCATCTGCTAGAAAAACACTAGATAGGGAGACCACAGTGGTGGATTCCAAACCCATTTCCCTTTAGCTTACTATGTGACTTCAGCCAGTTTGTTTCATGTCTCTGGTCCTTCAGTAGGCTTCAGTACAAATGATTTTAGCCACTTTTTGGAATTTTAGATTTCTTCCCCTAAGACCCTAACTTCAGAGCATTGCCTTCCCTACCTCCCACTTTCCCTCCCTCCTTACAATCTAGAATATTAATATATTCCCACACCTCATTTGAAATTCACAGCCTTTGTGAGGAGAGTAGTCCTATCTCTAGCTGTTTTTATTGGCAGGTTCCAGGAACTGTCACTCAGTCTAATTACTGGCATGAACAGGCCCTGGAGGTCAGGTCCATGTGATCCTAGAGGTTCAGCAAGGAAGGCATGGTGTCTCTAGGATGGGCAGTCTAGCTTGGTACAGGCAAACATTTGGCTTTGGGTCTCCATGGTACAGTAGAGGAAAGTGTTGATCCAGGCAGTTAACAGATGTTTTCTCTCCCCGCCCCCCCCCCCCCCATTTAAAATCTCACAACTTTGAGATAGGTGATATTATTCCTATTTTACAGATGTGGAAACTTAGTTTTACAGGATCATTCAGTAAACATGACTGACTCATTGAGGATACAGGGAAACAAATATTCTTTGTTCCCAAGTAAGGGGGAGTGGTAGAGGACATAAACAAGTAAACATTGATCAAAGCTCTAAGAGGATACTCGAGAGCGGTTAAAAGTAACTGTGTCTAAGGATACCCAGTTTAGGTGGCAGAGCCTGGGCTCAAACCCTGGTAGGTCTGCATGTGTCATGCTGCCTTCCCTGTAGAATGGTGGGGAGGGCAAACTCAGGTGCAAGTCCAGATTTGTAGGTAATCTCTAGAGAATAGGCACTGATGGGGAGGCTTGGCCTTGGATTCAGAGCTGGGTTTTAGTCCTAGAAGGGCCTGAAGTTTTAGGCAGGTGACTAGGGCAGGGGTTATCACATGGACTTGGGCCCTTTTATAGTGTAGAGCACATAATTTTGTAACCTCTAGAAGGTGAAGTCTGGTAATCAGCACTGGCAGTATCCTGGAATACCACAGGGAGCCCATAGTCATCTCTGGTAGGAGAATGGGGGGGGGGGGGAACACTGATATCAGGCCCTGTGGGTAGGGGATGGAGATTGTGGCTGCTAAAACTGATTTAAATATTTCCTGCCTGGAGTCAGAATTAGTTTGAGGACTGGATTGGAGTTGCTGAATCCCACCTGAAAAGATAGAGTAGAATAGACACTGAGAGGGAAGGGAAGAGATTTTAGAGGCTGACAGGAGCTGGCCTTCAGGCTAAAAAAGTAAGCCTTATTAGATTCTAACATTATTTCAGCTTTAAAACTTGAGCCATTTTCTTCTCAGTACAGCCTTTGCAAATACTGGCTCCTTTTCCCAGACACCAGGCCATTGCTAGCTCAAGGCTGTAATATCCTTCAGTCCTGCTGCTTCACCTTGGATCCTCTTCTCTGAAGCTCTAAGTAGTCCTAGATTCGGATTCTTCATCTGTGACATATGGGGATTGGACTAGCAGACTGAGGGCTTTTTTTTTTTTTTTTTAACTTTTTAAAAATGTTTACTTATTTTGAGAGAGAACAAGTTGGGGAGGAGCAGAGAGGGGGAGACTAGAATCCCAAGCAGGCTCCACACCATCAGTGCAGAGCCCAGTGTGGGGCTTGAACTCCTAAACCGTGAGATCATGACTTGAGCTGAGGTCAAGAGTCAGGCACTTAAGCGACTGAGCCACCCAGGCATCCCTACCAGACTGAGGTTTAAGTTTACTGTCTTCAGCACCTCCTTTAGCCAGCCCACCAGATCTGAAGTTCATTTTTAATGCTATAACTTTGGATCTGACCCTTGGTGTCTATAGTCTTCACATAACTGAACTGAATACCAGTTAAAATGGCACAGATTCGGGGCGCTTGGGTGGTTCAGTCGGTTAAATGTGTGACTTCGGCTCAGGTCATGAGCTCATCTGACTTCGGCTCAGGTCATGAGCTCATGATTTGTGGGTTTGAGCCCTGCTTTGGGCTCTGTGCTGAACGTTTGCTCGGGGACTGGAGCCTGCTTTGGATTCTGTGTCTCCTTTCTCTGCCCCTCCTCTGCTCGCGTTCTGTTTTACTCTGTCTCTCAAAAATAAATAAATATAAAAAAAATTAAAAAAAAATAAAATGGCACAGATTCTATCTTTGCCTGACCACCTACTTGCGATTAAAAAAAATTTTTTTTGATGTTTATTTTTGAGAGAGGCAGAGCACAAACAGGGGAAGGGCAGAGAGAGAGAAAGACACAGGATCTGAAGCAGGCTCCAGGCTCTGAGCTGTCAGCACAGAGCCTGACGGGCACGAACCCATGAACTGTGAGATCATGACCTGATCTGAAGTTGGACACTCAACAGACAGAGCCACCCAGGCGCCCCATCTACTTGTGATTTTAATTTGGGGGTAAAAATTGGCAGTCTCTCGGATCCTGGCTTTCCATCCCAGAACTGAGATTCTTGGGGTGAGTCCATATCTACAGAACATTGCTTTTTAAATACCTATTCAAAACCAGTATGTGAACTTGAAACTTTCAGTTCCTGGTTCCACATTGAGGACACCTCCAAAGTCATTTTGTACTGTAGGAAGAGGAAGGGAGTAGGAATCTGTCCCTGCCACTGACTTCTTTCTGTGACTTTGGACAGATCCTCTTGTCACTCTGGTCTTACTGCCCTTTCTAAAATGGTGGGGTGTCTTCCAGCTCTGATCTCATCAGGGACAGAAAGCCATCTTCTATACAGTTCAGTTGCAGAGCTCTATCTGGCCCAAGCTTTGGTGTATGGGTTACAGATTATAAAACCTTAGATTTTCCCTTCCAAGTCAGGAGGGGTAAGGGGAACTATCCAACTGTCTCATTAGCATGGAGAAAAGAAAACAGTAATTACTTGTGCCTCCCTTGATGATTCCTGTGGCGTTGGTTCTTCTAGGGAAGGAGGAGGGGAAAACTGGAGACAGCTCCATCTGAAGAAGGAGAAGAGCTGTTAGCTGTTCGAAAATGCAGAGGCAAGAATGATTGTCTTGTACATCTGTTGTATTCTCTGGACATTCCTCCAGGCAGCCTAGAGACTGCCTGGATTGAGTTTCATCTATTTATGGCATACATAATGTTCTCATACACGGACATGGATTAGGCTCAAGAGCCCTGATGTCACCTGTCAGTAAGAAACCAGCTGCCCTCCAGGGCCTCCTTTTGTGATATGCTGGGCATACTGACAATCTATGTTGGGGAGTAGAGGAGGGTTTTACTGAGCTATTTTGTGACCTGGCTACATTTTTATTATGTTGTGAGTCATCTTTTTAGCCCCTATGGCAAACGACCGCCAGTTGGTTTATTATGCCTGGGCATAGGCAGCTACACAGTAGAGTCAGTCACAAGAGTCAAGGTCAGGTATTCTTGTGAGTGAGAGGAGTCTAGAATTGCAGGACCATGGGGTTTGGTCAAGGCTAGGAAAAGCAGGCTCACAAAGATTGGGGCAGTTACTTTTGAGGCCAAGAGGTTAGAGGGGCAGCTGGAACAGAACTAACAAATAGATTGGCAAGCATGGCTCCTGGGACAAAGCCTATTTGTTCAGTGGCCAGTCTTATACTCTCAGTTGGATATGGGCAGTTGTGCATCCTTAAGTGCTGATCATAGCAGAAGTGGGTCTGAGGCCACCTGCAGGTGAGCCCTGTCTGATTGAGCTTGGAGTTGTTATGCTATGATTATTTCCTGGGGCTGCTCATTCTTGCCTTGGTTGCTACCCTAGAGGCTTAGAGAACCCAGCTTCTATTTTCCTTCCCCTCTCCAGAGGAAAATATCACTTCAGCAATACCTCTTTCAGTCAGTCTTCTTGTAGGCCCTGGAGATTGCTCTTCTCTAAACAGCAAAGTTTTGATAGAAACATGCTATTTAAAAAAATTTTTGTTTTAGAAATGTAGGAGATGATTTTTTTTTATCACAATCTTTCCTTAGCCCCCTGAAGCACTCCCTTTTCTTGTTCTAGGCCTTTTGCTTGGTTCCCCATCCTCCCAAAAGCCTTTGTCCAGGATTCAATTCTTCCCCTAATTTTCTCTTAATTCACTTCCTGGCTCCTTTCCCCTAGTTGCCAGCTGTAGTTCCTGGTTTCTGTGTATTCCTGTAGAACGTGCTCTCTATTATTTATTTAAAATAATGGCCTGACCCAAGGGAAGGAGTGGTTCTCTTCAGACTAACTTGTAGTCATCTGTGCCATCGTAAAGTGCTTCCCAGAAATAGGGACAATATTGCACATTCAGGACATGGTACATGCTGAGTCTTGCAAAGGTGTTCATAGCATTGTATTCCCTCATGGTATTAGGCGTTTTAGTCATTTTTTAATATTTTATTTTATTAAAAAACTTTTTTGATGTTTATTTTTGAGAGAGAGAGAGAGAGAGAGAGAGAGAAAGAATGTGAGTGGGGGAGGGGCAGAGAGAGAGGGAAATACAGAATCCGAAGCAGGCTCCAGGCTCTAGCTCTCTGCACAGAGCCCGACGTGGGGCTCAAACTCATGAACTGTGAGATCATGACCTGAGCAGAAGTTGGACTCTTAACTGAGCCACCCAGCCCCCCCTTTAAGGTTTTATTTTTAAGTAATCTGTACACCCAGTGTGGGGCTCAAACTTAGAACCTTGAAATCAAGAGTTGTGTGCTCTACTGACTGAGCCAGGCAGGTACCCCATTATTAGGTGTTTTGATTAGGTATTTGAGGTCAGCCCAGGCTGGACCTCTCATGGCTTCTTGACTGTTTGATACAGTCTTAGAACATCTTGTCCGTTAGGGTGTGGTATCCCAGTTTGGAAACTGTCCTTCTCTCCTCCCTTAACAGCTGGCTGAGAGCCTCTTGGGAAGTCCTGGTAAGCTAAATCCTGCAGGTCTGGAACGTGATGGTACACTTGCATTCCACCCCTGCCCATCTTTTCCCCAGGCATCCAAAACCAGTAGTTGCTTCAAGTACAAAATGGGAGAATTTGGTCCATTTCCTAAAACTTTATTATGGGTACCTATGTGGGGCCGGGTGGGGGGGATCCTTATTTTTGAGCACAAGAAAGTGCAAGGTATATGGTTGGAAGAACAGTCTTTGGAGTCAGACCTTGGTTTCAGTAAGTTCTGTTTTCTAGCTGTGTGGTGTTAGGCAAGTTATTTCTCTGAGGCTCAGTTTCCTCCTTTAAGAGGGATAATTCTAACCTCAAAAGGTTATTAGGAATAAATGAAAATAATTAAGGTTTGGGGCGTAGGACATGATACATATGTAATAGGTAATGGCAAATGTACATTTTTTTTCTCCTAGGTCTTTTTATTGCTTCTGATTCATCCTTTTGTGGTACTTAAGTGGAATAATAATACCTGTCCTTGAGTCACTTTTGCCAGGCTCTGAGCTGTGGGCTTTCCCATGCTCTCACTTATTTCTCCCAATAACACATTTATGAAGCAGGAATTATTTTTAACAAATGTAGGAAACTGAGGCACAGAAGGTCAGTACCTTGCCTGAGGTCAAAAAGCTAATAAGAGACAGAGCTAGAATTTAAACCCAGGTATCGGATTCTAGAGCCTGAGCTCTTCACCACTGATCATTATTATCATTACTACTTTTACTTTTCCTGAGTAATATGTGACTTCTAGTGGTTCTTATTTTCTCTCTACTTGGACCTATGGGGATTTGCATGCATGGGCTTTTCTTAGTCTTTTTTATTTTTTTATTTTTTTAAATGTTTATTCATTTTTGAGAGACAGTGCAAGTGGGGGAGGGGCAGAGAGAGAGTGAGACACAGAATGTGAAGCAGGCTCCAGGCGGTCAGCACAGAGTTTGATGCGAGGCTCAAACTCATAAACTGTGAGATCATGACCTGAGCTGAAGTCGGACACCTAACCAGCTGAACCACCCAGGTGCTCCAGCTTTTCTTAGTCTTGGTTGGTGTCTCTTTTGATGGAGGTATAGACAATGACCCTGTTTGCTAACCGTTCTTTCTAATTTTTCCGCTTAGAGCAGATCCCTTCAACCAAAGGGTAGTACAGCCCTCTTTCCTTCTTAAGAGACCATCGCCTTATTCCTTCTTTACCATTCACGTAAAACCAAGTAAATTTACATTTAAACTGTTCTTGCCAATCTTTCTGATCCCTCTGAAGATCCTTCAGAAGAGCAGATGCTGTCTCCCTCATTACAAATATGGAAACTAAGGTCCAAGAAGGTGAAATGACTTGTCCGAGGTCACAAAGTGAATTAGAGGTAGAGCTGGAACTAGCTGTTAGGCTTTCTGACTTTCTGTACTAAAAATAGATTTAGTAAGATGGAGAGGTGGTGTGTATAATTTGCAGATCAAACCTAAAGAAGGTTAAGTTTTATTAGGACCCAGGATCAAATGAGTTCTGAAGGGACCTTGCCTCCTTCATCCACATCTTCACCCCAGTTCTTTCACACACATTTGAGGAACACAGCAGAAAGGGAGAAACACTTTCCCCTTAGGGTTCAACAAAGCTTTCATGACAGGTTGCTGTGGGGAAGCATCCAGAGGCTGCACTGTCTTCTCATCCATAAGGAAGGCTGGATTCCCAGGGCTTACTAACCTGAAATAATTCTTGTAGAAGCAGAGGAATATCAGAAGAACCTGTGTATTCTGACCTCTGCAGGCTTTAGCTAAGCCAGGTGAGGGTTGGGTTGGAGCAGAACAGTGGTAAGAACTGAGGATAGGAGCCCTGAGGAGTTTCTTTTTACCTCTTGCTGGTAGGTTTAGTCAGGGGTTTTGGACAAGCAATTTGAAATTTATAAAGAGGAATTCATACTATTGCTACTCTTAAAAAAAAACTCCTTGGTTTTGGCACTAGAAAAGAAACCTTTCCCAAAGTCTAGGCCTCAGACATTACCTTCCTTTTTGTCTTCTTCCTTCTCTCCTTTTACCCCTTTCCTCTCCCTCCTTATTCTCTTCCCAGCCAGCTTCCCTTTTCTTTCCTCACCTCTCCTTTAACTCCTGAAAACAAGAATGGGAAAAGGGCACCTTCAGACAGCAGATTAGTAGATAGGTGGTAATATAGATACTGGGGCTACAAGTCATAACATGGAGCTTGAAATTTTGGACATTACTTCTAGACCTCAGAACAACGGTTGATGGGACAGGTGCTTATTCATTCATTTATTTGCTCATGTACAGTGTCTTCTAAGTATAACCTGCCAGGCTCTGTATCAGATGCTTGGTCTATTCCAGTTAATAAGTCCCTAAACCTGCCAAAAAATTAGTCTTATGAGTAAGACTTAGCAGCAGTAAACCTCTTCCCCTACTCCCTCATTCAAGTCATTGAATATTAAGGTAGGAAGAACTTTAGAGTTTATTTGGTATTTCAGACCATGAAGTAAGTAAACATACAGGCTTTGGAGTAATGTAAAGCAGACCTGGGTTCAAATCCTAGCTCTGCTACTTACTAGCTGTTTGACCTTGAATGGCACACTTAGCCTTGCCCATGTTCAGTTACCTTGGATATAAAATGGACCTGCCATCACCTCTTCACAGGGTCTTATGAGGGTTAACTGCACAACACCTAGCTCAGTGCCTGGTGCATAGTAGTGGCATGTGTCTCTTTGTCATTCTGTATCAAGGCCTGGCTTAAGTCCTTTATCCTGTGAAACGTCTAAGGCCATCTCCTGTCAGCCTAATTTCTTTCTCCATTTTTATAACACATGGAATACTCTGAACTGTTGGATCCTGCCTAATATTATTAATGGTCCTTTACAGAAAGTTCACAGAGTCCCACCCTGGAATGTAAGGAGCCTAAGGATAAGAACTGTTCTCATCCATCCCTGTGTCTTCTGTAACCCTAACTTAGAGCTGTGACCATGACCAACCAAGCCCAGAAAGTACTTTTGATTGGCTAAGAAGGCTTCTATAAATATACTGCCAAGTGTTTTGCAATGAAAGAAAGAGCTGTTGAAGACCTGGCCCGAAGTCTCCCATCCTAACTCTTCTCCCAGTCCCCTTCTGTTACCACATTGATTCTCACAAAATCCCTGTCCTATAATCAGGAATGGGGATTGTAGCTCCATTTTGTAGAAATCTGAGGCTCAGATTAGAACCCACGTCCTTTATTAAGTGATAGATCCAGAGTAAGGTAAGAGTAGCAGGAATGAGAACAGAAATCTTAATGGACTAGGTCTTCATTCTCTGGAACCACTAGGAATCTTTACAAGGAAGAAGGAACAGAAGAGTTGGTTTTGAGGCCTTACCTGATGATGAGGCTAGAGCCAGGTGTAGTCACAGTTAGAGATGATTTGAGAATATGACAGAGTGGTAAGAAAGGGTTCAGGATAACTTCATAGATTTGCCAGGCCTTAAAGATTAAGAAGGATCTGAATATGTGCAAATGAAGACTGACATTCCAGGTAAGGTAACAGCATGGACAAAAGGATGGGAACTGGAAAGCCCATAATAGAGGTAAGGCAGATGATGACCAGATGAAGGCATACCTAGAGAGCAAAGCTGAGGTGATTGGGAGCTATGATATTTTTTCCTTTTTTTTTTTTTTTAACTTTTTTTGAGCAGGAGAGTGGCATTGGGAACATTAGTCTAGCAGTGTGGGCCCAGTGGTTAGAGCAGGGAGGGATAGGAGACTAGTGAAAGAGAAACCTGTGAAGAGGTTACTGTAATTGTTCTTGTAATGTCAGTAAATTTTAAGAAATATCCCAGCAGTGCGGGCAAAAGATAATGACATTCTGAACCAAGAGGAGGTTGACACAGTAGGGAATAAAGAAGAACAATTTAGATGTAGAGCTCTTAGAATAACAACAAAAAAACCACAAGGACTTGGCAATTGTGAGAATGGGGCATGAGGAAAGGAGAGGTTGGAGAGCGTTAATCTTTGGAGTCTCAGTATTTGGAAGAAGAGTTGTATCATTTGCTGAAATGTGGAGGCTGGGAACTAGGAGATGAGTTCAGTTTATCGACATGTTGAATTGGAGGTGCTAATAGTTTATTCCCCTTACTGCCCACCTCCTAGTGCCTCTGCCTTTGTCCTTTGACCTGGGCCCATAGAGATCCTTTGGTTCCATGTATTTCTTGCTTTGTTTCCAGGCCTGGAGTCCCGCAGAGATCCCTCCACCCATGACTTGGAGCAACTGTTTCTCCCTGTCTGATATAAGATAGTGCATGTAAGATGCTTAGTCTGATACCTACTATATTTAAAGTGTGCATTAAATGTTAGCGGCTATTAAATGGCTGTTGTTGTGGTTGCCATCATAGCTTTGTGATCACAGTAGCTAGGGATTAGCGAAGGGTCTGGACTGTGGAGGCACTGTGGAGCTGGCTAAAGGACAGTCCTTTAGCTGGTTTTCAGTAAGAAGTCTGGACTGCAAGTTAATGGAGAGGATTTCGGGCTGGATGTAAATGGGGCTCTGAGCCATATTAGGTAGGACTAGAGTATGTTTCCTGTCTTTTTCTTCTGTTTTTGAGAAGTTGGTATAATGTGGTTAAGAGGGCAGGGCAAGCCTCAGAGGTTGGACTTCCTGAATTCAAGTCTCAGCTCTACCTTTTTTTTTTTTTAAGTTTATTTATTTATTTTGAAGGAGAGCATGAGTGGAAGAGAGGCAGAGACAGAGAGAGGGAAAGAGAGAGAGAGACCCAAGCAGGCTGTGCACTGTCAGTGAGGAGTCTTACATGGGGCTCGAACCCTCAAACTGTGAGATCAACCGACTGAGCCACCCAAATGCCCCTCAGCTCAGCCTTCTGTTAGCTCTGTGACTTGGGCAAATTTCTTCTCTGTGCCTCAGTTTCCCCAGTAGTAAAGTGGGGAAATAACAGCAATCTTAAGAGATTGTTGTAAAGATTAATACAAATAAAAGATTTACAATAGTGCTTGGCATGTGCTACTGTTCTCCATAACCCTAGAATCCCCTCTCTTCCATATTCCAGGTAAATATACTCTTTCTGCTCGCCCAGCAGAGGAGGGGAGGAGTAGAAAAATCTGAAACCAGTTTTAGAGGGCTTGAAAGTTTGTCCCAGCTGGGATCCAGGTTATCTAAGCCTAGAGGAATCTGGCCCAAGATGGAGACAGAGAGTTGTCCAGATGACCTGAATTCATTTCCAGTTTTTTAAAAAAGATTTGTTTACTTATTTCATTTACTTGTTATTTATTTATTTATTTATTTATTTATTTATTTATTTGGAGCATAAGTTGGGGAGGGTCCGAAAAGGGGAGGAAGAAAAATCCCAAGGAGGCTCCTCACTGTCCATGAAGAGCCTGACTCAGGGCTGGATCTCATGAACCAAACCATGAGATCATGACCTGACCTGAAATAAGAGTTGGATGCTTAACTGACTGAGCTACCCAGGTGCTCCTGTTTAATTTTTTTTTTTTAAAGATTTTATTTTTTATGTAATCTCTATTATACTCCCAATGTGGAGCTTGAACTCACAACCCTGAGATCAAGAGTCGCATGCTCTACTGACTGAACCAGCCAGGCACCCCTCCCCCGTTCTACTACTGATTTACTTTGACCTTGGGCAAGTCACTTAACCCTGCGCCGCAGTTTTCTCATTTATAAAATAGGGAGCATAATTAATTCCTCCATATATATTTCATATCTCATTCTTTCCATTACTACATTGTAGCTATATTGACTTTCTTGTTCCTTTAAGCATAACAAGCTTATTCTTGCCTATTATTGCTGCAGGGTCTTTGCACTTGCTGTTCTTCCTCTCTGAAACAGTCTTCCCTCAGATCTTTGCAGATCTTCCTCCCTTACTTCATTTAGGTCTCTTTATGGTGGTCACCCTTTGGAGGTTTCCCTGACTATTCTCACTCCTTGTCATTTTTTCCTCCCTTACTCTGCTTTATTTTTCCTTATAGCACTTAGCATGACCTAAAATAATGTATTATCAACCTATTTTTTGCAAAGATGCAAGATTTGTGAGAGCAGGAACTTGGAATGCCTTCACTGACCTAAGTTCGTGCCTATTCTGAGCAGGACCCTGACTGACTTCTCTCTTTTTTAGGTGAGCCCTCTTCCCAGAGGCAGCTGGTGCTGACCCTGTAACCCAAAAGAGGAAATTGCGGGCTGGTGAGTGAGGGTCTTTGGCAAACTCTGGGCAAACTTGGGCCAAGATACAGGGTAACTAGTTTGGCGCTTATTTTTACCTTTAGTACAGGTAACTTATAGGCAGTTGATTATTCTGCTACTCCATGTCTGAGATATTGGCACAGGCAGCTTCCTGTACTGGAAGGAGAATTGAACTTGGCTCTCTTGGAATTGCCATGAGATGGTTTGGGATCATTTACCATGAATAAGGCAAAGCAGGCTCAATTGTTTTTGGCTTCTGCCAGCTGCTTTGTGTTGGGGGTTATCCTGGCAACTAAACTCATTCTCCTATAAACTCTCTTAACATGACCTTATGGCCCTTAGAAACTTTCCTGAATTCAGGCTTGACTGTGGCCTATCAAGCCGATAGGTCAGCTTCAGAAACTAGTTTTATCAGTCCTGGAAAATGTGATTATAAGTAGTGAGGATGGAATGAAAGAGGGCTGTGTGAAGAGGAAATCAGGGGAAACTTGAAGGGAAAACCAAAGATGGTGAGACAGGAAGGGAAATCAACATATTAAGAACCAGTTGTGTTATAGGTCTTATTTAATCTAGACAAAATTTATGGAAGCGGGCATTGAGGCTCTGGAAGCTGAAATAAGTGGCCTGGGGTTCACATTTGGGAATCCGTAAAGCTGATGTTAGAACCTGGTCAGTCCTATCATAAACACCATTGTTCTCCCTGACTTGGCAGACTTTCCTTGGGCTGTTAATCTCCCTGGAATCCTGATTTTTCTTATAAATTTAAAAAAGACAGACCTGCTTAGGGATTCAGGAAGGAGATCCAGTTATTGGAGGGGCCCAGCAGAGAAGGCAGGAATTGGGGGTTCCTTCTGAGGCAATGGCATTTCTAGGGAGGGGGCCAGGAGGCTAAAAGTTGGAAAGAATCTTCATGCATTTAGAGGCTCAGGCTCCATATGATTAGAAGGGGGAGAAAACACCTATAACACGTAACTGTAGACACTTGGGCCAGCACAGATAGGGACCTGGAGAGTGGGTTGGAGTTGAAACCCGGGTTTTTATCTCTTCTCTCTTAACATTTGCCCTTGGACAGTCTCTACTTCCCTATTTGTAAAATTGGAATGCTTCCCCGCACCCCCACATGTCTCTTGTGTGTACACCAACCCTGCAGGATGTCGTAGAGAATCAAATGAGAAATGCAAGTTGGAAAGCTTTGTAAATTGTAAAGCAGCATGACCGAAATGAGAGAAAGTGAGAATAAAGCACTATAAGTATCTCTGGCACCTCAGTCCCTGACCTGTTTGCCACCCCACTCCCCAAAAGAAAAGGGAAGGTTTTCCTTTGGAGATTTGTGCTGTGAATCTTCTCCCATACCTTTCCCTTCCTCTCCTTCTCATGCAGGTTCTGCCTGAAGTTCAATCTCTCCACAAAGGAAGGGATTCCAAGGCACAGAGACAAAGCCAGGCAGCATCGGCAGCATGATTTGCAGCATGGGGGCTGCAGAGTGCAGGTTTAAATGCACTCACACAGCCTGGCTCCAAGGCCACTGCTAGCACTGATATTAAAGCACTTTTCAAGAGCCCATTCCCAGCATGTGTCTGCACTCACTGACTAATTCCACTTAGATGTTGCCTTGTTTCCTACTGTCCTCTCAGAAGAGGAAGTTCATTCCTATTTTGGCCCTAAGATCCTTGTCCATCCCTACCTCTCATCCTCCCAACTAGTGAAAAAGAACTTACGCTAGTGCCTCATAATCTTTTCAGAGGCTATGATCATCCAGTTTTTCCCACCATTTTTCTCTTGCCTGTGGTCAGTGATTTAGGCCACTCTCTTCACATTTTGTAACAATGGACATTTTGTTCTTTGGTCTGTTTGCTGGAGAGTGCACAGAGAAGTCTGTCCCCAACCTGATGTTCTTGGAATCCATGTTAGCCAACCTTTCCTCCTACTCTAAATCTCCAGGCTCTTGCTGCCACCTCTTTTTGTCTGGTTAACCTAAGTTCTATAGCTTCTGGCTTTCCTATGGCCTGGGTGCTAAGCTTGGACCTTACTGTTATTATACCAACTGCCCTGTAAAGAATTCCATTATTGATTGTTTCAAACTATGAATGATTCCATGTGATAAAGTGTCTAGTTTATTTATCTAACATACTCAAGTTTCTACTAAAAACAAGTTTCAACTAAAAAAACAAGGAAGCAAAGCATTGTCATCCTTAAGCCCTTGTACAACACTAATTATTCCTATTTTTATGTGTTGTTGTAACAGGCTTAGTAATCTGGTTTCTAAATTCCCATAAGATTCAAAGCAGCATATCAAAAAGGGGGGGAGGAGCTGCTAAATTAACAGCTAGAGGAGAGAGCTGAAAGCTAACAGTAAGGGAAGGATGAAGTAAGAATGATAAGAAACAGAAGTTAAAATGAGTATGGAAACCATTTAGTTTAGGGGCAGCAGTCCTACAGTGTACATCTATGTACTTCAGTGAAGTGGAGCTAGGTAATTTTTAAGGTACTTCTAGGTCCTCTTGAAGGCTAGGGGTATCAGAAAATGTTAAATTATAATGTCTACTTATATCAGATGCTATACTGACTCCTCTACATAAGTTGATTTCATTTTCATAGCAGCTTGGGAGGTAGGTGGTGATATTCTCATTTTAGAAATTACTGAGGCCTAGAGACAGACAGTGATTGGAAGAGCTAAGCTTAGAACCCAGAAGAACCCAGCTCCAGACAACCAAATTTTTTTCTGTTATCCTATATTGGCTCTTCCCCTGTGACTTAAAACCTTGGTCTTTCTCAGCCTCTTGAGCCAGTGGTTTCTTCCTGCTCCCCTTTTATTCACTTTCCTATATAAAGCTTTATTTTTGAAAATATTCTTTATTCAGTGAGTATTGAGTGTCAACCATGTGGCAGGCACAGTTTTAAAATATAGCAGTGAAGAAAATAGTTTTCTCTCTTGTAGTTTACATTCTACTGGAGGAAAATAGATAAGCAAATGAATATGTATGAAGACAAATAGGGTAAGGGAACAGAGAGGGACTTTGTGGTGAAAAAAGGCCTCTCTGAGAAAATAAAATCAGTGCAGAAATATGCAGGAACTATAGTAGTAAGCTATGTGTAGTATCTTGGGGAATAACATTCCAGGCATAGAGTTCAGCAAGTTCAGAGACTGTAAAACAGGGAGCATGCTTACTGTGTTTGAGGAGCAAAAGGGAGCCAAGTGGCTAGAGGTAAAGTGAGCAAGAGGGAGAGTGGAGTATGGAGAAGTCATAAAGGTAGACAGGGACCCAGATAATGTAGGGCTTTTTTCTGAGTGAAATAGAAAGCCATTGAAGTGTTTTGAGTAGAGGAAAGATACAATCTGACATTCAGTTAAAAACCTGATTGCTCCACTTAAGACCTCCGGCACAATGTTGTATAGATTGGTGAGAGCTGACACTCCTACCTTGTTTCCAATTTTAGGGGAGAAATTGTTCAGTCTTTGACTATTAAGTGTGGTATTAGGTATAGAGTTTTTTGTAGATGACTTTCATCAGGCTAAATGAGCTTCCTTCTATTCCTAATTTACTGAGAGGTTTTTTTTTTACAATGGATGGATGTTGGATTTTACGGCTTGTGTGTTTTTTGTTCTTTATTTTCTTAACATGGCACACTACATCAATTGATTTTTGGCTATCAAACTAACCTTGTATTCCAGAGTAAACCCCACTTGGTCAGAGTGTATGATCTTTTTAAATCTATTTTATTATTTTATTTTTCCCCATCCTCAGAGCATATGATCCTATTTAAATGGTGTTAGATTTGCACTGCAGTGTTTTTTTAAGTTCATTTATTTTGAGACAGAGCCAAGTGGGGGAGGGATAGAGAGAGAGAGAGGGAGGAGAATACCAAGCAGGCTCTGCGCAGTCCGCATAGAGACTCATGGGGGGCTCGAGCTAATGAACTGTGAGATCATGATCTGAGCCAAGGTTGGATGCTTCACTGACTGAGCCACCCAGTGCCCCTTGCATTGCTATTTTGTTGAAGATTTTTGCATCCATATTCATGAGGGGTATTGTTACTTTATTTTTTTCTTACGATGTCTTTTGTTTTGGTAACTTAGTAATACTGGCCTAATAGATTGAGTGGGAAATGGGAGAGTGTTTCCCCCTCCTCAGTTTTTTGGAAGAGTTTGTGAAGAATTAGGATTATTTCCTTTTTGAATATATTATAGACTGCCAGGGAGGCCAGTGTGGGCCTGGGCTTTCTCTGTTGGAAGATTTTTAATTACTAATTGATTTTTTTTTTCTTGTAGGCTGACCCAGATTTTCTGTTTCTGTTTGAGTCACTTTTGATAATTTGTGCCTTTCTTGGAATGTTTTCATTTCATAAATGGACTAATTTCTTGGTTTAAAACTGTTTGTAGTATTCCTTTATAATTTTTTTAACTTCTGTAAGATCAGTAGTGATAACCCTTTTTAAATTTCTGGTTTTGGCAATTTGTATCTTCACTTTTCTTGGTCAGTCTTGTTAAAGGTGTGCCAATTTTGTTAAATTTTTTCAAAGAATGAACTTTTGGTTGCATTTTTCCCCTATTCCGTTGATTTCTTCCTATAATCTTTATTACTTCCTAACTAGCTTTCTTAGGGGTTAGTTTGCTTTTCTTTTTCTAGTTTAAGATTTAAGTTATTAAAAAGAAAATTTTTTAAGTTTATTTATTTTGAAAGCGCACTAGCGAGCGCATGCGAGTAGAGGAGGAGCAGAGAGAAGAGAGAGTGTCGCAAGCAGGCTTCACAGGCTGCTTCACAGATTTTAGAGGCTTCAAGATGCCTTTTGAGACCTTGCAGAATACCTCTGTTGCCTGATAATGATTGAGATTCTAAGCAGAAATTTAATTCTTTTAAAGAAATATGGCTGAATTGTAGATCTCTTAGGTAACATTGAGGTGGAAGAGCTCTGAGGAATACCTGGGCTTGTTGGTTACTTATTTGTGGCCTTTAGTTCCCACATCTGTGAACAAGGAATAACAGCTTCTACCCATCCAACTGTGTATGGCACATGTCAAGTAAGTGCTGTATAAAACTGTTAAATACTGTATGAAATATAAGAGAATATTAATGTTAGTAATTACGGTGATAGGGACCAGGGACAGAAGGTCCATGGGTGATAGCAGTGCATTATTGTCTTTCAAGGTGTGGGATGAATGTCTGACCAAAGTGGGCTTTTGGCTTTACTAGGCAGGAGGTTCCTTGTCTTCCAGGGTGATCATCAGATGGCTCCTCGAGAATTATGTGGAGAAAATCTAAGAGAGGCTGCCAGAGCAGCTCATACAAGAAGCAGCTGTCCCTGTTCTTGCCCCACCCAGGAATTTTGCCCACATTTTATTACTTTGGTTCTAGAAACAGCTGGCTTTCTTGAGGGTTGCTGTCACAGGAAAGCAATAAGGTCCAGCTCACTTGGAGGGGAAGGAATAGTATGTAAAGCTTTCGGGACTGTATTGGGCCCCGTGTCTCCCTCCCTCCTTCCTTTCCCAGTTTTCATTAAAACCAAAGAGGGTCTTTCTGTCCCACTGGAGCACCAGACCAGACAGAAGAGGGACTGATAGGTCCTTTTAGGTCAGATCAGCTAGAGGGCAGTTCTAAGAATGTTGGCTGTGGCAGAGAGGCAGGGTCCTAAGAATAAGAATAAGGCCAAGAGATCAAAAATCCAAGCTGTGAAACTGGGAAACAATAGCTCAGGAAACCAAGGTCCATCATCAGCAGCTGTGGTGCTAGAACCCTGAGATGAGTAGGACAGAAATCGTGGGGACTTAGGATTTAATGGGACGGATGCAGAAAAATAATGAAACTATCCTAAAAAAGGATAAATTGCTTCTTTTGAATTATCTGTCATTTTGTATTGTCTGAATTTCCACTCTTCCTCAACCTCCTTTCCTCCCCCTGCCCCATTAGGATAATCTGTCAGGAGTTACTGCACTAAGTGCATAGGGCAAGAGACAAAAATTACCTGCAGTATAACTGGTCTTTGGAAGTTTAATTACACCTTGCCTGTGTACCTCTGAGTTGTAGTTTCCTCATCTGCAAAATGGGAACAAAAATGCCTGTATGGTTATTTGGGATGCTAATAGGAGATGATGAAAGAAAATGCCTGGCTTGGATTGGTGTTCAGTCACTAGTGATTGAAGTAAATTCTGATACCATGTGTTCAGTGTCAGATTATAATAGAAGGTTAATATTGCGACCCAGGTTCTTAACTCTATTTTACTAACTCAGCCTTGGAAAAGCATTTAATATGTCTGAGCCTCAGTTTCTTCTGCTCTGAAAAGAAGGAATGAGATAGAAAGTTGACCTGTAATTGCTGATGTCCCTTCGAGTTCTGTGACTCTAAAGGCACATTGGTCTGTGGTTCAGAGGCATCAAAGAGTCAAGAGGAAACAAAAAGTAAAGAGGGGGTCAAAGCAGCCTCAGTTTCAGTCCTGCTCAAGGCTGCAGCAAGGACAGTTACAATGAAAGAGGCATTATCTACAATGAGGGTGTTGGAAGTGTCTGGGAGTTTGCTGCAGGGGCAGGGACCTGCATGTCACCCAGCATTTGGAAAAGAAATATGAAAGAGGGGATCAGAATGGCCCAGAAGGTTGGAGACTGAGTCTATACCAAGTATGAGAGAGACCATGAGACATAGGACCTAATTTGTGCTCCATTACCTCTTTCTGGGTGTTCCCAGTCAAGCTATTTCTCTTTCTGCAGCCTTCCTATCCCTATCTATAAAACGAATTAGGTGATGTATTCTCCAAGGGCCTCTAGGTCTTTCTAAAATTTCACTGCTCACTTTCTTTTGGCTCTCCGTGATGTTGAGGATTTCATTTATATGCGAAGGCTTAACAAGCTAGGCTTTGTCTAGCCCTAGAGTATTTAGAATGCTTTTGAAACCACAATTTCAGGCCACTAGGAATCATAAATTTTCAAGCTGAGGAATGCTTTGGTCCACCTGGTCCAACCCCTCATTTAACATTGGGAGATAATGCAGCAGAATAGAAGACTACAGGCTTTGACAGCAGACTTTGAATTCAAATTCCTTCCAGTACTTGCTTGATCTTTCTGAGCTATAGTATCATCATCTGAAAATGATGAGATAGAGTGATAATGAAGTAGGAGGCACATAGAGAATTACCATTATTTGGAGGAGGAAAGAAAAAAATTGAGGAAAGAGAGATTAAGTCATCTGCTCAGGATTGAACTCAGGCCAGAACCTAGGTCTCTTGTATCTCTGTCCAGTTTTCTCCTCTTTAGAGCCAAGGTCAGTTGTAGTAGCAGAGATTAGAACTGAAAGCATGTCAGCTTTCTTAACATATTCACCAACAGCCTTCTCAATTCCCCTGTGGCGTGTGTCAATAACAGCCCACACTTGTTTTAGAAACAAGCGCTCTATAAGCACTTCTCTTTGATTTGCTTTGGCTGGTACAGGATCCAGATGCTCTTAGAATAGCACATCAGACTCTCCAAATCAGCCCATTCCCATTCTGAGCAACTCTGATCAGCAGCTCTGATCTGCTTGCTGGGGTTTGTCCCCAAGTCCTCCCTACCTGTCACATGAATCATGTTCAGTTGTTTTTTGCTATTTGCCCTTTCCTTCTTGATGGAGGTAGCATTTATTGAGGTGTCTACTATGTGCCAGATACTGTGATAGGTACTTTAATCTTTGTAATTCATTAAGTTATTAATAGCTCTAGAGGGAAAAGCTGAGGCTCAGGAAAGTAAATGAATTTGCTTGAGTTCACATATCTAGTTTGTGAAAGAGCTGGGGTTTGAACTCAGATCCTCGTAACCCCACAGATCCCATAGCAGTCTCTTTCCTGAGTACCATACTGCCTCTCTGGCCTCCCTGAGGGTAGAATATTCAGGAATGCCTTGGGAGGGGCATTTAGTGGCTTTATATAATGGAAATATCCTCCATGCCTTCAGTGCCATTTTCCCATGAGTATTTTTCTCTGCCTGCCTCAAACCAACTTCTTTAGGACCCAGGTGTGTGGCCCAAACATCCAAGCACGAAGCAAGAGGCCAGGTTTCCATCTTCAATATGGAACACTGAATCCCTGGTAAAGAGTGTACTTAGTCATTTGCAGAGTTGAATGAGGGGACTATTTCAAGCAGTAAACCTCTACTTAAAACAGCAGCTCTGAAATGCAGGGAAGGAAGAGAGAGGGCCTGTACATCTCAAGTTTGATAGGCCTCCTTCAGGGACCTGGCAGGAGAGGAGATATACATGTAAGAGATTTAGGAATAAGATTGTTCTAATAGGTCCTCAAATCTGTAGTTGGTTTTCAGTTACAAAGCACTTGAAGAGATCTTACTGTGAGGAAACTGAAGGCACTGGCCTTTATGTGACAGAGCCAGTAGCTAGAATCCAAATCCTTAGTCTTGATCAGGACAGTGAATCTAAGCCTTTCCTGAAAGGGTTCTGTCATTGGCTGTAGGCACGACCCAATCTTCAGCTGCAAAAGGAGCAGACCCTTAGTCTATGCCCTTTTCTGAGTCCTTCCCTATTTGTCCCCTTCCTCACCCATTCCTACTCAATTACTAGGGCTTCTTAATGAGGACCCCCCCACGCTTTTAATGATATATTTTTAGCAATAGGGTAAAAGATATTTTTGGCTCTGCATTTTCCCCAGGATCATTTGGCATAAAATGATGGAATTTTAGGATGTCAGAGTGGGAAGATACCTTAACCAACAGTCATCAGGTTTACAGAGGAACCCTTTATAATTATGAAATTGAGGCCCAGCAAGGGCCAATAAGTAATATGCCCAAGGTCATGCGGTGAATTAGTGGCAGGTCTTCTGATTCTCAGCCTGGTGCCCTTTCTACTACATTGAGCTTTATGTCATTTCCTAAGTGACCACCTGATCCACTTCACTAACTCATCCTGTGCCTGGACATCAGGCTTTTTGTGCCTCCTTGGGTCTACACTGTGAGATAGGCAGGCCTATGGGTGTTTGTACTTTCTCAGGGCATAATTCTCCTGCATATGGTGAGCATGTGTTAAGTTTTGTTTAACTCATTAGTGTGGAAACCAGCAGAAAAAGAATAGCTGAGAAACTGGATTTTATGTTGTTAACGGAAAAAAGGATTGCTGAAATTAGATTGCTTAATTTGATTCAAGATTGATTAATCTCCTAATGAAAATGGAAACTTTGGCATTATCCTCTCTGCTTAGAAGTGCACCTTCTCTGTTTCCTACACATTAACCTCTAACTTTGCAGTTTCAAAACATTTGGGTTCTAACCATTTGTGAGCAGTAAGTCCAACAAAATTCCATTCTACAAAAGTATCAGAGGAGCATCAGATAACTCTCAGATACATATTATAAAATGTTCTAACCTGACTTTAACAGGTCACACAACCCTTTTTATGCCTTATTTCCAAGTTTTGGGTAACTTTCCTTAGCATATCATAACTGAAAATGATTAGAACCTCTTGTATGAAAGCTAGCTAGAGCTGTTTCAACCCAGAAGGGCACCTTTCTATTCAGGACACAGACCCTAATTCTTTGCTGAAGCTTCCTCTGGTAGCAGCCATCAGCAAAATCTTGAGCTCTCTCCTACAGCCCTATCTGCTGGAGTGGAGCTTAGGCTTTGCTGATCCTAGATTTGCTTCTTTCCCTTCCCCTGGTCAAGGAGGCTTGCTCCTGTTTCCCTCAGGGCTATCTTGGATGTGGCTTTATATAATGGAATATATATCCAGAGCTTCCATCTGGAGGAAGTTGGTTTTGAGCACAGAATTCTAGTTGGGTGAAGTAAGTAACTGCTTTCATTATGTGGTTTTGTCTCTGAACATGGTTTGCCCATCTTCTCATCCTCATTGTTACCACCCAAGGCCAGATCTTAATCCTCTCTCACTGGGACTATTTTAATTGTCATTCAACCCCTCTGCCAACCCCAGTCTTTGTCCCTGAAGTATAACCCCCTTTCTTTCTCCATAGGTTTTAAAACACATTCCTTATTCCTATCACTTCCTGCTCATAATAAAACCTCTAGTAGAATAAGTCCAGTCTCCTTAGGATAACATTCAAGGCTCTGCAAAGACTCTTTCTTCCCTTTGTTTCCAGCCTATTCTCCATCACCCTCTTCCTCAGGCTCTTTGTTCCAAAGGAGGTCATACTAGCAGGTACAAATATTAGGGAATCCAACTTTTGGACAGTATGAAGGAAGAACTACCTGATCAAGTCTACCGTAGAAGCTTAGGGAATGTTCTTAGTTGTGGTGCCACACTAACACTCAAAATTTGATAAACATTTGTGGCAGGTGCAAGGATATAGGTCCTTAGGGATACGGAGAAGACAAATGCATGGTCAAGGCCTTTGGAGCCCATAGTTGATTAAAGAGGACAGGCAGGTAAAGTAAGTAGACTACAGTGATGACCACTATAATGGAAGCATATACTTGGAGAGATCTTACTGTGCAGTGCTTTGGGAGTATGGAGAAGAAAGGGGACACTAACTGCCTGAGAGATGAAGGGAAGCTTTACAGAAGGTGATATTTGAGTTGGACTTCAAAGATGAGATATTTGACAGTTGTGAAAGAAGTATTTGGTAATTGTGAAGGGGAGTCCGCAGCTTCCAAGCAATGAGACCACTGAGGATAAAGACACAGAAGCTTACGTGTATGTCTCAGAGAAGGGTAATAGTCCAGTGTAGCCAGAGTATAGGGTTTCAGGAATGGAGTGTGATTAGGGTTAAAGTTTAAAGTTAACAGTAAGTTGGGGCTAAACTGGGGAAGGTATACTACTCTAGGTTAAGGAAATACTGTGTGTGTATTGTGTTTCTTATATAGCATGTAATTACTATCTTTGAGTTAAGTGATAATGTATTTACCTTTTGTGCATGTGTGTAGCTGTGTGTTAGGGTGTGTGTGTTGCACTTGGAAATAATTTGTGAAGAGCCACTGAAGCAAAGTGAATGTTAAAAAATGGAGCCAAGAGGACAGGTTAGATCTAAGTTTACTTGGGCTTGAACTTTTGAGATGTTCTCCAGTTCCACCAGCCCATAAGTTAATCATAGCATACTTGACTTACAGTGGACTTTTCAGGACCAGTGGTCCGTCAGTCTGTCTGTCTGTCCGACCATCTGTCCGTCCGTCCATCCATCCATCCATCCATCTGTCCATCCATTCAGTCATCTATTCAGCTAATGCCTGATAATACTCTTGGTGGTGGGATATGGTAGTGAATAAAACAGACTACCTTTGTGGAACTTGTAGTGGGGGAGACAAAATGAGTAAATCATTAGTTATTTATCATTTTGTATGTATTATGAAGAAAGATAAGCAGAAGTAAAGGGTTAAAAAATGGCTGGGGAAGCCCTTTCTGAGGAAGAAGATCATTTTCAGCTGATAGAAGAGCAAGTGAAAAGTTCCCAAGGCAAGAGCACGTTTGTAGAAAAATGAGAAGGCAGACAGTGTGGCTGGAGCAGCACCCTGAAGGAGAAAAAAAGGAGGAGATGAGGTTGGTGAGGGAAGAGCTGAGGCCAGAACCTCCTGGGCCCTGAGGTCCAATAGGCCCATGAGAAAAAGAGGCCGACCAATAAAAAGCCAGGGCCATACAGGGTGTTATCAGCAAGGCCAGGATTGATGCCATCCTGATTCAACTTCCCTTCCTTTGCCTCCCTGTTGTCTTTTGGCTTTGACCCAAGATTAACTTGAATCTCATTTAATCCCTTCCTTCTCCTGTCCCTCATTCAGCTCTCTTTCTTTTTTCCTTCCTGTTCTCTGGGCTCCTGTCACACCATTGTGTGTTTCATTTCAGGCTACTTTTCTTTATCACAGCATTAGCATTTCCCAGACCCACCTTTGCACACATGATCTGATAATAGTGATTCCTGGAAGGTCAGAGCTAGAGAGGTTCTTGAACATTCTTTGGACATCTTTTATTTCAACCCCCTGATATTAGAATCCCAGAGAGGACAAGTGATTTGCCCAAAGCCACCTATTGAGTGAGTGGCAGAACTTGATTTCCTTTGCCACATAGTCTGTAGCTCTTTATTTTCTGCAGGCTACCTCCCTTTCTTAGTGCCCAGCAAAAGGGAATCAAGTTGTGATCCACGTAGTTGGCAAGAGCAGCTAGCATGTAGTGACTCTCTGCCGTGTGCTCCTGCCTTAGCTTTTTATTTGGTCTTTGCCTTGTGATTTTATTGTTTTATTCTGGCCAGTGTCTTTGCAAAGACAGTGTGTTGCTAAATTCTGCACCCATGTTCATGATATCCTCACACTTGAACAAGCAGCCTGCTCTTATCCTCCAGTCTATATCTAGGCTTGTCTTTGAAGTCCAGCCCTAGTGTTACCTTCAGAGAAGCAATGTGGAAAGAACATAGGGTTTGGAGTTGGATATATCTGGATTTGAATACCAGCTTTGGCACATACTGGGACAAAGTAATCTTGGACAAGGTACTTGACCCTTGAGCAATTTTTGTTTCTTTCTTTCTTTTTTTAAATGTTTGTTTATTTTGAGAGAGAGAGAGAGAGAATACAAGTAGGGGAGGGGCAGAGAAAGAGGGAGAGAGAGTCCAAGCACGCTCCACGCTGTCAGTGCGGAGCTCGACGTGGGGCTTGAACTCACACACCGCAAGATCATGACTTTAGCCAAAACCTAGAGTTGGATGCTTAACCGACTGAGCCACCCAGGTGCCCCGAGAGCAATTTCCTTATCTGTAAAATGGGGACATTAATACCTGCTTAATGGAGTCATTGGAAAGATTATTTACAGTATTACATGTGTAGACATCAAGTATTCTATAAAGAGAAGCTTCCTCTCTGATCCATCCTGGATGCCCTCCTTTTTTCCTGAAAACTTAGGGGTTTTTTGTGTGCCAGGCACTGTGCTAAGTGCTTTTAAAAAATAATTACAGCATGCGAATCTATAGTTCTTTCAGTTAAAAAATTTTCAAGGC
Organism: Cryptoprocta ferox; assembly: GCA_028646485.1. Classification (NCBI taxonomy): domain Eukaryota; kingdom Metazoa; phylum Chordata; class Mammalia; order Carnivora; family Eupleridae; genus Cryptoprocta; species Cryptoprocta ferox. The sequence continues at coordinate 23,602,600 of CM053576.1, read as the reverse complement.
ATTCCTCTTAATTTTTTTTTTTATGTAGATAGATGTCAGGTTAGGATTCAGTGCATACCTGTGTTATAGGGTTGCTATTTTCTAGCTATGTAAACTTGGACAAGACTCTTGACCTCGCTCTTAAATGTTTTTCCCACCAGAGCCCTAAAATTTCATACCATAACAATTTGGAAACCTGACGTGCTTATCTGCTCACCTTGGGAATTGTGTCTCTGTTGATGACTGAATAGCAGTAATGGGCTAGCTCTGTGTGATTTGAAGAGGACAGGATGGGGAGGCACAGAACTGGGTGCCTGGGAGTCATTAAATCAGGGATTGGCAACTCCTCTCAAATCAAATAAATCAAAAGATATCTAGGGTAGGAAACTCAAGGTAGTGTTGATGGTGACTCTGCTTGGATTGTGTTCTGAGGATGAGGGGATTGCCAACTCTATTGAATGAGAGGAGCAGCAATGCATAGCCACCCTTGCTTGTGCCTGGGCCAAAGACAGTTTGTTGGTGGCAAGTGTCCCAACATGGCTGTAGCTGCCCATAGGCCATTTCTGCCATTCATGACATCAGCTGGTGACCTTGTGTCAGCCCTTGGAGAAGGCTGCTGTGGGCTGATAGAAAGAGCCCCGTCTCTGCAGTAACATAGATTGAGTTCAGATCCCTGTCTAGCAATTACTAATTGTGTTTTTTTTAGTGTAATTCTTACTTGACTTTTTAGAGCCTCCTGTCTGTTTCCCTGTCTGTAAAACAGTGCTGTTGATACCGATACTGTTTTGGGCTTTGTTGTGAGGATTCAGAATACCTTAGGTGAGTAAGTGTCTCACAATACATGCTACTTAGTTGAGTGAATGGCAAGTTGCTCTGTTGGGATTAGCTCTGTGAAGATTAGTACCTTTAGAGGTGGCATTAAAGTTAGGGCTGCTCTGATTCTCTGACATTCTCCTCCTGCGCTCCCCCCTCCACCCCCGCCCCATGCCCTGGATCCCTCCATTCCTTCTTCAGGTTCCGGCCCCAGAAATGTTGGGCAAGTGGGAGCCTCTGAGGCTAGTCTTTCGCTCCATGTGGTATATCTGAGGAAGCAGGATTGTTACATAGCAGACATAGAAGGCCAGGGCAGGTAGCTGAGGCAGCAGCTGATGAACAAAAGGCTTCTCTCTGTTCCCAATAAATTGGTCCTTGGGGATCCTAGCTTTGAAATTCTAATTGACACAGGAAGGAAAAGATTCATTAGGCTCTGGACTCATTAAGATGCTCTGCTGCTCACCTACGATTTATTCTTGGCACTTCATCAGGAGGAATTAAGTAAACCAACGGGTTGGGAGCTGCTGAGAGAAGAGTCTGCTTGTGGAGTAGGGATGTTGAACTTCCCATATTATGGAGCACACATTTGGCCTCTGAAGTTCTTCACCCCTAGAACTTAGCACGGGTCTTAAGATTCATATACTGTTCGTGCCAAAAGGACCTTCTGAAATTATTCATAGACAGGAGCTCATTGATGGATTATTCAGAGAGGGCTGGGGTTTGCCCGAGATCACCAAGCACCTTAGTTGATGGAGCTAGAATTAGAGTCTGTCAAGCCTCTTGACTTCCAGGCCAGGAACCTTTCCCTGCGTCACTTTGGATTTCTAGATCCATTTTTTCATTCGTTCAACCTTCAGCCAACACTTTTGACATATCTGCATGCCAGGATTCTGTGATAAAGAAAACAGTCATGGGTGGACTAATATCTAACCGAGTATTAGAAAGGTCTCCACATCTGAGAGGTGAATAGGAATTAGGCAAAGAAGCAGATGAAGAATGTTTAAAGTTGTTAGACAAGCACGTACAAAGGCCCAAAGACTTTCCAGGAATAGGAAGTTGAGTCTTGCTGGAGTGGAGGAATTGAGGAAGAGAGAAGTTAAGACAAGTCAAATCTATGAGGGTTAGGCCACTTCCTCTTTGGTTATAAGAACCCTAGACCCTAGATTAGTCCTAGGTTCTAGATGTGTTTCTGCTACTAATGTTAGTCATTCAGGTAACATTTCTTTAGGTGTACCATGCTGGGCATGGAGGTACAAAAATGTATAAGATGTATGTAGTCCCCTTTCTCAGAGATGACGTCAGTTTAATGAGGCAAACAAACAACTCCTATAACAAATCAAAGGGATAATTACCTCTGCTGGAGGAAGTCACAGTAGAGTTGTATGTTACTGTCAGTGTTTTCTCTGGGCTTTGATTATCTTACCTGATAAGCACTGTTACGTGTTAGCTCATGAGCTGATGGGAAGACAGCTTTGTAATAACTGATATTTGTGTGGCATTTTGTGGGTTACAAACATTTCTCCATCATTAATTAATCTTAGCTACAATCTTATCACTTAGGAAACTCCCCCCTATTTACAGATGAGGAAACTAAAACAGAAAGATTGAGGCTTGTTCATGGTTTCACAGCTTTTGCTTAACAAAAGCTAGGATTATAAATTCAAATACAGTGGATCGGAACAGACTTTTGAAAGCAGAAAGATGACAACCTTTCTGTCCCTTGCTTGTGTGGCCCGTTTCCGTCTCCCATCACTAGAAATACAAAGACATCTCCAGTGTGAGAAAGGCAGACCTAAGTTGGCTGGGGAGGAAGAAAGGGAGCTTATTTCAGTCTTCCCAGACTGGGCTCTTAATTAAAAAAAATTTTTTTTAATGTTTATTTTTTATTTTTGAGAGAGAAGGAGACAGAGACAGAGAGGGAGACACAAAATCCGAAGCAGGCTACCGGCCCAGAGCTGTCAGCACAGAGCCCGATGTGGGGCTCAAACCCACGGACCGCGAGATCATGACCTGAGCCAAAGTTGGACACTTAACCGATTGAGGCACCAGGTGCCCTTGGGCTCTGAATTTTTAAGACTGTATGTCTCCAGTCTCCTTCACTTACGGCTGTTCATCTCATGCCATGCACAGAGTGTTGTCTCAACCGCTATACATACCACCTTATGGGGGTTGACCGAGTCTGCTGTACAGATGGGTAAACTGAGGTTCAGAGAAGTCAAGTAATTTGCCCAGAGTTCACTGAACTATTTATGCCAGACCAAGGACTGTAATGCAGCGCTCCTGATACCAAACAGGTACTCTTAAATTATAGAATGTAGGCTCTTTTGAGTCTGTTTAGGTCATAAAATTCTTGAATATACTCTATGAGCCAGAGACTTTCCTATACAAGAGAGCTCTGGTTAGGCTCAGACCATCTTGGTGCTGTGCTTACCTTAAGAGCAGGGACTTTTTGTTATTTATTTCTCTGTCCCCAGCCAGGGCCTGGTTCCAAGAATGCTTTGCTTTGGTTTTTGGCCTTAGTCTCCCAGAAGCTGGAGGGAGCAGATGGCCATAGCAGTGTGGATCATGAGGGTGTGATCCCAGGCAGGGACAGAGGATGAACTGAGAGCCCTACACCCATATACTCCTGTTTCTGTGCATAGGCCCCTGCCAAGGTATTTTTCCGTCCCAGAACAAAGTGAAGCTGGCCAACAAAGTGAAGCTCCCATCTCCTGTCACCCAGCCCCCATACACACCCATACTTATTGCTCTCCTGGGTGTATTTCATATAGATGCTTCTAGGTCCTGTTGTCCCAGATGACCCTTTGGACCTATTTCCCAGGGATGTTCCAAAATGAGGTTAAGGAGCCTTGTCCCACAGCCATTCTGGCATCTCCTCTAGCTATAGGACTCCTACCAGGCTCCCACCCCCTCTGCTGTTTTTACTCCTGACTCCTTAAGCAGATTGGCTGCTTAGTATGACTTTGACAAAGAGACTAAATAGTAATCGATACTGAGAAGTTAACGTGTTTCCTATTTATCCAAAATCTTAACCAGAAACTTTTAAGGATTTTCTGGGGTGGGGAGTAACTGAGATAAGGAAGTTGACTTCCATGATGGAAAGCCTGTAATAACTTCTGGGACCTTATAAATCATAGAAGGAAATATCAACATTTATTCACAGTGTTTCAAATGCCCCTCATATTCATATCTTTATACTGCACGGAGCTCTTGATGCACATCACTGCCTTTGAGTCTTAGAGAAACTCTGTGAGGGGAGCAGTGCAAGGATTACCATTCCCACTTGACAGTTGAGACCACGGAAGGTTAGCGACTATCTGATAGTCATGGTGGCAGAGCCCTAAACAAAATCACGACCTGAGAGATAAGTAGTCCTGGGGTTGAAGTCTGGTGCTCACCATTTGCTGGTTGTATAGCTGGGCAAGTTACGTAGCCTCTCCAAGCCTCAATTTCCTTCTCTGTAACAGGAGGATAACAATATTTACCTCTCACAGTTCTCTAAGGATTAAATGGAATAATGAATAAAAAAATGCCAGCATGGTATAGAACAAGTATTAGAAGCTCAGTAGGTGCAGGTTTTCCATCTCAAGTATTTTAAATTCTTATATTCTAAGTCTTTGAAAATTAGTACTTTCGTTACAGTAAAATGAGCTACAAGTAACAAATTTCTGTTAACCAGAGTATCATTTAAGTGGCTCATTGGGTTAAGAGAACTGAATTAGTGGGGAGCAAGGGTACTAGGGCACACTGGCTAAGTACTTCTGATATAAACCACAGTGGGCTGGATGTGAAAAGGACCCCAGAGGTGTGTTCTGGTGTGTCTTTCTCAGAAGAGATGTTAATAAACTGGGAAAAGTCAGACTGAATAACGTGAAACACATTTCTTTACTGCTGACTTCTCAGAGCCATAGTGTGCATGTGACTCTGGGTGGAGTGATGTGTTGTGGGGAGATGGAATATACCAAGTGTCCTGTTCGTATTTGGCCTTGGAGCCCCTTTTGTGAAGAACTCTCATTAACATCTTGAGGAACACTTGTCATCCATGGAAGAATTCATGCAATGAGCTGATCCAGTTCTTCTATTTTCTGGATAAAGTAATAGAGGTCTTATAACCCAAGTTTACAGAGCCAGTCCACAGTGGAATCAAGTCTGAAGTTCAGGGTGCCTGACTTCCATTTGAGCCACACTACTCTTTGCACTCCACCATTCTTCTAGCCAACAAATCATGAAATTATGGAGGATTCTGCAAACCACTAATCAGAGTATTGTTAGAGCATAAAGCTTTCAGTTTTGGTGTGTTTATCCCAGTAAACAGAAAGATTAGGAAACAACAGGCTTAATGGCCACCAAATGTTTCTAAGCAGTGGAAGGATTGGGAAGCAGCGGGATTGGGTAATTAGCTCAGTGTTTGGAAAAGTTCCTCTAACCCCAAAAGTTTTAAGTCTGTTCTTGGTTTAAGAGGTTTCCTTTGCATCCAGGGGCTCGTCCAAGGGGCTTACAGTGCAGTTCTTAATGGTGAACACTCTGACACCAGTAACTAGGGGGAGGATCCTAAGAGAGGTTAGAAGAGAATGTGTTAAATTTCTGTTCCTCTGTTGCCATCTCCACCACAGAATTCAGTGGGTAGAAGTATGCTGCTGGTGGGACACCGGGGTGGCTTAGTTGGGTAAGGGTCTGTCCGACTTTTGATATCAGCTCAGGTCATGATCTCAGGGTCCTGAGTTCAGGCCCTGCATTGGGCTCTGTGCTGGGCGTGAAGCCTACTTAAAAAAAATGTGCTGCTGAATTTTTATCTAGCCCCTGGTAGAAAGAGTTGTTCTTGATATTTAATAGGGTCTATCTTTGCATTTCGCTAAGTCTTCTAGTTCAGATCTAGTAAATATATCACCTTTGCGTTTGCAGAGTTGTACAGTAGATTTTTCAGACCACATCTGATACTCAAAACAGTCCAGTGACAGAGGTTATCTTCCACACGTACATGAGGACACTAAGGCTCAGAGAAGGGATAGTGACTTGTCCAAGGTCTGGATAGCAAATTAGTGGTATATTCATGGTTGTATTACAGGTACCTAGTGCCAGCCTGACATATAGTAGATCCTCAGGAAATACTTACTAGATGAAAAATTTGTACCTAACATTGTTAGGAATAATTTTCACGTCTTCAAACTCTTTGATCAGTGTTCTTTCCAGCAAGCCAGTATGGTGGGGCCCAGTGGTTGGGCTTACTGAGAGTCACTAGATACTTCAGGGTCTCCCTTGCTGTGTTGATTACTGACCGGGATAGAGGTTTCTAGCCTTTGCTTGGTGAGGACCTCGTACATCTTTCCCCATAGAAAGCCCAGAATCAGCAGTCTCTGGGCTATAATTTCAGCCTTCTCTGTTTATTTAAAAAAAATTAATTTCTATACCCAGCGTGGGGCTCGATCTCATGACCTCAGGATTAAGAGTTGGATGTTTTACTTACTGAGGCAGCCAGGCACCCCTCAGTGTTTCTTTTGAGCCTCTGCTCCCTTTGTCTACTGAACAAAGACACCAGTGGTCCCCATCTTGTTGCTCTGTCCCTCCTTTGTTTTCTCTCCCATCACTGTCTTGTCTGTTCTTTTGTCATAATGATGGGTGAGGAACTTGGCCTCATCTCATGAACACCAACTGTACAGTTTACTTTTGAGGAGTTGCCATGTCAGGAACCCTGGAAACCATTTACTGAAACAGCACCCACCTAGGATTCTTTCACCTGTTCATTAGCTAAACATCTACTGATTGCCAGGGCAGTGCCGGAGCCTGGGAGCCTGGGATTGCAAAGATTAATGAAAGAATCCCTGCCTTCAAGGAGTTCAGAGTATACTGGAGAGAGACAGGTGTGTGAATACAAGTGCAACAAATGTTGCTGTAGCAGAGGCCTGTAGAGGATATCATGTTCCAGAGGAGGAAGTGACTGCATTTGCCTGGGGGATGAGAAACAAAGGCTTTTCTGAAGTGTTTTCATCAGGGGCATCACATCAGTGGATTTATGCTCAAGAGAACTCCTTCTTGCCGTAGCCTCCATCACCAAATCAAATAGGCTCTGGTTCTGCTTTACTAATGAAGCAAACTCTCTCCTAATCTTACTCAGTGATAAGAGTGTTATATTTGGAACAGTGGGACCAATAGTAATAGTTTTTTCATTTAGAAAATTCCTGAATGATTAACTTGATGGTATATTATCTCCTTAAATTCTCCCATCAACCTCATGGGGAAGATACTGCAATGTTATTCCCATTTGACAAATGAGAAAACTAAGTCCCAGAGAGATTAAGTCATTTACCAAGGATCATATAGCTGATGATATATGTCAGAGCTGGGATTTGAACCCAGGTTGTCTGATGCCAGAATCATTCTCCTAAAAAGGCCTCAGAAATGGCTATCATGATCTTGATACAATTCTTACCTCAAAGACTTGTAAGAATGAGAAGTAAAATACTTAGCAGCTCATCTATCACATAGTAAGCAATTAACAAATCCTGACAATCATTTACTACATTATAAAACAGACTTTCCTAAAGGCTGGGTGGATTAGGCCCCTGGAAAGATGCCTCCTTTCTGTCTCTCTCAAGTCTCTTCTGGCTGTGTTATCTGTACAGCCTGCTTCTTTAAGAGGATTGGATGGTGGAGGTGGCAGGGGCAGTGGTATGTGGAGTTCAGTTCGGCAGGTATGTCTGAGCTTCCATCCTCGGCCAGGGCCTATCCTGAAAGGCAGAGGGGATGCTGAAAGTGTTGTCCCCTGCCATCAGGAATTCACAGTCAGTGTAGGAAAGGAGATGGCACAGAAACATTTTTTTAATACAGTCTCCTCAGAAGGATGTTAGGCAGCACATCAGACCCCACCACCCATGCCTCATACCACAACTAGCAGGATAGGAATCACTTACTGTTATATTAAATGATGAAATAATCATCCTATTAATATCCTTGTCATCATTAAAGCCACTGTTATTAATGTAGAAAGTAGGTAATACCATAGAGAAGATCAGCAGCTACTCAAAGGAGACTTTTAACATGCTGAATTGAAAAAACCTATTTTATTTTTATGAGGGAGGTACTGTTGGTGTTCCAGAACTGCCAGTAGAGCTGAGGGAGTCCTTGGCTTGAGGATTGGACTATGGGGAAGGATTTATGTCCCTCAGGTTTCCCCCTTGGCCACCCAATATGCTCCTTAGTTATCACTTACTTTACAGCTTCTTGTACCCAGGCTTTTTCTGTTGTTGTTGGCAGAATGAGCAAGACGGGGGAGGTAGCTTTCTGAGGCAGGACATCTGCCAGGAGAGGCAGTGACTGAGCATCTGCTGGGATTGGCAGGGGCTCTGCCAGGGCAGCAAGGGCATTGTGAATTGTGTGTATTATTGCATGAGGTACCTCTAATTAATTGGTCCATGAGCACTTTTGGAGTTCCTGCCATGTACCTAATAATATGCTAGGTGATGTGAAAAATACCCCAAAAGTTTTATGGTGCTTGGTGAGAGAAGACTAACACATAAGACAAAAAGGAGTCCACGTAGTTGGGATGATCAGGGGTTGACTTGTGGGGTTCAGACTCTAAAGAGTTATAGGGACCTAGGAATGCCTCCTTACTGAGCACTGTCCTGCCTATGACATAGGAGTGGGTCATGGGTTCCATGAAGTCAGGCTCTTCAGCGGCCCACAGGGCCCATTCTGATCTGGCCTCTGCCAGGCCCTCTGCTTTCCTTGTGCTCCAGCCAAACCACAATACGTATTATTGTTTCTCTAAATAACGGAAGTTTATTTATTTTTTATTTTTTTAGCTTCCACAGCCTTGCTTGTGCTCATTCGTCTTTCTGAAATGTTCTTCCTCTCGTTTGTGTTTGGGCTAACTTCCATTTCATCCCTCTGGACAAGAAGATCAGGACTTCTTGATGACTCTTTTCAGACTTCCTCCTTTCTCTTCTCTCCTGTCCTTTTGTTAAGTGACATGCTTTTGAGTTCTTCCTGTCATACCCCTTATCAAGATGAAATATAAGTTCTGGTTTTTCTGAGATCACCACTGGACTGTGAATTCCTCCAGGGCTTGTTTATATTTTGTACAGTGTCTGACAGTAATAGGTGCTCAATAAATGATTTTTAAATGAGTAGGTACATGGAATTTTCAGCATATTATTCCTCTGCCTAGGAGCCTATAATAACTTCTTCGTGGCATTCAAAACTCTGTAGGCGGAAAAACTGATAAACACAGGACACTATTATCTTTACATATACATGAAAAAAAAAAAGGTTTGCCTTTTTTCTCCTAATTAACTCCCCCTTTTCCCCCACCCTGCCCCATTATAATACACGATTCTGGTGAGGTTGCTATGAAAGAGGCATTCATTGGTGTTAGGGTAAATTGGTAGGTACAGCATTTTTGGAAAGCAATTAGTGTATCTTAAGAGACACAAAAATGTTCATACATTTTGACATAGTAATTCCACTTCTGGGAATCTGTCCTAAGGAAATAATCAAATATATAGAATAAACTTTATTGTAGATGTTATTTATAATCATGAGAAATTGGGAAAAGCATAAATGATCACTTGACTACAACCAGTATAAACCAGTTTTCACTCGGGAAAACTATCAGTTATTAAAAACAGTAGTTACAAAAAATGGGGCTTATTGAAAACTGTGCAACAGTAAGGACAAATGTTATAACATGTTTATGTTATAATGTTAATTGAAAAAATTAGGTTACAGAATTGGATGAATGATTTAAAACTATGTAACCCAAATATAATGCAAAAGGAAAAACTGGACGGAACTATATATACCAAGGTGCTGACAGTAGTTCCATCCTAGAGAGGAGTAGGGGTTTAGATGATTTCTTATGGTAATTTCAAAAAATAAACACACTAAGTAGTACAAATACCCAAATTATTGGCTAAGAATTTTGATATAATAAAGCAAAACTTGAATTTCAGTTTTAGGCAAAGGAGTGATCTGGTGATAATATTCCAGTAACTGTGCGGAGAATGAATTTGAAGAGTGACAGTAAGAATGGAGAGACGGGGCTACATTCTAAAAGTTTTAGGAGGCCAATGTCGGTGAGGGGATGGATGATTCAGTATGTAGGGGGAGTATATGCCTAGTAGAGAACACTGGTTCAGGGAGTTGATGCTTGTCCAGGGTTATGTGGCTAGTAAGTTAAGTGGTTGGTCCTGGATTTAAATCCAGGTCTCTCTGTTCCATAGCACATGCTCCTGCTCCCACAGCCGAGACCTCAAAGTTCTGGGGAAATACCAGCTATTGGAGTGTAGAAACTTGTTTAGTGTAGTGTTTCGTTTTTGAGGGGAAAAGGGACCAGAAAGGTTAGTTAATTCTTTCTAAGATGATGACTGGGGGAAAGACCATAAAGCTGCTTCTGTCATGATCAGTTGAATTAACTAGTTTAGAAGTTCATTAGGTATTGGTATGCTTGTTGTCTTGGGGGCTTTCCCCCACCCCCCAACTTTTTGTGGTTCATTGGTTGGCTTTTATTTGATGCTTGTGGCATCAGTGCCTCTTGAGCTTAGGTATGCAAATGTGTTCCATATTACATGCAAATGAATATTTTGGTCATATGCCAAGTTTATTAATGATGCTGTAGCTGTGAGGGTGGAAGAGGTCAGATTGGCAGCCTCCAACAAGGGACAGTATCTAAGCAGCTGCCTGAAAGGAAGGGTTTGCCTGAGCAATTTGATGCCCCATCCCCACACCTGTCTCATATAGCTTTGTCCAAGAAAAGGTGGTTTCAAACTTGAGTCTGTACTTTGGAGTCTGATACCCAGGCCTTTAGAAGAACCCAATTCATGTTGACTTGATCACTATGTGACTATGGGCAATTGACTTTGCCTGTCTGAACTGGAGTTAACTTATCTGTAAAGTGAGTATGACTTAATAACCCCTTAGAGTATTTTTGTATATGGGTTTGATAGCCTTAACTCATGAAGGGACTTCTAAGCCACATTAAAGGAATTGAACTTGATTTTCGGTGGTAGGAAGCCTCTGAAGATTTTTAAACAGGAAATGGCAAGGACACAGTTGCTTTATCTCTCAAGGTAGATGCTTAGTAATGTTGGTGGAGTTAATTTGTTATCAGAGGGACAAAGGCAGAGTGACTATGAGTGACATCCTTCTTAGTGGTCCCTTTGGGCCAAACATATGGCATGGTGAGATCATGCTTAGAGCCCTAAGATACATTTGGATCAGCACCCTGGAGAGAGATCAGCTTTCTTCCCTTCTTTTCTGAATGTGGGGAATTAGAAAAATATATATATATGCCAATGCATATGCTGTCTGCAAGATCAAGCTTTCGAGGGGCTGTGAGGGGCGGCATTCAGTATTTTCAAGGAGAAAGATTGTTGTAATGAGCAAAATATTGATTGTACATGAAAGGATTTTAATCAACTGCCCTTGCACCTGAGGGTGGCACAGTGCTTGGCTGCAGTGCCAAGTTGTGCACCATCTACCCCCTGCTTCCAGCCGACTGGCTTCCTGCCTGGGTACCTCTGTCTAGGAAGACCTGCAGCGGCAGTCCATCCAGGCAATATTCCTGTCCATATTTATGAAGCACATCTCCTGTAAAAGAGTACATTGCCGTATGTTATCTCCTTTGACCTTCATAGCAACCTGCATTGCCAGCGGGCAGAACAGGGATTTTTATCCCATTTTACAGACGAGAAACCTTGAACCTCAGAGAAATGAAATGCCTTCCCAAGTTCACACAGCTAGTAGAAGTGGGATTCAGGACCCAGGGCTCCACAGGCAAGCAGAAATCCAAAGCTAACAATCCTCTGTTGCTATTTTAACTTAGGGCAAGGCTTGGCTTGGGAGGGGTTAGGCCTCCCTTTCGGTTGTCCTCAGAATCCCCCCTTTTAGAATTTTTTATTTTTTATAATGTTTATTTTTTGAGAGGAAGAAAGAGCGCATGTGAATGGGGGAAGGGGCAGAGAGAGGGAGACAGAGGATCCCAAGCGGCTCCTCACTGACAGCTGAGAGCCCGATGTGGGGCTCGAACTCCCAAACCTGAGATCATGACCTGAGATGAAGAGAGATACTTAACGGACTGAGCCACCCAGGTGCCCTAAGATAGGCTGCTTCTTGCTTCTTCTAAGCAAGGCTGGAAAATGGGGCTATGTGCACTACCATTGCCCAGCTTTCTGCAGCCTTATTCAGAATAGAATAGCCACATAATGTGCAGGTTATATTGGAGACACGGAACAGTGAGCAAGTAGAGGTTTCTTGCAGTATCAGCCCCTGGGGGAGCCCAACCTCCCTTCTGCGTCTTTAAGGTACAAAGAGGCCTTTTGGAACCTTTACTTAGGGAGGGAGCTCTTCCTGACCTCCTTCTCCAGTTTTATTTTCTTGGAGGGAGGGGAGCTGCTTTACTCTAGGTACTCATTTATTCATTCAACACTTAATGAGTGCCTACTCTGATTCCTTTTATGTTCAAGACACATTTCCAAATACTAGAATTTTTGTGACATGTTTGAAGACACTATTGCATCCACAGTGATAGTAATCCCTCCTTCATCACAGTTCAGTTCTCGGTGACATTGTCACAGAAGAATTCACCACTTACTTTCCCTTTGATACTTACAAGGAAAAGTACTTACAGGTTCCACAGTAACAATAATGGCACCAATAGCTAATACTTGCATATTCTGTAATGTACCAGATACTGTTGTAAACACATAAATTAAATTTTATCCTCCAGGAGCCCCACAGATATGTATTGCTGTCCCTATTTTACAGGTGAGCTAACTGAAGCATAAAGAACTTAAGACACTACCCAAAGATCATGTCACAGAGCTAGTTCAGTGGTAGGTAGAGTGAAGGCATTTTGGCTTCAGAAGTTCCTCTCTTGACCCGATTACACGGCCTCTTATTGGGAATAAACATGCAGGCTTTGGCTACTGCTTGAGGACAGGCCCCTCCTCACAGCAGCAGGTTATACTCATGTCTACACTGTATCATATGACCCACTCTACTTTTGGTTGTGCCAAAAGATAGTCTAAGCACATAGGCTCAGTTAGAACAAAATTTTGTACAGTGATGATAATTTGGCCATGCACCTGGAAGATTCAAGGTACCCTATTGTGTCTTGGCTGTTCGTCTGCTTCAGCCAGTCATACTCTTCGGTATATTGTGGAACTTGGGAATGAATCTGTCAATCTTTCTTCTAAGAAACTCCTAGAAGAGGGAAGACTACTGTGTAAGCAGCCATGATATAAGACTGTGAAAGTTACAACATGCCTCCCCTTCCTGCCTAGTTTCTTAATGTCTTCTAGTGTCTAGGGAGAAAGGGTCCAGAAGTACTAGGCTCTTGAGAAATAGACCCTCCTCTCAGATCCCCAGGCCTCAGGAAGACTGTTGCAGTCCCAGACAGCCTAGATAAGATAATTTTCCCTTGAAGGATATAATATGACCTAGAGTAGATGACCAAGATAAATCACCTGAAGTATTTGGTGGCAAGTCCTTGAACTTACCCTTGGCCTGCTTACCCTGTTCTCTTTCTTGATGGAAGCAAAAAGGTTAGGGTAGTTTTTGTAAATTGGTCTAATACTGAAGTCTAAAAGAATTAGGCTAAAGGACTTGAAAGAAAGGAAATAAACTCTTCTTTCTTTCCTTTGGTTTCCATGGAGGTTGACAGGGGCAGGTGAGAGTTGCTTCGAGGGTAGCCTGCTAGTGGATGCCAGTCCACAACTCTTGCAGGGTCGTGAGAAGTCTAGAAATGGAGAGTAAGTGCCCAGAAACTAGTAATTTGGCATTTTTATTGTATTTGACAAATGTATTGTCTGTAATGGATTGGAAATTTAAAAAGCAAAACAAAAAAGTAGTTCTTCACAGTTTTGAGAAGTACCAGTTTAGTGTGAGAAAGTGAAAAAACTTCAATCTTGTCTGTAAAATGAGATTGATAATACCTACCTCAAAGACTTGTTTCAGGAATTACTTGATGGTAAATAATATTTTGGGATACTTACTATGTGCCTGCCTTTGTGTATTGTAACTTGTATTATCTAATCTAATCTTCACCACAACTCTGAATCCCCATTTTTCTGAGACTTGGATAATTTACGGGACTTAACAGAAGTCAAACCTGTAGTACTGTGTAAGTGGGATTTGAATAGGAGCTGGCACTTTTTTTTTTTTAAGTTAAAAAATTTACTTAAGTAGTCTCTACACCCCACATGGGGCTCGAACTCATGATCCCAGGATCAAAAGTCTCATGCTCCTCAGACTGAGATAGCCAGGCACCCCAGGAGCTGGCACTCTAACCATTATGGTATGTTCTGCATGAAAGTGGTCTGCAGCCTGCTTTCTCATTCCATCACTGACCCTGACATATTTTTGTGACCTTGGGCAAGTCACTTCTTTAGACCTTAAGTATCTCATCTACCTTCAGTAGCAGGGACTATGTTTTATTCACCTAGTTCCTCCACATTTAGCTGGACAGGGCGTGGCATGTAATGACTATTGAGTACTGAGGCAGTGATGACACTAGATGATCTGTAAGGGTCCTCTCAGTCTGTACTTTTCTTTGAACATCCTACGTACTTCATCGTCTCTCTCTTCTGAGCATCCTATTCCCCACCTTCTCCACGTGGCAGCATGACTCTATTTCCTCATGTCTGTTTGTCTAGGTAGTCTTGGTCCTTAGTACTTTGAGACAGCCCACATGGTGTCCATGTTTTGACTCGTTTATGAAATGTGTCTAGAATAAAACCACCAGAGATAACACAGGGGATAGTAAGAACTGGCTCACAAAGTCAGAAACATGCTCTTACTCCATTCTTACCCAAACGGGCCTAGGCCTAGGGTAACCCTGCTGGCAGCCCTGCCAGGCCTGAATAATGGCCACAGCCTGGAACAGGGTTTTCCATGAGCTCCATTGGGGTCTCCAGTAATTGGAACATGGCACCTTCGGACTTTTAATGGATGGCAGAATGAGAGGGGCATTTGTCACTGCCTGACTTCCCTGCAGGAAAGAGGCTCATAAGTCACAGCTGACAGACCCTTTGATGACTTTTAAACTTCATTTACAGAAAAGAATAGCTCTAATCAACCAACAGCAAGCAGTGACTAATCTTGCCACATTATCACTGTGAGGAGCCAGCCCCTTAACGTGTAGGAAGTGGGAGGGAGACCATGCCTCGGGTTTACAGCAAGTGCTTATTGGCTCTTGGACTTGAGAGTATGCCCTCAGCAAGACCCCCATGCATTTACGCCCAAAGGACCAGAGAGTGTTAGAAGCTGACCTCTTGGCTGGTACAGGGCATACCTAGCATGAAGCCATTTTGGGCCAAGGCTAAGAGCACCACAGCTCTGGTCTCAGACTGATTGATTGCAGCTCTGCCATTTCCTGGCTAGTGTAAAGGACTAAGCTCCAACCCTTAGTCTCCTTATGTGTGAAATGAGCAGAATGTATATCATCATCTACCCCGTAGCAGAAGACTGAGTAAAGTAGTAAGTGCTCAGGAAGTGTTGGTAATGATTATCATGATTAGCCCTGAAAGGGCCCTTTGTGGTCACATGCTCCAAAACACAATGTCACGTGGCACATCAGCAGCAAAGCCAGGATCAGTCTTCTTTGGGAAGGGGGGGACGTCATTGGGAGCAATCTAGTGGAGTAGGAAGAGCACAGGCTTTAGAACCGGTTAAGATTAGGGTCTTTTTATCCTAATCATGCCACTTAACTGTGTACATGTAACTGTGGACAAATTATTTAAGTTCTCCGAGCCTTAGTTTCTTCACCTGAAGAGTGGAGATGATAACTTAATCTCATTGGGTTGTGGTCAAGATTATGAGCCATTATGACTGTAAAGTTTCCAACACAGTGCCTGGTATAAAGCTGCTGCATATTAAGTTGTGTGTTTCCATTTTGTTCTTCCCCAAGACAAGAATTGGTATGCCGCTATCAAGGGAAGAAGAGGCAGCACTGAAGAAATTCTCCTATTTCAAACATTTATTTCCGGCCCTATCCTGCATATACTTAAAGGGGGAGCAAAGATGAAAAAGTGGCATGTTTTGTACATTGTTACCGCAGTTTCTCCTGCCAGGCAGAGCCTCTCCCCGTGTCACCACCCAGTTGGAGTTAGCTTTAAACATACTCCCTTGTTGTGGAGACTTCTATGATGCTCCTTCCCATTCTCTGATTTCCCAGACTGCTTTATTTGGGCAGCTTTTGGGGCAGTGAACTCCAGCCAGGGCATATGTGCTTTATGGTCATGGTGCATGTCCCCTGATGGACTGGGAGTTCCTTGAGATCAGGTACCAAATCAATTCCTGGATGAATGAGTTGGCCTTATTCACTTATGAATGAGTATTTGGATAGCTATAATTATGATTGAATGCGTAGGTAAGTGTTTGGAGGACTTCTTTGGCAAAAATAAAGAGGTTGACAATTATTTCTAGATTCCTAACTTTAACTTAGTATTGGGGATTATAGGGCCAGGGTTGTACGTACCTACTCCTTGCTGCCTTTCTCCCCTATAGCTTTAAGGGCAGCTTGTCACAGATGCTAAGCCTTGGCCTAAGCCCACAATCAGGAGTGGAGTTAGGGTACAAGATACCCAGACCACACCGTGGGGAGAGGTGACTGAGGCCCCAGCCCTGCCTCTGCTTTTGGGTCTCCCCTCAGGGCCTATCAGATGCTGTTACCAATGTTATAGTTTAGGAATAGAGACCTCATGGTATAGCTGAGGAGTGAGTCACTGGCTCAGCAAGGCCTGAACCCTAAACCCCTCCCAGCTAGTGTTCTTTCCTCTCCCAGACCCTTATAGTAGTGATTTGATAGGCATGGGTGGGAAGCAACTTTATTAAATTTCTAGGTTTAGTTCCAGACACTGGGACAAGGGAGAGAGTATGCTTAGGTCCTCTACCCCTGACTCACTTTTTCTCAACCAGAGTATGGAGCACCGGGAGATGACAAAGGTAAAGACCATAGGGCTGGAACGTGGATGATCTAGACTACTGGGCTAGATTCATCCATTTGCATAGGGCCTAGGGCATTTTTGAGTTTCTTATGTAAATACCTACTGATCTCAGCCATTATACCAGCCACTTTGTATACTTTATCTCTAATCCTAATAATCCTGGAGGTTGGTATAATTCCCATTTTGCATTTGAGGAATCAGGTTTAGTGAGTTTAAGGGTCATGTCCAAGTTTACATATTGTAAATTGTAGGGCTGGAATTGGAACTCATTCCTGTCTGACTCCAGGGCCTGTGCAGTTTCTACTATTTCAGGTGCATTCTTTCCTTTGTTACTAGGAAACAGTTAAGAAACAGGTTCCTAGAGAGAGAGAGCTTTGTTGAAAAGCTAGTAGAAGACCAGGCCCTTGAGCATTCTTCCCCAGCATCTCCATAGTGCCTGCGCAAAGGGGAATGCTTAATGTTTTTTGAATGAGTGAAGGGGATAGGATTTGGGTAATAATAGCTATAATTCTCTATCCTTTTATAGTATGTTACAGATGCAACAGAGCACTTTCACACTGATTAGCCTATTTGATTTTATATCAGATCTGAAAGGTAATCAGGACAATGATTATTTCTGTTTTCAGAATAAGGATGATAAGGCTCAGAGAAATTAGACGACTTGTTGCAGCTCACATGACTAAGAACAACGAAGCCAGGGCCAAGCCTCCTGAACCTGTTGCCTGTACTCTTTATACTCTCACCCATTCTAGGAGCCCTCAGTATTCATATCCTGGGAGCTGGGGTTTCTCATGGGAGTAGGAATTATCAGGAACTAAAGAGCATTCTTTGGGAAATTAGTCCTGTCTGGCCAGTAATGATCATTTGGGCAATGCTAATGAGCTGGGGCCTGGTGAGTTTAATGAGATTAATAGATGTTCTGTCATCCTTGGCCGCCTGTTAACCAGGAGCCTCTGGACCAAGAAGGCCCTGGGCACTGATCAGTCTAATTGTTGACTTTCTCCAGAAATAGCCTCACTGTCACTGATAGCTATTTTCCTTCAAGATCATTCTCATATCCCCAGTGTTATCTAAGGGCAGAGGTCTGGCCACAGGCCGGTGTGACCCTCATCTGCACTTTGGAGAATAAGGCCAGAGGTGTTGAGCAGGGCTGCCCTTGACAGAGGCTCTAAGTGGCGCTGGGAGTCATCAGGACCAAGAACAGCAGCTCCTCTTGAAATTAGTGCTTCAAGAAGAAGAGATCCAGTGCCAGGTCGGATTAACAGAGTTGAGGCAGTGGGCATTCTAATGGCTGAGTGCCTCAGAAGTTAGGGTGAAGACTAAATTTGATCCTGATAGCCAGGATTATGAAGGCTGACATGGCAGAGTCAGAGCTTTGGGACAGTTGCTGAAACAGTGGTGTTTAGAAGCCTGGATTCAAGTCCCCTAGCTGCTCCCTTTAGTAGCTGGATGATCTGAGCCTCAGCTTTTCATCTATAAAATGGGACTAACAACATCAGGATCAAGGACATAAACTGGTTTTGTTCATTAAAATCCTTTGCAAACATGAGGAGAAAGGGAAGAGGTAAGGAGCAAGGAGAGGGTGTCATTGGCTCAGGGCAACATGTTCTTACCTTGGCAATCAGTACCCAAGGCATCTCTTTGAATAGGCTTTTGGAGTCAAACAGACCTGGGTTCCAGTCCTGAATTTGCTCTATTAACCAATAACCTGGCCTCTCTGAGTCTTCATTCCCCTATTTAAGATACCTCCTCACAGGACTGTTGTGAGGACTAAATAAAGTGGCACATGTAGAATCAGAAGCTATTTTTACCTTGATGGTTCTCTGGGGGTCTCATTTACCCAGAGTTCAGGGGTGGTCATAGGTTTTAGGGTTTTTCTACCTTTACAAAGCCCTGTCACTTTACCACATGTTCAAGCTTGGCTCTTGGCTTCTAAAACCTAGCTTCCATCTGAAATGTTTCAAGTCGGAAAAATGGTTTCTTTTTGCCAAATTTCCTCTGTTCTTACTAGCTTGGAGAAGTGAGCCCATCCCTTTGAGCTGTAAATTGCATTTCAAAGCCTGTGACTCTGGTGGGTTTTAATTAGCTTAAGGGCCTGGCTTTTATTCAGCAGTTGTTTCCCCAGCAGGTAAAGGTCAAGATCGAGACACTTACTTGGGAGCCAATCCCCAGTTTTCCTCAGATAGCATATCTGGACTGCCCCCTCCCAGCCCCTCGCTGTCCTGAGGGGTAGTCTCTCACCAGCCCAGAGGAAAGATGGAATATAAGAACTTGGAGGACTTACGGGGTTCTTGGCCCTGCCACTCATGGGCTGGGGCGTTGTGACCAAGTCCATTCCCCTCTGTTCCTCAGGGTGAGGGTGTATAAACCCCATGTTCACTGAAGTCCCTGCTAATCTGACATTGCAGAAGTCTCTGGGAAGAAGTCTGGTCCTTTCTTCCTTTTCCCACCACCAAGATTCGTCCCTCTACCCACCACTCCTTGGCTCATTGCTTTAAGCCTGGGGCCTCTAGAGGACTCAATTACACAGCTAATCTGGGAGGCAGAGCTTGGCTGGGGGAAATAGCTTATCAAATCAACCAGCTTCTGCTGAATAGGATGTCAGTAATTACTAAGGCTCATACTCTAAGCTAGGGGGAAGGCTGGAAGAACCAAGAAAGAATTGTAGGGGGAGGACTGAATTGGGGATGGTTGGTCTACAGGGGGTAGGGGGGTGTTGGGTCAGAGACTCTTGTGTTTTAACGAGGTACCTGGGAACGCCCCCCACCCTCCATACACAGGTATGGCTACACTAGCCCTTCTCAACATCTCCTGGGACGGGACATTATTCTTATTGCTTCCTCCCTAATATTTATTGGGCATTTATTGTGCCCCAGCCTTCATCAGGCCTGCCTCTACCATTTGTAGGGCAGGACAAGAGTACAGGTGGAGACTTATATGCCACTTATATGCTAAATATTGGGAGGTTATAAGTGAAGCTAACAAATTGTTAGGTTCATAACAACCTGGAAGACCATGTCTGAATTTAGAATTCTTAACTCTGGGAGTACCTGAACCTAGCAGTTCTGGAAGATCTAGTCTGGGCACGCTTTTCATTTCCTAAGCCCAACTTGATCCCTCACTTTGAGGAGCCTCATAAACATGTGTTTAGACACTGAAGCTTTTCCATATTCCCATAGATAGCTATCCCTTTGGGCTTAGGGAGTATGCACAGTAGCAGTACGGCCCGCCCTTGGGAGAGTGTACAGGCCTTCAAAGCAGATTGAGGGCTGATTAGATGCCGGGGGTGGGGGCAGAGTACAGGGGTTGGTGCCCAGATCATGCTTCAGGTGGATATTTCTTCATGGCCCCGCAGGTTCCTCACCCAGTGTGGCCACAAGCATAAATATCCCTGATCTCTTTATAGTAACCTTTGTGTGACATGGCTTTTGGCAGCCCTCTCTTGGCATTGTTCAGAATGTGTTCCAGTCTGACCTTCACCCTCATCTAGAATGGGGTTCACCAATATTGGGCAGTGTTGTTAGAACAGAGGAGTTCAACTAGTCAGAGTGTAATTATTAGATCCTGTAAAGAATTTCACTGTTTGCAGAGTCCTTTTATGTACAGTCCCAAACCCCAGGTGATAAGAGAAAAGATTGGGTATGGCCAGACCTGAAGAACTTCACTCACCAGCTCTAAGGAGTGAGTGCTGATCCTTCTATAGAACTAAACATAGGTGCTCAGCCAATGCTTCCCACTCAGTGGTTGGTATTAGAGGCTCCTGCCAGAGATCTGAGGGAGCCCAGCATCTGTCATGCCCCTGCCAGGTCAGTGGCAGAGATAGTAGTCATCAACACGTCTGTACCATCATCCCCCTTCTCTTTCCATCTTGGTCTACACCCCAGGCCAGTGGTTGGTTCCCTTCAGCCACAGTAGGTGACTTCTCCCCGAGCCAAAATTTCATGGCTCACATGGACAGTATGTTATGTTTTCATGGATAATATCTTTTATGTTCCTCACTGCTTAATAAATCACGATTAGATGTAAAAGTAAACTGAGTAACAGAAAGAGTCTGTCCTTTCCAGGCCCTTTCCAAAGCTGGCACCAGCTCCTTCATCAATACCAGTGCCCTCTCAGCCCCTGTCCTTTACCTAGGATGGTACACACTTGACCCCAGTACATCCATCAAGCTACTGCAAGCCTACCCTAGGTAGGAGTAGGTTCTTCCTCAGAATTACTTATTCTCAGGTCCAGCCTATGGTTTCCTTGCAGTGAGTGCCATCTGCTGGTCAGAACATGCCAGCTTCCAGGCTGGGAGGTTTGAAGAGAAAAGGGTCTCTTATAGTGGAACAAAAGATAAGGCTTTCCCCTCCTATACTCAGCTCTGCTCTAATTCCTTGAAAAGAAGCTCCCTCCACCCCAAAATACTAGGTTCATTAGCCTAGGCTGATGAGAGGTTTTTTCTTTTCTTTCTTTCTTTCTTTTTTTTTTTTTTTTTACATACTGCTTAGGGTCTTCAGCACCTTTTGTAATAGCTCTATAATGGAGTATTGAGATAGGAGGGTTCCAAAAGGGAGTTGTACAAATCGATGCCAATGAGCAGAAGTCTGGGCCAGTAAGTACAAATGCTGATACTTACTGGTAGGTTTTTCTTACTGACATCAAGCCTCCTTCCTTTTCCTTTGCCTCTGGAGCCTGTGCTCTGATGTAGCATGTTCAGGGTCGGGGGTAGGAGAGACTTGTATGGCTCCTTAGGGTAAAAGACATTGCCAGAGTGTAGAGAGCAAAGAGTAGGTACAATATTATCTCTAGGCAAACAATAAAATGTGAATGAGTTAGTATAAAAATGGGTAATATGCTGACTTAACTGGAGTATTTAAATTGGCTTTAGCTCTGGAAAGGAGAGTGATAGAGATGAAAAAAATGGGCTGTGGGGACCAACTGGCCTCTTCTGGCAAGTAAAGAACTTATTGGAATCTATTTCTGATAAAATATGAACAACAGTAATAATACTTAATGGCATGCCACCTTAGCCTGCCATGAGTGCTCAGTGAGGCTTATTTAGCTCACCTTTTTAAAAATGACTGATACCAAAAAGATAGCCATAGGTAGGTCAGTGTCTGGATCAGACTGAGCAGTTTTCATAATGTGATATTATTCTAGAGCAGGTATTACCTGCAGTTACCATGTGACTTCTTCACCATGGTTCTACGTTGAAGGAACAGAAGAAAAACTATGGAAGGTCTTCAAATTTAGATCCTGCATGATGTAACATTTGAGATAAGCATTAAGAAAGAATGGGTTTAGAGTTCAGCAGACCAGGGTTCATATCCCAGCCCTGCTGCTCACTATCATTGTGACCTCTGAATGTGCATTTTCTCCCTTATGAAACGTCCTGGTTCTGCTTATCATGTCAGTTCCAAATGAGAAAACATATATAAAGCACCTGGCCATGAGGTCAGCATCCTGGTGAGATGTAAAAAGGGGAGGCTGAATGTGTAGGGTAGGGTTGTGTGTATGTAGCAGGGCACAGAGCAATCCAGTTTAGTTAGGATTTGGGCCATGGGTAGCCCTTGAGCCCAATTGGGAGACCCAGCCTCACAGTGGCTCTCTCTTCAGGTGGCCACCATGTCCTTGAAGATCCAGACAAGCAACGTAACCAACAAGAATGACCCCAAGTCTATCAATTCTCGAGTCTTCATCGGAAACCTCAACACAGCTGTGGTGAAGAAGTCAGATGTGGAGACCATCTTCTCCAAGTATGGCCGTGTAGCAGGCTGTTCTGTGCACAAAGGTTATGCCTTTGTCCAGTATGCCAACGAGCGTCATGCCCGTGCAGCTGTGCTGGGAGAGAATGGACGGGTGCTGGCCGGGCAGACCCTGGGTAAGCATCTCTCTTTGGCCCTGCTCCTGGTATTCTCCTGAGCAGGTGCTGGCCTTTACTTTCTAGCTCCCCTCTTAGACCTTTTTCTGTTTCCCTAACTCTGCTACCTGTATCTGAAATGTTATAACTAAATAGTTGTAAGTTATATTTAAGGTATAAATTAAGTAGTTATAAAATATGCAGGGGTGAATTTTAGAAGCTTCTCAAAAATGGTTCTGTCATGTCTTTGCTTTCATAGTGACTCTAATGACAAACTTTATGGTTCTGGTTAAAAGAGAAACTGAACTGGTTAAAAGAGAAACTGAACAGAGTGGACTAGCATAGCTTATAACATTAGGCTACAGATGTCTCCGATTAGAACCTCTCCTTCTTAAAATTTTATTTATTTTGAAAGAGCAAGTGAGCTCTCAAGAGGGACGGAGAGAGAGGGAGAGAGAGAATCTCAAGTAGGCTCCACGCTGTCAGCATAGAGTCCAACATGGGGCTTGAACTCATGAACTGAGATCATGAGATCATGATCTGAGCCATAATTAAGAGTCAGACACTTAACCGACTGAGCCACCCAGGTGCCCCCAGGTTGGAACTCTTTATGAGACCCAAGAGGAGGGCTAGGAGCACAAGGTAAAGCAGGTGCCTTTGGCCTTGGTGCTATATATATATGATGTGGCCATGTGGCAGTCTACTTTGGAGTGTGTACAGTGCACCTACTTCTGTGTATATGTATGTTTAAGAAGGGATATCAATAGATATATTCCTAAATGTGTGATATGTGACTGTAACTAAACATGTGGAGAATATGTGGACACATCATTAGTATGTATATATGTAAAGTGTATGTGTCAGAATATAGTGTGTGTAAGTAGATATGTATATTTATTTGTCACATATTGAGGTCCTGTCATATGCTAAGCATCATTCTAGGTAGAAAGATGTTCGGTAGAACATTTGCTTGAATGTGGCTCACTTGTAGATGAGCAGTTATGTATATGACATTGGAGCCAAGTCTCGGTGTACTTGAGAGTTATATTATTATTTTTTGTGTGTGACTTGATTACCTGGATATGTGAATAAGTGTGTGAAGATATGTATCTGTAGTACTTATTTACATGAATGTTCTTGAGAATATATATATGTGATGTCCATGGCGTGTGTGTGTGATATGTGTGCGAGCATGCATGCATCTGAATGTATATGCATTTGTAATAGGAGTCTAATGTGTGAAGACCTCTGTTGGTCGTATTAGTTAGGAGAGTCCTTTGTCCCTCACAAACACATAGAAATTGCTGCTCCTATGCATGAGGGTGATAAGTGCTTGGGTTCCCTGCTGTCCTGCCAGCATCTGACTGTGCCTCCTTTCTCACACAGATATCAACATGGCTGGAGAGCCCAAGCCCAACAGACCCAAGGGACTAAAGAGAGCAGCATCTGCCATATACAGGTGGGGCGCTCTGTCTCTTCTGTCTTTCTCTCCATCTGGGTGGGATTGGTCCCTCTTTCCACAGAGGGAGTGAACATTGGTTGGTGACAGTATGCCAAGCCTAGAATTTGGGGAGGTGTTTGGAGATGAGAGCCTGTGGAGAGTGGGCTGAGTGGCTGTCCCTAAGCCCTGGCCCTCTCCCCTTTGTTTCCCCAGTGGCTACAGCTTTGACTATGATTACTACCGGGACGACTTCTACGACAGGTGAGCAGGGGAGGGGCGTGCCCAGGCATGAAACAGCCAAGCTGGAAGGGTCCTGAGAGATTGCTGGTGTAGCCCACTCAGTCCTCCAGGTGGGAACCGGAGTCCAGAGGTGTGGACGGGCATCTGCTCAAGGCTGTTCCATAAGTTGGTGGCAGAGCTGGAACTAGGGTCTAGTTCTGCAGGTGCCCAGGTCAGAGCTTTCCCACCCCACACTGTCTCCTCCTCCGATTGCCCTTCCTCCTCCTGATCCTAGGTTGGAACTCAGTGGGACTGGATAACAAGGGACATATAACCATAGCAAGTTGGATTACAGAACAGGTTGCTAGAGTAGGTGCAGGGAGTTTGAGCCCTCATGCTCTTGCTGTTCAGTCTCCTTACCTGTTTGAGGTGCTTAGCCAGTTGGAAGGGCCTCAAAAGCTCAATGAGAGCCTCTTGGCCTTTCATTTATAGCCAGGAGGCCAGCAGTCCTTTGGAGGTCTAAATTAGTCTCTGTTAGGCTCTGTGTCCCATCCTTTCACTCTTAAGCCTTCCCAGACCCCAGCCTTGGTCTGTGGGCTCCATTCCGTGGCAGTAGCCACATTCCTGCGTGGAAATTGTGATGGAGACTGTTACAAACTTCTCTCTTCCCTCGTCCTTCCCGTTCTGCCTGCCTCAGTCTATCCAGGAAGAACAGAACCTCCCTGAGGCTGGGTTTTCTCACCTCTGAATGGTTTCAGGAGACAGTGTGGTGTAGTGGAATGTGCCTTGGCCTGAGAGTCAGTCAGAAGACTGGGTGCTAATCTCAGCTCTGCCACTGAATGGGTTGTGTGACTTTGGGCAAATCCCCTCCCAGTCTGTAAAATGGGCTTGCACCAGGTGATCCCTCGGGGCTCCTCCAGCTCTGGGATTCTGTGGTTAGTGATTCTGACCAAGGCCAGAGCCGCCCCCTCCCCTTGGGGCAGAAATGCAGGGTCCGGGACTGGATCCATTCCCAGAGACTCTCCATCTCCAGCTATCACCACCCCAGGGCAGGGTGTCCCTGGACAAAGGAATGCCAAGCCATGGGGCATTGCATTGCCCAGTGATGGCATGTTTCCTGGCTGTCACCAAAGTGATCCCATAGTATACCCCTAAGGCTGCATTTCCCTATGGAAAGGTAATAGTAGCAGATGTGGTGTGAGATACCCCTACTCAGCCTACTGAGCTGCCTGATGAGCAGGAAAAGAAGCCCTCTTGGAGAGGGCTAGGTGAAGACACTGGGGACAGCATATAGTCTGGGAGCCCAGGGGTCTGATTAGTTGTCCAACCTTGATATTCTGTTGGATCTCCTCCCCTCCATCCCTAAAGTGGAGTAAGAGGGAAGGGGTGATTAAGAGGGCCCAGAATGAGGACAAGTGTTTGGGACTCTAGCCTCTTGCCTCTGTGGTCATAGGCTCCTGGTTTGAGAGTCTCAGTACCCTGGCCTTCCACCACCACAGCTTTTAACATGTGTGCTTTTATAACCAAGTTTTTTCATTCCCTGCCCTCACAGTAGCCTTGGGGTAGGGTGGGGTGAGGGCCTGGCACAGAATTTGAGGTAATCATCCTCATTAAGCAGGTAGGAAGACTGAAGCTCAGGCAGGCTAAGGGATTCCCCATTCCTACATCTTTTTGTTCCCACCTTGAATTTTGCGTTGCTTTACGGACATTTGCAAACTCTGACCAGAGGTTGGGGTGGCAGTTGACTGAGCAGAAGCCAGCAGGCCTGGATGTTAGGAGGACCTGGGGAAGGCTCCTTTCTGGGACTGGTCTGTTTGCTCCTTTTTTTTTTTTTTTTTTTAAACGGGATGAAACCTTTACCACCTGCCACCTTACCTGCCCTCATCCAACCTGACTGGTAGGAAAGGTGGATGTAATGAGCATCCCAGCAGCTTTTAAGGTGCTGGAAGCCCTTCCTCTTCACTCCTAGGGCTTATTGGGAGCAGGCAGAGGTGTGTAGTATAGGCTGCCCAGCCCTTAACCAGCACTTGTTGGTCTAGAGTCGCAGTGCCTTCTGGTGGCCACAGGCCATGCTGCAGCCTCTGGCCCATTTGCCCCTACAGGCTCTTCGACTATCGGGGCCGCCTGTCACCTGTGCCAGTGCCCAGGGCAGTCCCTGTGAAGCGACCCCGGGTCACAGTGCCCTTGGTCCGGCGTGTCAAAACCACCATACCTGTCAAGCTCTTTGCCCGCTCCACAGCCATTACCACCAGCTCAGCCAAGATCAAGTGTGAGTGACTGTATCTTCTTCCTAGATTCTTTGTTTTTCCTCAATAGCAAAATAATAGAATCGCATATTTTTACATTGGAAAATAGATGAAGGAACAAATCTCCCACAGATCTGCAGCTCTAACACAACCAAGTGAGTATTTTTATTGCATTTCTAAGAGGAAAAGGCTGACCTTTGAGGAGGAGGGGCTTGGGTTGGGCACAGAAATGTCCAGTGCTGTGACATGGAGCCCAGTGAGGAGAAGGTGTCATCATCTTTCCTGTAGTAAGGACCAGTTTGCACAGGCCCACTGCTCCACATTCACCCTGGTGTACACACGCTGCAGCCAGGCACCCAGGAAAGCCGATAGTAAAACACCCACATCCACACACCTTGAAATCTGGGTACCAGAAAAACACATACGATCGCTCAGATGCACACCACACCTGCATTCTCCTCCATCTCCAGTCCCTTTCATTATTGAGAGGTCACAGGAAAAGATCCAGGCACAGAAGGGTGAATTGGTTACTAGAGACCAGGCCTCAAAAGTCTCAGGAAGAAGCCACGGGCAGCTCCAGCCTTTTTGCTGGCCGAAGAGACATGGATGAGGATAGTTCCTGCCACTGGCCTGCCTTCCTGGTTGACAAAATGGGGCTAAGGAGAGTCTTACTTTAGTGTCAAGCTCCCAGCCCCTGGGTGACAGCCTGTACTCCCTATGCTCCCAGTAAAGAGCAGTGAGCTGCAGACCATCAAGACAGAGCTGACGCAGATCAAGTCCAACATCGATGCTCTGCTGGGCCGCTTGGATCAGATTGCTGAGGAACAGAAGGCCAACCCAGGTCAGCTTCCACGGGTCCTCGCCCACCTCGGGGACCAAGGGCACAGG
The DNA here is from genome assembly GCA_028646485.1 of Cryptoprocta ferox. Classification (NCBI taxonomy): domain Eukaryota; kingdom Metazoa; phylum Chordata; class Mammalia; order Carnivora; family Eupleridae; genus Cryptoprocta; species Cryptoprocta ferox. The sequence goes on along the minus strand of CM053576.1, from coordinate 23,575,231 downwards.
GCAGAGTGCGGGGAGGACAGTGCACAGGGCAGAGAGGGGCTGTGGCCTTCAACGCCACATGGATCCACCATGCCCAGGCCTAGCTGCCGCTAAGATACTGCCTTGGGCAACTGCCCCAGGCTGAGTTGTATTCCCCTCTTCCCACCCCTTTCCCCTCAAGATGGCAAGAAGAAGGGTGACAGCAGCAGTGGCAGTGCCAGTGGCAGTGGCGGGGGCAGTAGTGGTGGCAGCAGCCGGCCACCAGCCCCCCAAGAGGACACGGCTTCTGAGGCAGGCACGCCCCAGGGAGAAGCACAGGCTCGAGACGACGGCGATGAGGAGGGGCTGCTGACACACAGCGAGGAAGAGCTGGTGAGGGCACAGCTGGGGAGGAATGCACAGGAGGGGAGCAGGGGAAGGGGGACCTCTGAGCTGGTGAGTGTGACTGTGAGCTCCCTCCTTCCTCTTTCTGTGAAGGGGGGGGGGGCTGCCTATTTCAGCTGCCAGTCAGAAGTCCCACTGAGGACCAAGGCAGACTTCTCTTGAGTCCAGGGCCTATTCCAGACTTGGTTTCCATACAGGTTGGACAAGGGAAGAGTCACGGGCTCAAAGGAGCACAGTCTGCAGAGTTTCACGGGGCAGGACTAGGATTGCCTGGGGAAGCCTCAGGGAGGTTGGGTATCCACTCTACCTGAGGATTTTCTAAAAGCCATTACTGTCTAAGCACGAAGCAGGCTGTCTCATGAGAGAGGCATGGAGGGAGTTCTTTGTCTGTTATTGGAACCCTTCAGAGTGAGGCTGGGAAGCCATTGGCAAGGAGCTTCTGTCAAGTAGGAAGATAGACCAGACTCTGAGTGTGTGATAACTGCTGTGTGCTTACTACTCGTTTACCTAACAGACACTCACTGAGCACCAGGCCCTGTAGTTTCTAACTTTATTTAACCTTAGCAACAGCGTTGCACTGTGCAAAGTTATTACTCTTCCCACATTTTACCCAGTGAGGAAACTGAGACTCTGAGGATTAAGTAACTTGCCTAGGGCCTTACAACTAATAAGGAGTGAGCCAGAATTAGAGCCCAGACTTCTTCACCAGGTCTGGAACTTTCTCCTTTTCATCAGTGCTAGCTAGGTTCTGGCATGACGACAGATGGGCCTGTGGTACTACAGTTAAGAGATCCTCCTCCTCATGCCCCTAGCTCATCTCTCCTTTTTTGACTCTTAGGCATAGTAGTCTCCATAAAGGCCCTAACGAAGATTTAGATGTTCCAAGGATGGGGAGCTCACCAGTCCACTGGGCTTTCAGCCTGCTACAGTCTAAGAAGGTCCTTCTATGCAGAAATGTGCTCCCCTGCCACACCTAGAATGCCCTTGACTGGTCCTGTCTCTTTTCTGGGGGAACGGCTTCAGACCATCCTGTCAGGGACCCAAGCCAGCTGTGTTGAAACTGGTCCCGTAATCATTCCTCTTTCAGAGTTTGGTCTCCAGAAGTGCCGTGGACCCCACGGCATGAATCAGAGTTGGTAGTGAGTGACATGTGGTCTCTTGTTGCCCCCTCCCTATCAGGAGCACAGCCAGGACACAGACGTGGAGGATGGGGCCTTGCAGTAAGCAGGTATGGGGCTCCCGGTGAACAGGGGGTGAAGAGAGGTGGCAGGCATGCCATGAAGCAGACCTGGCAGGGTCTCACTGTGTCCAGCAAGGATGGCCCCTCCATCTGCAGCCATTCTACTATTCTCCTTTGTGGCGAGAACTTGGTAGGCTGTGGGAGCAGGAGCCATGGATGGGCCAGCCAGGCCAGCCCGGCATGGATTCCCTCAGTGCACTCGGAGTCTGGTGGAGGAAGACATAAACCATTACCACCCAGTGTGAGCAGGATGATGGGCTGGAGAAGCAGGGGGTCCAAAGGGGTGTGGTGGAAGCTGCGCCTGTTCAGGATTGAAGGAGAGGCATCTGAGGGAACAGCTTTAGCAAAGCATAGGGTTCTGATGGTCCTTGGTATGTGGGAGATGGTCAGGAGTCTCATGTGGCTGTAGTCCTAGCTCTGCATAGTAAGGTAGAGGAAACAATTCATCATCAGAGTGATGGTTGTGCCAAGCTTAGGGGCTGGGACTTGATTCTGCCAGGAGGAAATGCCCTGTGTGCCAGGAACTGTCTCAACCTTGCAGGGTTGTGATTGTATCAGTGTAACAGACGTGGGAACTGAGGCACTGATCGGGGCAGGGAGGTAGCATATATCTCACTAGATCCCAAAGTGATAATTGGTGGAGCCTAGATTTGAATCCAGTGGTGTATGGCCTCTGAGCCTACTCTCTGGCCAGTGCTCACCACCCTGCTCTGCCCCATTTCTTTGGGGGCTGTGTTCAGGGTAAGACAGGCTTGGGTGGAGGAAGGCCTCAACCTCAGAGGGGTCTTTACACGTGACATGTTCATTCTGTGAGATGTTCCACCAACAAGAGCTTCCCAGACAGTTTAGGAAATTCTGTATATGGAGTCCATCCTCCTGGAGCTTCATGGTTGGTTTTACCAAGGAGGCTAAGTTTTACCTTGTGAAGCCAATTCTCAGATGAGGTGCAGGGCTCAAGTGAGGAAATGGAGGCTCAGAGAAGGGGAGAGACTCACCCAAGATTGCATGGCCAGAAAATTAGGAGGCCAGAGCCAGAGTGCAGGCACATCTCTGTCTGCAAACAGTAAACACTGTTCTGCCCTTTTTTCTTCCCAGCTGTAGTAATCAGGGGTCCCAGGGGCTCTTCCTGTCAGCCTCAGTCTTTCCTTTGTCTCTCTCTCTCAGCCTGACAGGAGCGACGGCCAGCCGCAGGAGAAGGGCGTGCACTGTATCAGGCCTCATGCTGGGCACCCACCCCTGGATACCACCCCCAGCGGGTCCCAGGAGAGCTGGCAGCAGGCACCTCCTCCCCCACACGTCCCAGCCACTGCCACATCGTCTGCAGGTGCAGTTATCGGCCTCCCCTCCCCACGTACCCTCCCTGTTGGCACTGCCCAGGCCAGAGGACAGAGGTTTCCCTACACTCTACCTCCCCTCCCAGGACACTCCCAGGCTTGGGGTTTTTCTATAGGTTTGGAGAGGGGAGGGTCACGGGGAGGGTACCCTGACAATAAAGAGATTGGATCCCAACTTGCTCTGAGATGGGATGGTTTGTATTTTCTTAAGACACCCTAGTCCTCCTGGCCAGACAGAGTCTGGCCTAGTCTGCTTCATGCCAAGAGTCTGGTCTGGTCTCTTCCCCCCGTTCTTTTTCCTCCTTCACTTCTTCCGTCTAGGGAGCATTGTCTCGGGTGCATACTGCTAGGCTGTCTAGGCCTTAGTTTCCACAGCTAAAATGGGAATAGAAATGGCCAATAGGGTTGTTGGGGGAGGGTCAGATGTCCCAGTGCCCGAGAGAATACTTTGGTGGCTGAAGTGCCAAGCAGTTGTGACCTATTTGGTTAGGCAGTGGTAGGTTCAGATCTCAGCTTCTCACTTAGTCTGGTCTTTCCCAGCTCTTAAGATGATTTTGGAACCCACCTCGTCCTCTCTTCTCTGTCCTAGTTTAGGATGCTACGTTTTTTCACTTGGGCTCTGTCCTCTCACCAGCTTTCCAGTCTCTGGCTTCTCCCTGCCCCATTTCCCACTAGCCACCATGGTGCTTTTTCTGAGTCCCGTCCCTTCCTGTAAAACCCTTACCTGACGGCTCACCGTCGGGACAAAACTCTCAGCTCCTGTACACACGATCCCGTATACCCTGGCCTCTCCTGTCTTTTGTCATCTGCCCCACATAAAACAAGTCCTTCACTCTCATAGGCAGCAAGTAATAGAGCCCCACTCCAGAGTTAACCTCAAGCAGTAGGAAGCTGGCATCAGGATACCTGTGGCCTCCGTCTACCTATCCTGGGCCGCCTGTCTAGATGTTTGCTCTGTTCTCTGACAACTGGCAATGTTCCTTCAAATTTCCACTTCTGTCCTAACTTCACTCCACAAGTTGACCAATTTTCCTGTGTTCAGATTCCTAGGAGAGGATCACCTGCCACAGCAGATCTTTTTGAGTCATGCATAGGTTATATATAAGTACCCTCCCCAGTCCTGTGAACCTGGTGACAACGGTGTGGTCAGTTAGTCTGGTGTCCTTGGTGTGGGGCTTTGGTGGGCAGACACCCAGAAATGTGCTTTGCTCCTAGTCTGGCACATAGTCTTCTTGCTCCTTTCTCCTTCCCAGAAATACCCACTCATTATTAAGCTGCTGTTCCAGTGTGGGCACCTCTGAGTCTTTCTTACCAGCTTACGGCTCTTCAAAAATTGTTCATTCTCTCTTCTAGACAGCCTTCCCCAACCCAGGGAATTTGGTCCCATCATCAGAAAGGGGTTTGGGCTCTCCCTCCATCTTTACATGTTCCTCAAAGTCTCAGGCCTGCTGGAATTCTTATTGAAAATCTCATTTCAGACCAACAGTTCTACAACAGCCTCCATCAAACTTCCCCTGGGCTTTGGCCCCAGGTTTTGGTGGAGGCTAGAGGCTGGGCTTGAGACGGTGCTCAAGCTATGCTGCCCTGAGTATGGAATCACCCAGGGGCGTTTTTGTCTCGTGTCTCCCTCCCTGGGCAGCCCCTCCTGCCTGTCATTGGCCGGCTAGCAGTCTGAAGCCTGAGTGTGGCTCTGCATTCCCAAGCTGTGCAGGGGCCTGATTAACCAGCTCTTGAGGCAGCCCGAGTCCTGGACCCACAGCTGAGTCAAATGCCCCCATCCTTGCTTAGCCATTGCCTCCTAGTGTGATGTGGAACAACGTTTCTGCGTTTTTGGAGCTTTAGCTCCACAAGTGGGATCACAGTCCCCAGATGTGTGCCGGTCAGGGACGCTGGGCAGCAGGGGGAGAGAGGGTAGAGCCTGAGGTCTTACGTCTGAGAGATTCAGACCTGGGATGAAAAATAGCCCCTTGGAACCGGGCTGGGTCATGGCCCAGCTTAATCATAACAAAAGGCTTCAGCCTGAAGAGGTAAAGAAGGTGTCCAGAGGAAAAGGCTAGATCCACAGGGAGTGTCCCATCCCTCCGAAAATCGTCCGCAGTGGGACATTATCCCTCTAGTCCCTGAAGTCACAATGTATCCTTGATGCCCAGAAGGTTAGAGCCCAGTTCTAGCAGACCCACTTGCATACCTGAGCAGGTTTTCATGTCCTTACCTTGTACACTGTCCTAGACTGGAACTCAGGCAAAGTCCAAAGAAGGGGTTTTAGACCTTAGTGGACTTAACACTGAGGGCTGTCACTGTGTTCCTGTGTCTCCAGAGCCTAGTGCTCTGTGCCCATAGTGCTGTAATAACATTTTCAGATTCTATAAGGCCCTGCTCAATAGTGACTGAGGCACTCACTTTTCAGTGTTTGGGGTCAGGTAGAACAGGAGGGGGCTGTGAGCGTCTGTACTATGCTAGGCAGAAGAGCAGGGAAGACCTCTTCCAGGGCAGGAAGCATCTGCCCTGCCTAATCACCCTGGCACCAGGACATCCTGGACAGAGCGAGATCCCCATCCTGGCACCCCTGGGAAAGTTTGAGTGGGAGATTCACATCCACAAAACCATGCTGCACACACCTGCCCACCCTCCCTGTCTCTAGAGCAAGAAAGTCCTCTCCCATTCCATTGCTCATCAGTTTTTATTTATCTGTTCAACCTCTGAAAACCAAAAAGGAGATGGTGAAGAAATAGGATACCAGATTCTGCCCAAAGGGCTACGATTTCCTAGATGTTTTGAGGATCTGAAGCCTCATTTGTGATGCTGGCAGCTGTCTTGAAGGAATTAACACAACCAGTGGATTTACTGGATTGTAAGCCACGGACTTCCTCCCTGTACTGCTGCCAGTAAGGTTTGTGACGCCGGAGCAAATCTTACTCCTTGCTAGGTCTCTGTTTCCTCATCTGTGTGAGGGGTTGGCCTAGATCAGGGATAGTAAATGGGCCTTTTATCATCAGTTCACTTGTATAACAAGCCCAAAATGTAGTACCTTTAATAAACATTTATTACCTTCTGATTCAGTGGCGTGGCAAGTTGGGCTGCACTCAGCTGGGCTTTGATGTGGCTGAAGTGAGCTGGCAGATTGCCTGGGGGGCCATGGGTCCCAGATAACTTCACCTACTTGTTACGGGGTTGGCTGGGTATCAGGGCAAGTGGGCCACACGTTCCCAGAATCTTGCAGGCAGACCAGGTAAGCGCCAGTGTGCAAGTGCTCTTAAAGTTATTGCTCATGTCATATTTGCCAGGTTCTTTTGGTCAAAGCAAGTCACATGACTAAGTCCAAATTCTTAATTTGAGGAGCGTCAAAATATGGCCAGAATTTGGCTTTAATCCCTCTCAGGCCTCTTTTCATGTGCCGATTCACAGTGTTTTAGTAGCAGCTGCTGGAATGCTTTTTGAGAATTTGGAACAGTTGTTAGGAAATAGTAACATGATTTGGTCAATTTGTTTGTTTGTTTTTTAATGGATGAGTAGTTGAAATGTGGGTGAGTGTCCATTCAGTATTAGCCAAGCCTGGCCAGGTCATCTCTTATCCTATCAGGACATTATATACTTTACAGTGGACCATCTGACAAGACCACAGAAATATGGAACGTAAAGCTGGGCAAGATTTTGATCTAGGCATCCTGGGTTTGAATTATACTTGGACCACTGATTAACTTCGGGCAAATAAAAATCCCTATAGCCATGGCCACATTCTTCAGAATAAAATTATTCCATTATAACAATAAAAATAACTTCCTGAATATATGCTGTATAAAAGGCACATTTGACTTTTATTTAATCTCTATAACCACCTTTTAGGTGGATGTAGTATGAACTTTCAGTTACAGGTTGTAGAAACTGGACTCAAATGTGATTAAACAGGGGGAAGTTTACGGTTCCATCAATTTAAAGTTCCAGATACAGTTCTGCACACCCCGTGGATGCAGGAATTTGAGTTGTCATCAGGAATCTATTTCTCTATTTTTCTGCTTGATCTCCTCTCTTGGCATCGTTCTCAGACAGGTTCTAAGTGGTGGCAGAGCATGGCCACAGGGCCTATGAGTATGGACAGGGAGAGGGAAGAATCCCCAAAAGGAAAATGAGTTCTGTTGGTAAATGAAGGCAAGTTTGGCATGACAAAAATAACAGGTCTTCATTGTGCAGTTATATCCATTTTACATATTTTATAGATGCAGAGATTCTAAAACTTAGCCCCATTGACAGCTGGTATCTCTATCTTATCTGGACTCTGTTTGATCAGTAGGATACAGTGATGGTGATGCTAGGCCAGTCTCACACTTGTGTTAAGAATTAGGAGTTTCCACTTCTTTGTCTTGAGACCCAGCTACCATGCTATGAAGCAGCCCAGGCCACATGGAGAGGCCTGACAGCCCCGTGTTCTAGCTGATAACCAGTATCAACTGTCAGACATGAATGAGGAAGCCTTTCAGGATGACTCTAGCCCAGCCAATGACTGAGAACCAAGACAGAACTGCCTAGCTGAGCCCTGTCAAAATCCAGCACCATGAGGGATAATAATCAGAGATCGTTGTTTTAAGCTACTAAGTTTTAGAGTGATTTGTTATGTATCAGTAGATAAGCAGAACACAAACTGAGGCTCAAAAAGGTTAAGTAGTTTGCTGTACTTTAGGGGGACTGGGTTAAGAGTATAGACTGTGTTGAAGAGTATAGACTGAGTTCCAGTCCAGGTTATTTGCTGTGTGACCTTAGACATGCTAGTTAACCTCTCTGAGCCTCATCTTCCTCATCTGAAAAGCGGAAGAGCACATTGTTATTATGACCATACCAGTGAGTTCACTTCTCACCTAATCCAGATTTACATGATTTTTCTCTTAAAAAATAACACATCACAATTTTCTTTACTTTTTTCTATTTTTATATTCACCCTTTTCCAAAATGTATTTCAGATAGCTTAGGAAAAGAAAGTTAATAGGATATTATTAAATAGATTATGAAAAGGAAACAAAGGAAGATAATAACAAGAAGGCTTTTCCCCCTACATCTAAGAGTTACTGCAGTCAAGAGCAGTGTGTCTATCTGGTCACTAAGCCTGTGGGGCAAGCCCAGCTGGCCCTCCTTCATGTATGAATGGATGGACACCACACCTCCCTCCTCTGACTGGTGAGTGAGCCCCTGATGCACACATACCCCTCCTTGAATCCCTGCCTCAGTGTACCTTCTGAGGGAGCCCAGATGATCAGGCTGTCCTTCTACAAAGGTGCAGCAGCCAGGGCTTGTTTGGGCAAGTACATGGGTTTGGCTTTTCCAGGTACACAGAACAAAAACTGACAGGGTCACCCATTCCCACTTTCTGACATGGACCCCATTTCTTGCTCACACCCTATTGCCTTCTAACAATAAGCCCCCCTTTACCTCTAAAACCTACCTGCCATTTTTCCTCTACCCCCTGCCCACCCCAGTGTTCAGTTTCCTGACCACACAGGGAGCTGTCTTAAGGCCAGAGATGGTCTCCATTCATTCTTGCCTATAATGATTTTAAAATGGGATGTGTAACTCAGTCAAATAACTGTGGAGCATATGCACACAATTCAATCCAGCATCTACCTTTGTGGGTTTTTCCCCCCAAGTTTATTAAAAAAAAATTTTTTTTAATGTTTTTGAGAGAGACATCATGTGCAGGGGAGGAGCAGAGAGAGAGACACACAGAATCTGAAGCAGGCTCCAGGCTCTGAGCTGTCAACACAGAGCCCAACACAGGGCTTGAACTCACAAACTCTGAGCCAAAGTCACTTAACTGACTTGAGTCACCCAGGCGCCCCTATTTATTTTTTAAAGTAATCTCCACACCCAACATGGGGCTTGAACCTACGACCCTGAGATCAAGAATCACTGAGTCAGCCAGGAGCCCCTACCCTTGTGTTCTTCATTACACGCCCCTTATCCCCCACCCAGCACTGGACTGTAGAAAAAGGGATATAACATATATACATATACAGGTTTGCATTTCTGGGATGCTCTAGTTCTTGAACATAGATTACATGATCTTATTTAACTCTCACAATAATCCCCCTGAGTTGGAGATATGCATCCCATGGTTACAGGTTTGGGACATCACGATCTTTGGTTGCCCAATATCGTGTCTTCTTGGAAGAGGGGGAGGCAGGATTCAGACCTGGGCAGTCCTTTCCCACATGCCTCTGTCGCAACCTGACTCTGAAATTCCTCTCCTGACGTGATGACAGTCTCTCCTGGCTTTCTCCTCGTCTGTACTTTGCTGATTCTTCCTCTTATGCCGGTACCTCTCTACCCTCTTTAACTTTTCTTTTTAAAATGTTTTAATGTTTTTTATTTATTTTTGAGGGACAGAAGGAGACAGCACGAGCAGGGGAGGGTCAGAGAGAGAGAGAGGGAGACACAGAATCTGAAGACAGGCTCCAGGCTCTGAGCTAGCTGTCAGCACAGAGCCTGACGTGGGGCTCAAACCCACGAACTGTGAGATCATGACCTGAGCCCAAGTTGGACGCTTAACCTACTGAGCCACCCAGGCACCCCGCTCTTTTTCTATATGCTTCCTGGCTAACCAAACGAATGGCTTCAGACTCCACAGTAATGCCTCCCTATCTCCATCTCCTAACTTAATGCTCCCCAAGAGCACCACAGTCAAGCCCTGCCCTGCGCAGCCACCAGTCTTTTTCAAGAGTCCTCATCTTGGGGAATGGCACCACTGATCACCTTTTACCCATGTCAGCATCTTCTCTCTAGTCATCAAGTCATGTTAATTTTTCCATGGTATGTCTTGGCTCTATCCTGTTATCCTATTACCTTAGGTTAGGCCCTTCTTTCTCTCTTACTTGGACTTTGTAGAAATCACCTCCCAACTAGTCTCCCTGGTGATTACCTCCCACGTCTGTCTTCTTTACCACCATCAGTTAGTTATTCACTGCCCAGTGGGTAAATTCCAGACCCCTTTCCTTGCTTGCTAACTCAGTGTCTTCCATCTCCCCATCTGACCCCTATTGTCAAGGCACACAGAACTAATTGTGGAAAGAACTGTCTGGATTCTTTGTCTTTACAGCTGCAGCTGCCTCTACCTGGTATGTTGCCTTCTCCATCTGGCTCACTGTCTGTAGCTTATACACCTTCCTGGCCTCAGTTAGCTCTGGCCGTCCCTACTTCTATCACCCCTCTTACCAGACCGTTTTACAGCTGGTTAGCTCCCCTGTCATTGTCATTTGGCATTCAGGTAACACTTTTGAACATAGGACATTGTTGTGGAGAGGCAGAGCACAGGCTCTGGAGCCTGAATGCCTGGGATTGCAACCTAGCTCTCCACGTAACAGCTATGTGCCTCTTGGGCAATTTTTTTTTATCCTTTCTGAGTCTCTGTTCCTCATCTATAAAATAGGGAGAATGGTATACCTTCCTCAAAGGGTCACTGCTAAGAAAGCACCAGAAACAGGGACTAGCACAAAGTTGGGACTTTGGTAATGCTACCCACTTACATAAAGGATTATTTAAGAGTATTTAGGAATAGCTTAGAGTTATTTAAGAATATTTGGTTAGTAAGTTAAAAGAACAGTGGTGCCTGGCTGGCTCAGTCAGTAGAGCATGTGACTCAAAAATCTTAGACCCACGTTGGGGCATGGAGCCTATAAAGATTGAATATCCATCAATACTTACCCTTTATAACTGCTGGTCTTCCAGTGGCTTCCAGAGTTGTATTAATAAAACAGAAACCAAGCTTAAATCAAGGGGCAGTGATCAGAAGAGTTTGGGAATATTTTGTTATCAGGAAGGTTTAAAAGGCCAGGAGCCATGACAGACACGGGACCCAGCAGGTGTTTGGCCCTTTATTTTCAGAAGCACCATTAATGTGACAAAGCTCCAAGGACTATGCCTCTGTTGCACGTTGTTGAGAGTTTGATGCCAAGGGTTTATCAGGATCACTGTGAGACAGGCAACCATCCTGAGAGCCCTCTATAATAGGAACCCAGTAAACCCACCATCACCATAAAAACAGAAGCAACACCCACAGTTCCCAGGATTTGTACAGTTGGCTACCCTAAATCTGCCCCTTGACTCTAGAAATTCAGTCTAAGAGAAGTATTCAACAGAAGGAAAATAGTTCCAGGTGCTAGACAGGGTTAAGCACCTTGCATATATTGTCTCACCATCTTTGAGGTAGGCATTTCCATACTTTATAGATGAGAATACAGGATATAATCAGTGGCAGAGGACTGTCACTCCAGACAGGTCAGAGCCCAGACTCTTAGTATTACTAAGACTTAACAAACACCCCACCCATCCTTTGAGCACTGATTTAATAAACTATGGTAGAACATTTTAAAACTTTGCAGTTTAAAAAAATTATGAAGACTACTAACTTGGAAAAATGATACTAAAAGGCTCTATGTTGGTAGGACTATAGGGATTAAGTTTTTAATTATAAATCGATCTTTTCAATTAAAGTATGCTACAAAGCCCAACTTCTAAAAGGTATTGCAAAATCTTAATGTTCTGTTCAAATGTGAAACCTTAGAATTGCTAGCACAGAGGATCAGGGTAGGGGAAACCAGGTCAGACTGGGCCTCACATAACACAATAGCATTTCTTTCTAGATACTGAGCCCAGCAGTTTTTTTCTGCAGAACACTTACATTGCAAGATGTCTGGGCGGTGGGTGGGGGGAGGGACTATCAAAGTCTGCATATTCTATGATTTTAAGCAAACTCATTCAAGTACTGGAACACCTACTGCTTACTCTCAGTACTTGGGGGAGAGGTGCATGAGTGAACAAAAACCTTTGTTTTCTGTGCCTACATTATGTTGGGCTGGGAGGAGAAACCATATTTTTACATGCAGTGGGCAGGTTAGTATGAGCCAAGATGGAGTCAGGTTTTCCTGAAGACTAAAGAGCTAACTGCATATTTATGTAGTTATGAAAATGCCTATCAGCATACTAAAGACTTTCCTTAGGTAGTTGTGGAACAGGTTAATCTAGTTTCAAACTTTTAACCACCAATGGAACCCCTTTTTAGCCTCCTTTGCATAATTAGACACACTTTAGAGATTGTGGTCTGGTTCCCCTCTCAAAACCAAAATGTGGATCTTGATCAAAACCCCCTCAATTGCCTTTTGCTTTGTCGCCCTACAGAAGGATCCCTGCTGCTGAGCTAGTTAGTGTAAGGTAGGAGAGCGAGATAAGCTGATGCTTCTGTGAAAGGTAACTTAGGGCAGCTCAAAATTTTGAATGGGTTAATACAGAGTTAATCTCATTTTAATTCAACAGTCTTAAAAGGTTAGTATCAATCTAGAGACTGTTTTGAGAATGAAGTTGAAACTGCAAATGTAACTGTGTCCCACAGGTAAAACTAAAATCCTGTCTTCCCTAAGGGGTCCCACTAAAGTAAGTAAATGAATGAAACATATACATACACACAAAAGCACTGGAGCGCTAATTACACAAGAGGCACTCATCCTTGCTTTATTCACGCAGTAACATCCGACATTGGGAACTATGTGGGCATAGATACAAAATACGTAAGATGGCATCATAAACAGTTGAGTTCATCAGGGCAGTGGTGGCAACTCAGCCAGTGTGCAGTTTCCCTGGGACCTACTCTCCTCCCACCACCACTTCATGGCCAAGATGTTCGTTTTATAACATTTGGTCTGTACTTTAAAGGTCACAGTGATTGATTAAAAACAACATGGTTAAGACATTCAGGGCTGAGTGCTGCTGGGGCCACTTAGGAGTCTGGCAACAAAAGCATGAGGAGCAGCGATATGCCCTTATCCTTGGAAGTGTGTGCAAGGCAGATCACAGCAGACACATGAAGTGATCTTTCTCCTTGTGCTGAATGGAGAAATAACCGTTTGGCCAAATGCTTAGAAGGCAGAACTGGAGGCACCAAAAGCACCACACAGGCAGCATCACCTCTTGGTTTCTCATGGTCACAACGAAAAGCTACTGTTAATATAGAAAATAGAAAAGCATTTGTAGTGGGTCTTTTTCAAACCCAGAACACAAGTTAGGGAGGAAAAAGAAAAGCTTTCCCTAGGATCAGTTTGGACTCGAGTTCTCTGTACAGTACATGCCACACTGCTTCCTCGCCAACAGATTCCCAACTAGGGTTTTTCTCCATGTGCCAGTTATAAGACGTACTTAGACGCTAGGTTTCTAAGATTTTCTTAGTGGCCAGTAAGAAAGGAAATTCTGAGGGGAAGGGTACCTAGCACCTTGCATTCCCTCATATGGTTAACAGCAGGAGGACCTGGCAGTGAGGTAGTGGCTATAATCCTCACAAAATGAAAAGAATTCAAATCTATGTAATCATTCCCTGACACTGAAAACAGGCTGTCCTCCCAGATCTCATGCTCCAACCACCCGCTCATGTGAAGCTTTATCTCCAGAGAAGTTGAGAAGAGAAATGGCTGCCCAGCTGAAGCACCTGCCAATCTCCAGTTTCACAGAATGAGACTATAAAGCCCTCGCCAGAGCCCAGGCACAAACTGTTTTTGCTAAATTCATTAAGCACAATTTTTATAGAAAACTGAAGAACAAACCAAATTGGAATAATCACTGTTATAATAACTTTAATTTATCTTGCATTTTACATAAGTCTATGAACGATTTTAAAAAAGCATCGCCTTACCCCATCACGTTTTTCTGACAGTTGTTAAAGTAGGCAATGAGTAGGTCAACAGCTTGAGCATCGGCATCTTGCAAAGATTTCAGACCAACCAGCCACAAGCCAAAGAACTTGGCAGCTTTTCTATCTTGTATTTAATACAATGGTATATCCACTCTGATGGTAAACCTGTCCAGCCAAAATCTCCACAATACACTTTGAAAATCAGTGGTGGTTAGCCAATTAGTTAGCTTTGGCACGGAGCTGTGCTCGCTTGCCTGTGACAGCCTGGAAGCCGGTCTTGATGCTGGCAACAGAGCATCGAGAATGACAAGTTTCGCACTGTAAGAAATAGAGTCGGGTATCCTTTTGCAGGATTGTGTCCGGTGATCGGCACGTGTGACAGGTAACGTATTCCTCTGCAGAAAAAGCAACATATAGAATTACCTGTTGACTCCAGTGAGCCAGAAGTTTCTTCTCACTGAAACATATTCTACACAGAACTCTGTAAGCCCAGATGGTACCCAGACCAAGGAAAGCTTTAGCTTAACTTAGATATTCTAGGGGTAAAAAGCTACACGGTGTTTGCTGTGATGCTTCAGGTACTAAATCATGGGTTGACAGAAGACTCCCAAATGTCCAAGGAGGCAAGGATGCTTGCCAGATGCCTGGTTCTGTCTACAGAAGAGCCACTCAGAACTTACTAGCTTACTTAAGTGGGAACAGACCTGCCAATTTTAGGTCATTAAGATGATGATAAAGGCAGGCCAGGCCTGAATGCAAACAGATTTCTCTGATTTGGCCTTCAGCGTACAACCAACCAGCAGCCTTAATCTGCTAGGTCTCAAGAAGAAATCCAAACCTTTCTCCCCACTACGCAGCTGCCAAGAGTCACCTCGCTGTCCCACATTCCCATCGTCATTTTCCCTCATCCCCAAGATACTGCACCCTGATCAGAACATTTCAGAGGGAGATAATGTAATGAAATTATTCACTTACTGATATATCTTCTCAAAACATTTTCTATCTGTTTCTGTTGGAATCTTCCTTTGATTACAAGTTGATTATTACCATCTATAGAACCACTATGAGAGAAAACAAATTATCTCCATTATTGTTGTTTCCTGTAAGTAACCAAATTTCAGGACCTTTATACACTTAAAATATATTCAGTGTCATAGGGTAAGTTCTAGGAGCAGTCTGATACCACCTGGTTTCTCAAAATTTATTTTTAAGTAGTTGGTGCCTGATGACCTACCCATATATTTCCCAACATTAAATCTAACTTCAGTTAAGTCTCTAGTGACTTTTAAGTCTAAAATTGTTTGTGTGTGATGGCTTAGTCATCCAACAAAGGAAAAACACTTATTGAATGTATACCATGTACAAGGCAGTGAGGGGGTCTATAAATATTAAAATAGGAAGGGAGTTGTATCTCTAAAAATTCTAAGCACTAAATGTTTTAATTCAGTCATAGTTGGTGAAAATTATTCTAAAATGGGTCGTGGTAATCATTCAACTATGTCAACATATTAAAAGGCATTTGTACATTATATGTGTGAACTATATCTCTATAAAGTTGTTACCAATAAAGTTGAAATCACAGGCCACATACTGTCAATGGTCCTTTAACAGGAACTTTTTGAAAAGCTGCTGACAAGCACTCTTGGTGAAGCTCTGGGCTAGACACTATCATTTGTTAAAAATTACAAATCACAAAGTGAAACAATTCAGCCAGGTAGCATTAAATTTATAACTGTTTTGTATCTCATTATAAAACTGACTTTAAGAACCTCTCCTGTGATTCTCCTTTAACTATAAGGGTTTATTATCATCCTCCACGGACTGTAAGTAACCCTTAGTCTCCAGTCTACGGTGATTCCACTGCTTGATGTAGGAAATTTTTTCCATTCACTATCAAAAGAAATTGAATTTTCTCAACAACCCCATGATACTTAGCCCATTGACCATAAGGTCACTGGTCACAACTTGTTACAATATCTCACCTCTACAAAAACGGTAAATTATTCAGAGAAGTAGGAAAACCACTGCTGGTTTTTACTGCATTAGTTTTATATGTAAGTTAAAAACAATGTAACAAATTTACACTTAAAACACAATTCTTCTACAACAGAACCTATCTACCACTAGTCAAGTAAACCACGCCTTAACCCCAGAGCAAGCGTAGCCAATTCCATCAAACTGAGTTTTAAGTAAGAGCTTTGAGGAGGTAACACCTTAGTTATCTCCGTAAGCCTTTTAAGAGCTCAAGCTCCAGAGATAGGCAGAACTTTGCCCTTTGACTATGATATTAACTAGCTATGTGACCAACTACAACTTCAATGAAACAGTTTCCAAACCTGTGTAATATTACCTTCTACTTACAATTCATAGGACTGTTGTAAAGACAAATCGTAACCAAAAAGGTGCTTGGCACAGTGCCTAACATATAGCAGATACTCAGCATGTGTGAGTCACTATTATCATGCTGCTCTTAGGTCTACATCATTATCTTTAAAGGACTCCTAGTATTTTATGGTCACATTCCGAGGGATGCTGGTCTCCCTGAATGGGGAGGAAGTGGCTTGGTGCCTTCAACTGGTAAGCCCAGAAGACCGGGAAATAACTAATTATGAATCTCTGTTTCAGGGTTTCTCCTGTGCCACTCATCAACTTACAAGCTCTATTTTTTCAACAGCATATTAACAACTTAGAAAATAAATTCTGACCTAAGAAAATGGTTTCCTCTGAAATCTATTATTTCCTCCATAAAAAGACCCAAGAATTCCAGTTAATGACAGGAATACTAGCAGGACTGTATAGATGAGCCACTGATAATTCTGTTCTCTATTCCTGAGCAGGGAAGCTCTCAAAAATGAGTTCCCTCGCTCACTGGCCTAAAAATTCCTCTGATTATCAGGTGAACGTTCTAAGGGTGTTGTGTATCCTTTTCAAGTTAGAAGTTCCTCTGAAACAACCAGTACTACTATATATGACTGTATATAAATGTGAATATAGTTTCTTACCTTGTACCCAATTCAGCCAATAAAAATGCAAGGAGATGTTTGGGCTGACGATGTAATCTAAAAAGAAAATGGAACATATAAACCTCATCTGAAATGGAACCAAATGTCTAAAACACCATCCTGTTCACTGTTTTAATCTGATTACCCAACTATTCAGTGAATTTTAGTGCACAGTTCATCAAACCCTGAAATAAAGATATATAGCATACCATTTATTTACATTTTAAAGCCCATACAACAACATTTTATAAATAGATATATGAATAAATGTCTAGAAACATGGACAGGAAAGGAAGCAAATGTGTCTAAATATACCAAACCCAGGCAATGGACATCTGGATGTTTGTTATGCTAATTCCTATATATTTCCTGTTTGAAATTTTTCATTAAAAAAAGGGGGGGGAACAATATATTGCAAAATATTTCATGGTAGGTAGCACAACAGCAGAAAAATTGATAGCTTAAATGTTCACCAACTGGGAACAGTTAAAGAAGTTAATGGTACATCCATTCTATATAACAACAAAAAGTACACATAGGAAAAAGCAAGTACAGAGCAATGCCATTCAATATTTTCACTTTTTAATTCTATTCACTTGGCATTGTTTGAATGTGTTCCAAAGCAGGTATTACTACTTTTACAATTTTAAGGTTATTTTTTCCCAAAGTGTAGTGAGGGTTGGTGAAAATACAACAGGTAAGCTCCCACATTGCTAGTGGGAGTACAAATTTGTACAAGCTTATTGGAAGGCAATTTGCCAATGTTTGCCATAAAAATATCCATTCCTTTTAACTCAGCAATTCCATTTTGAGAACTTTTGCCCTAAGGCTTTATTCTGAGTTATTGTCAAAATACATGTATCAGGATGTTTCCTGAAGCTTTGCTGCTGATCATGAAAACATGGATCAACTGTATCCAACTAAGAGTTATTAGAGTATGTTGTGTAGCTACTAAAAACATTTGTGAAAATGGTTTAATAATACGGGTAAATGTTTTGTGATATACTAAGAAAAATAGGTTAAAAATCAGTATGACACCAATTTATTTTAAAATAACTACATGCAGAAAATTAGCTAAACAATGTATTAAACTATGATTATCTCTTTTGATGAAGATGTCTGTAATTTTAACTGTAAAACCCTCTTTTTAAAGAAGAATAAGATCTGAAACAAATGTGTCAAAATATATTGCAGATGATTTTTCATTTTCTTGCATGTCTATGTTTTCTTTACTACTGTGGTCATCAGCAAAAAAAAGTCTAAAATCTTTTAAGTAATGCATATAATGAAAACCAGTGATTATCTCTGGGTGGCAAATTTTTAGAGATTATTCTCTCTTCTGTTCATCATTGTTTTGCCATTTATCTGCAATAAGCATGTATCATTTATGAAACTGAATAACAAACAGTATGGATAAGGTCAGATGCCCTAAGAAGCCTGTCAGAAGAGATGCAGGGGAGCTGTGGGAAGTGACAGACCCAGACAGTGACCTGGGGGTGAGGTACACATGGAATGTGACGGTAATTAAGAAAGCTGAAATCTCACTGACCGTGTCTTGGCAATGACCATCCAAGGAAGAGGCACACCAAATTCAACTGCTTTCCCAGAGTTCACCCTTGTACTTGTTTGGCAAGCCTACCCCAGCCTGAAGAGCCTTTCCACCTCCCTGGGCTCCCTAGGCTCCTGTCTTCGGACTACATTCAGCCTCCTCCCTTTTCACTCTATAGTTAGGATCCACTCTCATGGGTCTCTCACCTCTGGATGCCTAATAAAACAAGCCCCGAGACCTATGAATAGAAATACCTATGAATAGGACAGACTTGAACTGTGACCTCTCTCAAACCAAACCCGACATTCTTTCTACCTGCAACAAAGTGCACAATAAAGATATTTAACATATACTCCTCTGAGAATCTGGTATTTGGGGTGGAGACTCCATTAACCAACTTACAGTTTACAGATATCTGTAAAGTTGACAAAAGAAGTTTTCTTTGTTCCTACTCGGACGACCTGTGGAGGTTTCATGACAAATTTCCTTTTCTCTCCAGCAACCATATCTGGATTCTTTTCCCTCATAATGTTGAACACTCGATTCAGTAGCTATAGAGAAACAATTGGTATTCATGTACCTTCTTATTAATAGCAGGAATATAAAGTTCCCACTTGAGTAACTGTTTTACTTCAAGCAAAGCAAACATCACTTTTTACTAAACACACACACATATCACTACATGTTTTGACAGTGGCATGAGAGCAAGACTCAATCCTTAACCAGGACCTGGTCCATTATGAATGCTCAGTGACAGCCTGTTCAAAGTTAAATGAACGAATGAGACCCTACTAATTCTGCAGTTTTTATGGGAGAGTGTACAATATATGGAAAAGTAAGATTCAGGAAAGCTGAAACAAGCGAATTCCAGACTTACTCTGGCCCCAAAGTAGTCACCCCTTCCTCTACTGCTCCCCCAATTCCAAGGGGGCTTCATGTCCTCAGAAGTTCATGGATTCAGATGGAACAATAAATACCATGATGACTGCCCCATATGAGGGCATCAGGCCAATACTGCACTCACTGTGTGACCTCTCTGGGTCTCTTTCACTATCTGTTCTTCAATGGCCCTTCCAATTCAGTATAAATATCTTGCTCTTCTTTGAGTTCTAGTAATACCTTAGCCCTTTTTCTTAACAGAATTTGTCTTACCTCCTCATATGTATAGTCTCTTTCTGATCCTGCCCAAGCAGGGCCTGTCTGGTTACTGAAGGAGATACCATCATCTTTTTTGCTGTCTTCATCTTCTAAAGCTATAGATAACAAAGACTGTAAGAATGAGGGGTAGGCAGTAACAAAGTGGGGGTGGGCAGATCTAGAGAAATGAAAGCTTCAAAGACATTCGTCTTCCCTCCTGCATAAAGCATAAAGGCATCAAGGATTATAAACAACCTGTCATTTCTTAAAGACAGGATGTTACAACTTTCATAGAAACTCTTAATAGAGACCTTTCTAATTAGGAATTTGTGGTAAGAGACATACCAAATTATTTCTTGATTTAACAAACAAGAGAAAATAATGGATAACGAGAGGAAAGAAGTCCAGCTTTTCTGAAATACTTAAGAAACATCCACATCCATAAAAACCCCATCTGTTGACTATACTAAAGTTCTCTAAAGAACTTCAGTTCTCTAAAGAACTTCAGTACTTAGAATAAAACAGCACTTTTAACAAAAAAAAAAAATAATCGTTAAACATTATTTAAAATCCAGTTACAGTGATTTTCCCAGTAGCCTTAATCAGCATGTTTACAATGTAATCACAACTGCCAAATTCTTCCCCCATGAAATCTTTAACTGTCATTATCAAGTTATACATTCTTTTTTTTTTTTTACATCCAAGTTAGCATATAGTGCAACAATGATTTCAGTAGATTCCTTAATGCCCCTTACCCATTTAGCCCATCCCCCTTCCCACAACCCCTCAGCAACCCTCTGTTTGTTTTCCATATTTAAGAGTCTGATACTCTTTTCTTTTAGCTTCCATTATCAGGCAGTGGAAATAAGGAGCAAGAAATAATAAAGGCCCAAGAGACTAGGTCAAAGTCTTGAGTATCCAAGAAATGAGCTACTGAGCCCCAATATTACCACCTTCATCTTTCTCTAGTATTTCATCCTCATCTGGGAACTTAACGTTCTTCTTTTTCTTCTTTTTATTGCCAAGCATAATATCAAGGTCATCCTCTGGTTCAGCTGCTTCTTGGATATCACTTTCAATCTTAAGATCCTAAGAAATTGAGTAAGAGTCTCAATATTTTGATACTAGGACTATATTTTAAATGATATGGGCTGACATCATTTTGGAGAAAACTAAAATAAAATATTCACAATTGAAGTGATAGATAAGAAATGTCCTCACAGATAGGCAAAACCAGGTCAGAGAGTCTTTGTCATTTAAACTGGAAATTCTTTAATACACTTTTTTAAAAGTAGGCTCCACACCCAATGTGGAGCTTAAATTCACAACCCCAAGTTCGAGAGTCACATGTTTTTCTCACTGAGCCAGCCAGTGTCTTTAAGACACTTTTGTGGACCTTTTCGTTTCTTTTATCCATCAGCCTGGAGATCTTATAATTATTGCCCATATTTCCAAACCAGGTCACTGTCATAAACACCTGGGAATCTTTAAAAGATTCCTAAATCTTCTGATTAACAATCTTTAGCAGGAACAGGCATATTCAGGAGTATTTTAAGGAAGTTTCTAAGTATTCTGATGCAATCACTAGGAAGGTTTTTTTCCTCCTGACACCAAACACGTGGTGTTTTCCACAGTAATTCTCCCAACTCTCTGACATTAACTAGGTGGCCTATGATTCAGTTCAATTCTGACACTGTATGGGCTCAGCGATAGACTCCATAGGTTTAATGGCTCAGTCCAAGACTGTCCTTACTTCAGATGCCAATGCAAGGATAGGGTCCCCATGTTTTACCCACACTTAGTCTGACAAAACTACTAATTCAGAACACACCTTCACCCCATTTAATAATTTGCTAGAACGACTCACAGAATCTGGAAAAGCATTTCACTTAACCATTACCAGTTTATTATAAAGGATACAATTCAGTAACAGTCAAATGGAAAAGATGCACAGAGCAAGAAAAGGCAGGGAGGGAAGCAGGTGCAGAACTTACCTGGTTATACCATTCTCCCAACAGCCCCCATGTGTCCACTAACCCTGAAGCTCTCCAACCCCCATTGCTGAAGGGTTTTTATGGAGGTTTTATTATATAGGCAGGATTAATTAAATCATTGTCCACTGGTGACTGACTCATCTCCAGCCCCTTTTCCTGGAGGAGTAGGTGTGTGTGTGAAATTTCCAATCCTCTAATCATGGCTTGATCTTTCTGACAACCGGCCCCCACCGTGAAGCATCCATGAGCTCCTAGCCACTAGTCATCTCAGAAGACACTTTTGTCACTGCAGAAATGACAAAGGTTTTAGGAGTTGTGTGCCAGGAACTAGGGACAAAGACCAAATATTTATTTTTTATTATACCATAGTCAGCCTGGCACCAAACTGTGGAGAGGTCTTTGGGCATAATTTCAATAGATGACATCAGGAAAGAGGGAAAAGGCAGAACCGAGAATTAGGGTCACCTGATGAACGGATGGAGACAAGGTAAAGTCTGATCCCAAAATTGGGTGCTATAGTCATAGATGTAAATAGGGCACTAGAAATGAGTCCTACACACCCCAGAAGATCAGGAAGGGCCAGTCTCAGTCTCCAGCATTCTAATCTCCTCCATCCTTTCACCAGCTTATCCTGCTTCCTACCCTGAAGTATGCTGTCAATATTACCTATCATCATCTATTTTTGTGTGCCTGCATCCTGAATTACTCTGACATTAGCCACTATAATTTCATAAATCTTCACAGAAAAGCTGGAAGTGCTAGAAGTAAATGAAGCTCAGCCTTGAGATTCCAAATCCAGCTGTGTAGTTTTTTTCCCCCCAGCTGTGTAGTTTCAATGCCACATTTGGCCGTCAAAGACCAAGACAGCCCATGTGTATTAGCTGGATAACACATAAACAAGAAAGCAGGTATTAACTTAGTCTCTTGAGATGACAGTCAATAAATGAGAAACTTAGATATGGTGACATAAACTAGCACACAATAGCCAATTTCTAGTCCTCTACTATTATTTATTTCATCCCGTAAGATCTACTTCCAAACTGAGGATAAGACCAGTGAAACACAGAAAATGGCAGGGTTTTTCACGATTTTTAAAAAGCCATGTGAGGGGAGCCTGGGTGGCTCAGTCGGTTAAGCGGCCAACTTCGGCTCAGGTCATGATCTCACAGTTCGTGGGTTTGAGCCCTGTGTCGGGCTCTGTGCTGACAGCTCAGAGCCTGGAGCCTGTTTCAGATTCTGTGTCTCCCTCTCTCTCTGCCCCTTCCCCACTCGTGCTCTGTCTCTCTCAGTCTCAAAAATAAATAAACTATAAAAAAATTTTTTTTAAATAAATAAATGAAAAAAAAAGCGCCATGTGATGGTCTAAAAATATAGGTGGCAGAGTAACCCAATATCTTAAAAACACTTTAATGTTTGATGGGCTGATGAGGACACTTTTAACAAGCTTTTATGTTTATGACTTGTCAATAGCAGAGAAAAATGTATTCAAGCACTTGGTAAGAGTAGAGCTTATAAGCAACTCTTCAGGACAAAAGCTACTAGAGGAAATGCCCCCCAAAAAACTTTGTTAACCAAGACTTTCTGTAGCACATCTCTAATGTCACCCTGATACTCAGGAAATTTAAACCTCATTTATTCAGTGTAATCTGAACATTCCTTTCTCAATTCCCTTATAATAGTAGGAAGAGAAGAGAATCCCCAGACAGGGAGAGAATAAGATGAATCCAGGTAAAATCATCATGATCTAAAGGACTTTAAATTATCCCTGAACTAAAATAATCTCTGAAAACAGAAAAATATCTTATTCATTTCAGTACTCTAGCCAATTAGCCTGACTCACTGTAATTACCAATACATATTTGGTAAATTAACCAAGTTATCAAAATTATGACAGTTTCTAAAACTGAATGAATTACTGTATACATCTCCTGTTACATGTGGGATACACCTTATTTACTTTAGTTCGAGCAAACCAAAGAAAAATTGGGTAGAAGGCATAAAATGGGACACTTAGTACATGTGCATATGTGTTCTCATGCTTGCTCCTTCTAACATGTATATACATAAAATTGCTATTATCCTGGATTTTTTTAAATAGATGTGTGGGCTTTGCTCAAGATTCCTGGACAGGGTCTTTAAAATAGTGGCTCTAGGGGTGCCTCTTGATTTTGGCTCAGGTCATGATCTCAAGAGATATGAGATTGAGCCCTGCACTGGGCTCCATGCTGAGTGTGAAGACTGCCTAAGATTCTCTCTCTCTCTCCTTGCCCTCTCCCACTCGCTCTCTTGAATGAAGGAAGGAAGGAATAAATAAATAAAATAATAGCTCTAAGTAAAGGAATAATAGACTTTCATCTCCTTCCTGATCCACCCTCTTATTTACCCACCTACCCACATAATTATCTATCCTTGTTCAAGAGTTCTGAGGTATTTACATTGGAAAGTGATCCAGTAATGAGACAATCATAGGGCCTCATGTCCATACAAAATCGGAGAACCCCATAAAATGAGGCTCAGTGCTGCTGTTCTCCTATAGGCCATAAGATCATCAGCCACCAACCATCACAAGCTGGGGTTCATTTTTTGCTACTCAGAGGCACACACATTAAGTTTGTTATCTTCAACATGCTACCAAAAGTTTAACTGAAGAAACTATAGGAATATATACTCCACAGGATTTCTCTCTTATAGAAATATCTCTCCTCAGCCAACTGCAGTGTGGTTAATAACAAGGGGCATTTTGTAATCATCTTGATGGCACACAATACAATGTTTAAAACCTAAATTTATATCCCTTTAAACCATAATCCCTTTAAGACACCTAGTCAGACCAAATCCCAAGAAAATGACCTCAACAGTGATCAAGTACTTAATAACAAAAGCAAAGCTGGTAAGATAAGAGACAAAGAGAGGGAAACATCAGTCATTAGCAACCTTTCGAGAGGTCAAATTTTACCTTCAATAAGAAAGCAATACTACCTTTACACCTTCTTCAGCTTCATCAATATCAAATATCTTTTTTGTTTTTTTCTTCTTTTTCTTCTGATTAAAGAAGTTCAAGTCATCTAAATCATCAGAAGCATCTAAAAAAACAAATAACTGAGATTACAAATTATTAGTAACTACCAGAAGGCACAGTATCAGAGTTAAACCAACATTAGATATTAATTAGTCAAGTCATCAGAATAGAGATCAAGTATCAATTAGTACAGTGGTCTCTCTACAACCACAAAGATTATGGTTCTGAAAAACACAATGGCAGGTCAAGTCAAAGCTTCGTAGGAAAAACCTGGTTAGGGGGCCATGTTGGGAACGTTTATTTAGTAATCTGACTATATAATACCTCACTGTTCCCAAGACAAAGTCAGGGTTCTAACACAATTTCCAAGGCTCTCTAGTTTTCTCTATTTCTGCCTACCCTCTCATCTCCCTTACCTTAAACTCTGGTTCCAGCTTAATTACTTCTACTTCTTAGTAAACTTTATTCATTATTAGTGAGTAATAATGGGTTTATTTAATCAGTTTTCCATTTGCCCTGCCCTCCTGTATACTAGAAATATTTTAGGCTCCCTCTACTACCAAGCTATTAATGAATTCATTTTTTATTACAAGAATGATTTACTTTTCAAGTTTGTTTTAAACGTGTACAAGATGTTTACTTAGCACACAGATGCTCAATAAATGTCAGTTCTCCCCATCGTCAGCAGCGTCTTATGTTTAGCAGATGTAAATTATATTTACAGAATCATTTATTTCTAGTAGTCAAATGGTGTCTATGTTAGTGCACAAGAGGGAATAACTAGTGCTGATATCTAAATCCAAACATTTTAGGCTGTAATTTTAATCTCTTTTATACATTTTCAGACTTGCTAAGACACAAAACTACCTACTGTGGCCCTATATCTTTCTGCCTACACTCAAATACAACCATAATTAAAATTGGCGAAGAGACCTGACAGGTTAGACTGGAAAAACTAGGCCTGGCATGATGAGGTTTTGTCATCTCTGCAACTTGTGGATTCATTAGGAATTTCTCTGGAACAAGTTTATCAGAAATCTGGCAAGATCCAGTGCACGTGGCCTGTTGATAGCCTCAACTTCACCGGAACAACCTTATCAGGCTAAGAGGTCACTGTATGTACAAAATCCAAAACACTGATGGAAGAGAACCAGTTCTCACAGGACAATAGTGACTCTTTCATATCTACCACTTACCTTTTTTCCTACTGTCCTCTTCATCAGCTTCTACATCTTTGTCCTCAGTTGGCTCTGGTTCGACTTCTTTTGTTTCTGAGGGCTGGGTTTCTTCTGTCTGGGCATCCCCCTCCTCATCTAACATAAAAGGCTTCTTCTTCTTCTTTTTTTTCTTGCTCATAGTAGGATCAAAAATCATCTGTTTAGAGGACAATAAGAAAGAAAAGAAGTGACTGTTTAATGATACTCACATTCCAAACATGTCGTATTCTTAAAGGGTATATGCTTAAAAGTTAAACAGTATATGGTGCATTAAAGTACCAAAAAGGATTTTACACACACACAAAAAGTCCATCCAACCTTTCCTGTATTATTAAATAGGGGTGGAGGTGGGATTCTGAAACATGTGCACGTGCCTTTAAATATGTAAACTGTCACAAGATACAGTAACTTCACTTTTAAATTTCATGATCAAATCTGGAGACTACAAATGCATCATGGAACTTAGGGAAGGGACCGGAGAAATAACCTATACTATGCCCCCCCATTTTTTTGAAGGAGAAAACCAGTGTCTAGGCAGGTATTACGTTTTATTTAAGGCTGGTAACCTGGGGTTGCTACACCAGGCTTGACCTGATTTAAAAAAAAAAAAAAAAAATTCTTTCCCCCTCCAAGTTCAGATGAACCTTTATGAAAATCAGCAACCTTTCCTATAGCTAATCTCTATCTGAGTAAGAGAAACTTCCATACCACTTTTTACTTTCCTTTTTGTTTCTAGAACATTGAAAGTTTTCTTAGGTCATTTTAAATCTAATGTCCACTAGAAAATAAGTAAAAAACTAATTTATAACTTGTGTTAGACTATTTGTGTACACAGATCACTTGGGAAAAAATACAGACCATTATTTCAGACACAACAGTTTAAGAACATACAGGACAGATGCCTGGTAGAGTGGAAGAGGTCTCTGAAGTAAAACTGGATTCAAATCCCAAATATTTTTTCTCTTACCAATCTTTGTCCAAATTCTATCATGCTTAAATTCAGCATTTTGCCCAATGAACCACTGGAACAGTGTAGTGAAGTATTTAAAAGTACAGGTTTGGGGTGCCTAGGTGGCTCAGTCAGTTGCATGTCTGACTCTTGATTTTGGGGTCAGGTCATGATCTCACTGTTTGTGGATTCAAGCCCCACATCAGGCTCTTTGCTGACAGTGTGGAGCCTGCTTTCTCTCTCTCCCCCACCTCTTTAAACAAACAAACAAACAAACAAACAAACAAACGCACAGGTCTGGAGTCCAATTGATTGAATTAAAATCCTGACTCTTGCTCTTACTTGTGTTACTCCAGGTAAGTTCTTGCCCTCTGCATGCTTCAGTTGTAAAATGGAGATCAGTTGCAGGAGCAAAACAAACCTCACAAATTTATGTAAATATAAGTTTACATATATTAAAACACTTGGCATAGTGCCAGACACAAAAGTACTCAAGAAATGTTAGTAATTATTAGAATCTATATAATGCTTCATGGTTCATAAAGCATGTTATCTCTTGATTCCTATCCCTCAAATTTCATCAATTCAGGGTGATCAAATTTCTAAGACAACATGAAATTCAAAATTCCAAAAACTGATTCTAATGTACCCAAGTACATTAGAGAAACTGAGCTACACTGAAACTAAACTAGGGTCTGTAATAAGGTAGGGTAGTCATTGTCTTCACCCAACAGAGAAGGATCTTCAAGACATTCTGGAAATTGATACAGCCTCGTTTCAAAGACTTCCTCTTTTACTTTCACAAAGATTTAACTGTATAGCAAATGAAAAATTCTGAAATGCAGTCTGAAGGACACTGCTGATTAAACTTAAAAAAAAAAAAAAAAAAAAAAGACGATAGAACAGGAGGAAGTTCCCCACTGCTGACCCATCAGGCCTTGGGTCACCCTACATGGAGTGTTGCAATCTATTCCAGGGAGGTTATCTAGTTTTATCCTCATTCCTGAAATATGGAGATTTGGCAAAAGGACAGCACTCTAGGCACTAAAAATTTGGATGTCTGGCAGGGCTTACAATTTATTGCATTTTTTTCAAGTATCAAGTTCTCTGGACTATTAATTAACTTTTATTATTCAGCAAAATAGGCGAAAGATTTGAGGGATTCTCAAATGAGTATCGCCTTACAGTTGTCTTCTTATCCTATGAAAAACATTTGTACTTAAGTCTACAGGGAAACAGTCTGGTTGTAGCCTTCTAAAGAGTAATAAACATGCAGGAATTATTACACACCGAAATAATTAACATCTCTCTCAACTACGGTCTCTGGATATTTAAGACACATACTCATTGCCTCATTACACTCCCACCACCTAGCAAAGTCGATTTTAAAAATAAGGAAACTAGGGATCCCAAAGCAGTGCCCAGAGCAGGTCTACCCAGGTCAATCCTGAGTAAAAATAATATAAAGTCAGGTCAGTCCTGAGTAAAAAAAAGAAAACAAAAGTCTTTGTTTTCTTTAAGATTTTCATGTCTGACTTACAAATTATTACATTCAAAATGTTTTATGAGACTTGTTTGGCTTTGAGCAGCAAACAGTTGCTGACAGTGCACTTACGGAAAACCACAGGATCTCTTGAGTTGTGTGTGTTTTTTTTTAAGCTCACAACAAAGCTTTCAAAAAGTTTCCCACTTGCAACTTCCTGGGTTAGGCTGGAGGTGAGGAAAAGGGATACCAGCAAAAAACACCCTGAAGATAGCCTAAAATGCTTCACGAAAGTAGTAACCTACTCTCATCCAACAAAATTTACCCAAGAAGCTAACTTTATGGCCACACCACACACAGGAGGCAAGTGTTAGGTACAAAAGAACCTAGAGAAGCAAGTTGAGAACAAATGCTAAGTAAGCACTGTCGTATCTGGGTGACAGGATCCTGAAAATTTTTTATTTTGTATTCTTCTGTTTTGTAAACTTTGTTCAACACACATCCATTTTTAATCAGAAATCTTTTTTTTTTTTTAGTTTAAAGCTTGTTTTGTAAAACATCCTACCATGTTGTGTGAAAACCCAATGGTTCTGATACCTTGTGAATGGGGGGCCTAGTAATAAGCGGTAATCTTAGCTATTGACAGCACTTATTAGGGAATTTTTCCTAACTAGGTACGAAATTACTCCATAATTCTAGAACACTTCTTTTTAAAGGTCATGGTTCCACTAGGTTAAAGAAGGTTCTATATTGGTGAGTTTTTGTCTTAATTACCAGGTTTAAAAAGAAACATATGGTTTGTTTTATGTCAATTATACATCAATAAAGTGTTTAAAGAAAAAGAAATGTGAAGAAAAGAGAAAAAAATTAACAGTAGGTTCTTTAACCCTCTATCCTAGCCTAGGAATTCTACTCTTGGGGAGTCTCTGGCAGTTACAAATCATTTCCATGTACAAATGTTAACCTGATCCTTATAAGTCTGAAAAGTAGTCAGAAATTAAGGGCTGGCCTAAGAATACTTATCTAGTTAACAGTACTAGAGGAACCAGACCCTGTACATACCTCCAGAGTAGAAGCCAAAGGCTGAGAAGTTCTAGTCCTCGTGCTGTGTGATCTTGGGCAAGTTAACCTCCCTAGGCACTCGTTTCCTGCCTATAAAATGAAGTTGGACTGGCAGACCTGTGAAGTTGCTAAGCTGCTAATACTTTATTGGCTTCCAAAGCCTTCTGTTGGAATGCTGGTTCTGCCATTTCTGCTTGACAAAATCCTGTTCACCCTTCAATAATGTATTCACATTCCACTTCCTTCAAAACCCGACCCCACTGTTAAAAGCTGAATCCTCCTCCCCAACTATGTTGAAATGGCCCTATTTCTTCTACCTCCGGTAGCAACCAGTAGATGTCTTACCTCCCTTACAACACTTGTGAGTACTTTACCATAAAACCCAAACAGAATACTACCCCACAGTACATACTTTAGGCACTTTGTTAAAGGTTATGAGAGGCTTAGAAAATGGGTAGGAAAAAAAAACAAGCATGAAACACTCCTACTCTCAGAACTTTTGAAATACAGTAGCCAGAACAATGTCTTGAAGGTCAGAGCATGACCTCCAAGCAAGAACCACCTACTTCATTTAGACTGTTTCTCTCCTAACAGAGCAAGAGCCTGTTAGTTATCTAGTTGGAGGCAATACTGCATAGATCTGGAATTCTACTACTGGTTCCACCACTAACTGTTTAATCATGGACATCATACAACAGAGGCTCTCTGAGCCTCTGTTCTCTCATCTCTAAAATGGGGATAACAAGGATACAATCTTACAGGGTATTTGTGAACATCAAATATGAGACTGGAGTCCCCTTCAGAATAAAATCAAAATTCATTAATATGGTCTTCTTCAAATCCTTCTGTGAATTAGCCACCACCTATATTTCAAGGGGATTAACTCTAACCAAGCTGCAGAATATTCTTTCTGTGATTACATGTACTTGCCTTCTCAACCACTCCCTTACCCTGTGATCAGGCCTTTCCACTACTTGTGGAAATCCTCAGCATCGTTCAGGGTCTACCTAAAAAACTAACCTGCTCGAGGAAGCCTCGATTTTTGTCTCTAACTACTCGCCAAGGCGCTAGAGACCAAGCACTCCAATATTTACAAAGTGAATTGTAAACTCAAGAGCATTGTTTTTGGCCGGGAGACCTGGCCGGTAAGCCGTAAGCTTTCCCCCCAGTGTTGATCAATACCTACTGTCAGTACTTAAAATCAAATTTCATTATAGCCGTTTGATTTTAAGTGACCTGGAACCAACGTGGCTAAAAAGGATTTGAGAAAATTTGCTGAGATACAAGCACGACGGGGGAAACCGATCCAGCCAGGTTTGCAGCCGGATCTTCCCGCTCACGTCTCTTGTGAGCTCTCGGTTCAGGAATGCTCAGGGACTCCCGTCCTAAAACTTTCCGAGGTCAGTCACTTTCTGAGGCTGAAGGATCTTTTCATCTCGTCCTATCTCCCTCACCCCTCGGTCTTTTTAAGAAATAATGCTCGATATGAGCTTAAGGACGGACACCCGCCAGGACAAGACAACCTCCAAAGTTTTTAACGAGGGCGCTCCGCTGGAGCTGAGGAAGCCTCCTCTCAGCACTCCCGGCGCCCAGCGAGGAGTTAGTGCCCCAGTGTCAAATCGAAAGGAATGCAGGGTCGCCTGTCCCAATCTCTTCGGGGCATTACCCGGGCATTCAAGTCCCCTTCTGAGACGGCGACTCAAAGAGCCCTCAATTCTGGAAACGCCGGCCAACGGAAGGACGCAGGCCTCGGCTGCGGAGAGCCGGGCGCGGCCAGGCCCGCGGCTCCCAAGTCCTCACTGGCTCTACCGCTCCGGGCCGCCTAGGCCCGGCTACTCCACATGGCGGCGGCCGGCTGCTAGGCCGCAGGCCCGGTCTCCCACACTGAGGTGGGTTGGGCTCCCCGCCTCAGCCCTTAGCCCTAGAGCCAGGCTCAGGTCCTCACCTCGTCCCCGGACATGGCTGCAGCTCGAGTGGGCTCGGCACAGACGGGAAGTTGGACGGGTCAGTCCCAGGCCCCAGCGGCAGCGGTGCTCCTGCCGATACTTCTCCCACCACCGCACTAGGCTCTTGCATCAGCGAAAGGGAACAACACCCCGCCCTCTCCTCCCAACCGTTGGAAATACGCCTGCGCAGAGCGTGCCAAGGCGCAGGCGCGCGCTGGAGCGGACCTGGAACGCTCTGTCTGGCGCGAGTTACCAGGCGACGGCGCGGCGCCAGGCAAGCCGGGACTTGTAGTCGGCCGGGAAGAGGCGGGCACTTGAGGCACGTAGCCCAGCGATCCGTGCGCTTCTGCTACGTCTGAGGAAGCATGCGGGATATTGGTTCTGTCTGAGGAAGCTTGCCGGGATATTGGTTCTTGCAGGTGGCTGCTCTTACCTCAGTCTTTCGCGGCTTAGAGGTTTCTGCGCTGTTCTGCACAGCTTGTGGAATGAATTCGGGGACATTTATCCTGGGTTAGGGTAGGGGGTGAGAGCTCAATAACACGAGCCCGTTAGGGCTTTAGTTTCCTTGCTACTACCTCAACTATGCGCCCTCGAGGTGTTCTAATGTTTGAGGAACTCATTGGTGCTAGAAGCGCGCACCTCACTGAAGAGCCTTTACTAGGTGCACCTGGGTGGCTCCCTCGGTTAAGCGTTGGACTTTACGCTTCGGACTTTGGCTCGTGTCATGAACTCGTGGTTAGTGGGTTTAAGCCCCACATGGAGTTCTGTGCTGACAAGTCAGAGCCTGGAGCCCGCTTCGGATTCTGTCACCCTCTCTTCCTGCCCCTCCCCAGCTGGCGCTCTCTCTCTCTCTCTCTCTCTCTCTCTCTCAAAAATAAATAGACATTAAAAAAATTTTTAAGAGGTTTTACTTAATGAGAACTTTTTTTAGGTTTATTTATTTTGAGAGAGAGAGAGAAAGAGAACATGAGCAGGGGTGGGGCAGAGGGGGAGAGAGAGAATCCCAGGCGGACTTCCTGCTATGACTTTGTGCTGATAGCGTGCGGCCCACTGCCGGGCTTGAACCCACGAACTGTGAGATCATGGCCTGAGCTGAAACCAAGAATCGGAGGCTTAACCTACTGAGAGGCGCCTCTGCTTAAGGAGAAATTTAACCTAACAGGCTAGATTTCAACTTGGGTAGTCCAAAACCAAAAGTCTTCCCTCTGTAGTCTTGAGAGAAGATGTGTCCGAGAAGAAACAGCCTGCCAGCAGTCTGTCAGGAAGCCTGAAAATACTTGTTTATGAAATCTCTGCTTGAACGTTGTGGGTGCATCATGCAGATCCCCTTGAGGCATAATAATAGCAGAAAAAAAAGTGTTTGTTTATTTATTTGGAGTGAGGGAAAGAATGGGCAGGGGAGGGGCTGAGAGCCAGCGAGAGAGAATCCCAAGCATGCCCCACACTCCCAGTGTGGAACCTGACCAGGGGCTTGAGCCCATCAACTGAGTTCCTGACCTGAGCCAAAATCAAAAGTCAGAGGCTCAACCAACTGAGCCACCCAGGTGCCCTAAAAGCAGTTACCTTTTAAGGTAAGGTAAGGCCATTGTCAGTGGCCTCCAGCCAAAGACCACTGAGAACACAGCTATAGTTGAACAAAGTTGGGCTTATTGTCTCCTTGAGAGGAGGAGACACACCATTAAGGATGAGCACATTCAGGAAGAGGGTCTTGGAAAGAATTTATATATGGGATTGTGTGAGGTAACTTCAAGGAGTGTTTCAAGGATGCAGGCCTTCTATCTAGACTGGTTGCTGTTTTGAGGTGGTGGTAATTCTATGATGGGGTATTTTAATAATTCTTATTTAAAAAGGGAGAGGAGCCATGAAAAGCGAAAACTATGATTGGTTATGATACAATGTTAGCCAGGACAGGGAGATATTTGGGATGTGTGTGTGTATGTGTGTGTGTGTCTGTGTATGTGAATGGGATAATGTTCTTTTTTTGTTTATATTCAGACATGATTATGGAATGGTTTTGTTTTTGTCTTAATCCATCCTGACCAGAGTGGCTTTGTCTGATTTTGGTGTTCCATAAAATTGTTTATGTTCAATGGGGTAGCATATCCCAGTTTATGGTGCCAGGCTAATTCCCACTATCAGGGGCTACTTTTCTCCTTTTTACTATGCTTCATATCACTTAATATATGTACTCTGCTTTAGGCCTCAGAACAACTGTGTGAGACAATCTATAGACATTAAGCATTCTGCATTGCATACCAGTACCTAATCTAAGCATGGCAGGTAAAATTAGGTCGCTGTCTCCAAGGAGTTTACAGCTTATGAGAACACTTTATTACCCCTTTTTCTGAATGAGGAAACTGTGCTTTCATGGCACTGAGTAATTAGTCCAAAGTCATCCAGCCAACAAAAGGGGGAACCTGAGGATCCAAGTCCAGACAATCTGATGTTAGTGGCTGCCCCTTTACCACCTTGAGAATCTGCATCCCTAAGGAGGCTGCAGTGCCTCCTCAGTTGTCTTCAGCTACTGATATCTGTTCATATCTGGGTTTCTCAACAGTAGCACTATGGACATTTGGGGCCAGATAATTCTTTGTTGTTGGGGGCTATTCTGTGCATAATGGGACGTTTATCAGCATCCCTGGCCTCTATCATGTCAGTGGCACCCTGCCTCTAGTTGTGACAACCAAAAATGTCTCCAGACATTACCAAATCACCTGTGGTTGAGAGTCACTGGTGTCTACCATTTATCTCCTCCTGGGTCTTTGAGAAGTAACAAACATTTGGGACATGAAAATCCCCCAAACCACTTTGAATGGGGAGATCTTGAAAAGAGAGAAAAACAAGTGTGCCTAAGGTTTTGGAAAGGCTATTCAAATAAAAAAAATGAAGAATGAGACAGCATAGACAAAGTGGGGGAAAAAACAGAGAAGTGATTAAAGTGGAGGTGAGCTCTTAGGAAATCATCCTTATGTTATTCAGTTCACACTAACAAAGACACAAAAAGTCTTAATGAGGCCTCATAGTACCTCTGATCCATGTTTGGGAAATGCTAGTATGCTTAGCAAATAGTCTTGACCACTTTTCTGAAAAGACTTCTTTTCCATTACAGCATGATCCCAGGTCTGACCTTCCCGAACTAGCTATTTGCAAGAGACTCTTCAGAGATTTTAGGTGTCCCCCAAGGTAGTAGCTTGTTTTCCAGGAAAGCCAAGATTCCCTGGGGAGCTGATAAAAGTCACAAAGTAATGACAGCTAAGCTTTTCCAGGTTTTCTAAAAGATAGATCCTACTTAGAGTAAGCTAATAAGAGCATCAACACAAATAATTACTTGTGTCTTCCTAACCTCTTTCATTTAAGAATCTCTGCAAAATATATAGACATATATTAATTTTCTTCTCATTACAGTGAGGGAAATCATTGTGATTTTTCTGTTTTATAGATACAGAAGCCAAGTTATGGAGTCCACAAAAAATAGTGAGAAATCCAGAAATAGCCTACTGGAATATTCACTCTCGGCCATTCTTGATCTCAGCACCACTTCAGATCTCCAGCTACTCAATATAAAGGTAATGATAATCCTTCAAGTATATAGAAAATTTTATGTTTTCATAGGCTTTAAAATAATTCATAGACTTGGGGCACCTGGGTGGCTCAGTTGGTTAAACATCCGACTCTTGATTTCAGCTGTCATGGTTTGTGGGTTCAAGCCCTGCTTTGGGCTCTGCACTGGCAATGCAGAACCTGCTTGGAATTCTCTCTCTCCCTCTCTCTCTGCCCCTCCCTCTCCCACCTGCCTGTCTCTCTCTCTGAAAATAAATGAATAAAATAAACTTTAAAATAATCCACAGTCTCTTCGCTTGGCCCATAAAATAGCAGGCCTATAGAGGCTATGGCTTAAACAAAATTTAATAGTGATAGTATTTGAACTAAAACCCAGATCTCATGATTCTTAGTCCAGTACTCTTTCTACTTGGTAAGTAAGCCCATATATCCTTGTAGGTGATACTTAATTTACCAAAAAAATAAGATATTCTAATCCACATAGAAATCCAAACCTATGCAACCCTTTGATCTATTTGCACATTATGTGGAGTTTTTTAAGAGTTAGCTTTAGTGAAGAAAGAGAATAGTCACTGAGATATTAATGAAAAGCATCTGGTAACTCTGAAATTAAATTAATCTTTGGGTTGATGTAGTAGGTAGAAGGCATAGTGAGACTCCCCGCAAAGAAGTGTTGAATAGAGTTAACCTTTAGGAACTAAATTAGTAGAAATGAATTCTTAATTAGTTAACCATATATAAAAATGACTTGCAAAATAATGTGTCACTGAGGAGATTTAGGAATTACCAATTCAAAGCAAGTTGACCAGGCTGTAGTCTAATGAAAATACATCTCTAAATACTGTCATTATGTTAATGATTCCCAAATTCATATTTCCAACCCAAACCACTCCACTGAGTTCCAGCCACAGATAGCCATTTATTAATTTAATAACATTTATTTAAAACAGAATTCTGGGTGTTTTCTGCTAAATGTTTTCCTCATCTCATAAATTAAGGTCACTGCTCTCTACCCAGATGCTAGTTAACTCACTTCCTTCCTTTTCCTTGCCCTCTTCATCCAATTCGTTATCAAGTCTTGTTAGTTCTGTGTCCAAAATAAATCCCAAATCCTACCACTTCTATCTCTACTGTCACTAGTTTAGTCTAGGTGACTGTCATGTCTTTCTTGGATACTACATTTTCCTCTTGACTTTTTCCTTCATAACACTTACCACAATTTGTTTAACTTATTGGTTAGTTGTTTACTTGTGATTTTCATAATCTCATTTCACTTCTAGAGTGTATATAAATTCCTTGAGGATAATTTGTTGAATTAATGGATGAAAATCCAATAGTATTGAAATTTTAATATGATTGCTTATAGTGACATAGTTGAAGTTGGAGCCTTTATTTAACAATAAATGGTAAAAAAAAATACTGAGGCTAACATAATAAAAATCACTGTGTTGCAATATATCTGAAAGAGTGTGTTAGAATTGAAATGGTTCACCTGGAATCCAGAAAGAGAATCCTCAACTTGGATACATCCATGTTTTCTTTCTTTCTTTCTTTCTTTCTTTCTTTCTTTCTTTCTTTCTTTCTGTACAAAGGAGAAATCTTTTTTGTTATTGTTATTGAAATATAGTTAACATACAGTGTTAGTTTCAGGTATACAATGTAATGATACAACAATTCTATACATTACTCAGTGCTCCTCAAGTATTCTCTTAATCCCTTTTATCTATTTCACCCACCCCACCCCCTTCCCCACAACCACCACTTTGTCCTCTATATTTAAGAGTCTATTTTTGTGTTTGTCTCCTTTTTTATTTGTTTTTTTTTTCATTTGTTTTGTTTCTTAAATTCCACATATGAGTGAAATCACATGCTATTTGTCTTCGACTTGTTTCATTTGGCATGTTATACCCTCTAGGGCCATCCATGTTGTTGCAAACTGCAAGATCTCATTCCTTTCTATTGCTAATATTCCATTGTATGTATGTACCATGTCATCTTTTTTTTAAGCTTGATTTATAACTTTATTTACTTATTTATTTTAATTCCAGATAAATACCACATCTTCTTTTTTTTTAATGTTTATTTATTTTTTGAGGGGGGAGGAGCAGAGAGAGAGGGAGACACAGAATCTGAATCAGCCTCCAGGCTCTGAGCTGTCAGCACAGAGCCTCGTGCGGGGCTTGAACTCACGAACCGTGAGATTTTGACCTGAGCTGAAGTTGGACGCTAAACTGAGTAAGCCACCCAGGTGCTCCTACATCTTTTTACATTCATCTATGGATGGACACTTAGGATACTTCCATATCTTGGCTATTATAAGTAATGTTTCAATAAACCTAGGGGTACATATAGCTTTTGGAATTTGTGTTTTTGTTTTCTTTGGGTATATACCTAGTAGTGCAATTACTGGATCATATGATAATTCTATTTTTACAATCTTTTGAGGAACCTCTGTACTGTTTTCCACAGTGGCTGTACCAATTTACATTCCCACAAACTGTGCACTAGGGTTCCTTTTTCTTTACATCCTTGCCAACATTTGTTATATCTTATGGCTAGTTTTTGATTCTAGCCATTGTGACAGATGCAAGGTGATATCTCATTGTGGTTTTGAATTGGATTTCCCTGATGATTAGTGATGTTGAGCATCTTTTCATATGTCTGTTGACCACCATTTGTGTGTCTTCTTTGGAAAAATGTCTATTCAGGTCCTCTGCTCATTATTAAATCAGATTATTTGGGGGGTATTTTTGGTGTTGAGTTGTACATGCTCTTTGTATATTTTGGATATTAACCCCTTATAGGATATATTATTTGCAAATATCTTCTCCATTCAGTAGGTTTCCTTGTTGTTTTATTGATGGCTTCCTTCACTGTGCAAAACCTTTTTATTTTGGTGTAGTCCCAATAGTTTAATTTACTTTTGTTTCCCGCATCTGAATAGCTAGAAAAATGTTTCTATGGCTAATGTTAAAGAAATTACTGCCTCTATGTTTTCTTCTATTTCTTCTAGGAGTTATGGTTTCAAGTCTCATATTTAGGACTTTAATCCATTTTGAGTATATTTTTGTGTATGGTGTAAGAAAGTGGTCCAGTTTCTTTCTTTCTTTTTCTTTTTTTTTCTTTGCATGTAGCTGTCCAGTTTTGCCAGCACCATTTGTTGAAGAGACTGTCTTTTCCCCATGGTATTTCTTGCCTCCTTTGCCAAAGATTAATTGACCATATAAGCATGGGTTTATTTCTGGACTCTCTATTCTGTTCCATTGATCTATGTGTCTGTTTTTGTGCTAGTACCATACTGTTTTGATTACTACAGCTTTGTAGTACATCTTGATGGCCATGTTTGTTTTCATCCAGCAATGTTCAAGATAGAGAAATCATAAATCCAAAGAACACTGTTAAGCTATTCATTATAAGGAATACTTGTTTTAGCACACAGATATACCTGTGGCCAGAATGAAATGGACTTTAAAATCATCCACCTTTTTTTTTTTATGATCATTCACCAAAGAATATTTTGATTATCAACTTAGATTCCCTGGTAATGAAATGCTTTAGACAGCAAACACAAATATTTCAGTCACTGGAAAAATATATTCCATGCTAGAATGTAACTCTGCTAGGGCAGGAAATTGTTAATCACAACTGTGTCCCTAGAACCTAGAACAGTGCTTAGCACAAAGTAGATGCTTTGTGTTCAATGAATGAATGAACATTAGTAAATTAGAATTATACTTTATACCACATGTTCTTGTGAATTTGGTTTTTGTGAGTCAATCCTCAAGTATCTGTTCCATGCTAGATGCATTAGGAATATCAGATTCCTGGTCTTGAAGGCCAAATATGAAACCCTGAACTCTAGTGCTCTACCACAAGTGTCTGCAAGACCTGATTTTGTTAACCAG
The DNA here is from genome assembly GCA_028646485.1 of Cryptoprocta ferox. Taxonomy (NCBI): domain Eukaryota; kingdom Metazoa; phylum Chordata; class Mammalia; order Carnivora; family Eupleridae; genus Cryptoprocta; species Cryptoprocta ferox. The sequence goes on along the minus strand of CM053576.1, from coordinate 23,536,810 downwards.
CTGATCTCCTTTGATGTCTCCTTCTTGATTCTCTTTAACTCTAATTCATCTTCCATCTAGCCCACAAGTTTTATTTAAAAAAATCCAATCATATTGCTCCCCTGCCTAAAAATCAGTCAATTCTCTGTTACCTTCAGAATAATAGCTATCTACAGTCTACTTCTCCAGCTCTCCTACCACTTTACTCTCTACTCTTCTTTCTACTTTCTATCAGGTATTGTCAGTTCCAGCTACACTGAATTACTTTATATTTCATGAACATGCTGTTCCTCTGGCTGGAATGTTCATCCCTCCTCTTCCTAGGTGATGAACTCCTGTCATCTTTTAAGATCCAACTTAGATGTTACTTTTTAAAAGAAGCCTATGACTTCTCTAGAGGGGAAAAACTATTTCTTCCTGCTTGCCTTTTCTCATTCCCCTACAACAGCCCTTATCACATATTGTAGCTATCCTGAAGAGCAGGATCTATGTCTTATTCATCTTTCCTTGCTTCCCCCAACACCTTGCACATGTTTCTGAATGCAAGGGTCCATATGGAGTGATAAGTATGAGTGCTAATAACTAACTTGCAACAGCTTGAGCTTCTTACACATAGTCTCCTTCCCAAGGAAGAATAGGAAACTTCTCAACTGTATTGTTTGTTTTTAAAATTTGTTTTAATGTTTATTTATTTTTGAGAGACAAAGCACGAACAGGGGAGGGGCAGAAAGAGGGAGACACAGAATCTGAAGCAGGCTTCAGGCTCAGAGCTGTCAGCACAGAGCGTGACACAGGGCTCAAACCCATGAACCATGAGATCATGACCTGAGCCGAAGTTGGATGCCTAACCGACTGAGCCACCCAGGTGCCCCTCAAATGTATTGTTTGAAACAATTAGGTATGAACATAGTCAGGAAAAAAATGTGCTTTACATACTCTCTTTATGAGTTACTATAAAAGGAGATTATTTGTCTTCTTGACATATCAGTAGGCTCTTAGAAAGGAGTGATTCAGTGCACCATGTATACACTCAGCACCTTGGATTATCACTACTCAGTATATATCTTAGTGGCTTGCTCTTGAGAGACTTTGTAACCCCAACACTTTAACAGTGTTTAGCACTTATTGGGAACACAATTAATGTTTACTGAAAGAATGTATGAATTAATAAATTAAATTCAAAAATTAATGTCTTCCTCCCTTCTCTTGAATAATTAAACCCTCCCTTTAAAAATGTTTGAGGTGCCACTTGCTCTTTAAAGTCTTTTCTAATCATCCCCTATTATAATTTTTCCCCTTTCTGTCTTCATGTAGCACATATTATTTAGACTACGCTGTCTTGCATTTTTAAATGTATATGTTCTTTCTTCCTAGCTAGATTGTAAAACTCTTGCAAACAGGGACTATATGTACTGTTGCATCCTACAGTAGTGTCTTAAATCTAGTAGAATTTTAATGCTGTAAATTCTTGGTGATGTTACCCATGGTCATTCAGTGTCTTGTCATCTCAGAAGACTGCAAAACTCTGAAGATAACCTCTGAAGACACTACCTCACATCCATTAAAATAGCTATTACAAAAACAAAGCAAAACAGAAAACAGAAAAGGACAAGCATTAGCAAGGGTGTGGAGAAATTGGAACCCTTGTGCACTGTCTGTGGGAATGTAAAATGGTACAACACTATATATAGCTGTTCTTCAAAATAGTATGGTGGTTACTTAAAAAATTAAAATTACCATATGATCCAACAATTCCACTTCTGTTATATACCCAAAAGAGTTGAAAGGAGAGTCCCAAAGAGATGTTTGTACACCCATGTTTATAGCAGCATTTTTCACAATAGCCAAGAGTGGAAGAAACCCAAGTGTCTGTTGGTAGATGGACGGAAAAACAAAATGTGGGTATACATCCAGTGAAATATTATTCAGTCTTAAAAATGAAGCCAATTCTGATGCATATTGCAACATGGATGAAGCTTGAGGGCATTATGCTGAATGAAATAAGCCAGTCACAAAAAGACAAATATTATATACTCCCATTTATATGAGGTACCTAGTAGTCACTCTCCTATAAAAACGAAAGTAGAATGGTGGTTGTCTAGGGTTGGGGGCAGAAGAAAGGGGAGTTGTTTAATGGGGGCAGAGTTTCAATTTTGCAAGATGAAAGAGTTCTGGAGACTTGTTGCCCAACAATGTGAATGTACTGAAATGAAATGTACACTTAAAAATGGTTAACATAGGGGCTCCTGGGTGGCTCAGTCGGTTAACCGTCCCACTTTGGCTCAGGTCATGATCTTGCGGTTTGTGAATTCGATCCCAATGTTGGACTCTGTGCCGACATCTCGGAGCCTGGAGCCTCCTTTGGATTCTGTGTCTCCCTCTCTCTCTGCCCCTCCCCTGCTTTCCCTCTGTCTCTCTGTCTCTCAAAAATAAATAAATGTTAAAAAAATTTTTTAATGGTTTACATTGTGAATTTTATGTTATTAAAAAAGATTAAAGCACTGAACAGAGAGTCAAAAGACCAAGGTTATTCTTGGTTGTTTCCCAGTGACCAATGAACCTTGTGCAAATCGCTTTTTTACTTGTGCCTTGATCTCTTCATCTTTAAACAGGATAATATTATTAATGAAGCCAGCTTGGCTTCTGGGTTTCTGTGAGGACCAAATAGAAAAAAAGAAAAACAACAACAACTAACAATGCTTAAGATAATTTTTTCAGTAGTAGTTTTTTAGGCATTCCAGTGCCCCTGATCTCTTTTAATATTCATCACAACTTTTGCGTCCTGTTTCATAACAAAGTACTCTTAAAGATGCCTCACCAATAACCTGTTACCACTTGAAAGGATATGTATACTGAACTCTTAAACTTTGGACTGCTTACCTTATAATTTAATTCCAGGAACACAGCAAATAAACAGCCTTTATGAGGACTATTGAGGACCTAAGATGCTAATTACTAATGTCATTTAGCATTAATTGAGGAAATACAAGCTCAGGATTTTCATGTGAGCATGAGAAAGCTGGTTCCAAATTTGGGAGGTATGAAGGTAACATCTGCTGAGTGTCTACTAAGCATCAGGGTCTATAGCAGATGTCTTACAGGCGATATCTCATTTAATCTTCACAAAAGCCCTTGACAGGTTAATAATATTATACTTTTTTTTTTTTTAAGAGAGAGACAGAGACAGAGCACAAGCTGGGGAGAGGGGCAGAAGGAGAGAGAGAATCTTTTTCTTTTGATGTTTATTTATATGAGAGAGAGAGAGTGAGAGAATGAGTGGGGGAGGGACAGAGAGAGAGGGATACAGAGGATCCAAAGCAGGCTCTGTGCTGACAGCAGTGAGTCCAATGTGGGGCTCAAACCCACGAACTGCAAGTTCATGACCTGAGCCAAAGTCGGACGCTCAACTGACTGAGCCACCCAGGCACCTCAAGAATCTTTTTTTTAATGTTTATTTATTTATTTTGAGAGAGAGAGAACGTGTGCATAAGTGAATGCCTGGTGCGTGAATGGGGGAGGGAGAGAGAGAGAGAGAGAGAGAGAGAGAGAATCCCAAGCAGGTTTTGTGCTGGCAGCATAGAGCCCAATGCGGGGCTTGATCCCACTACCTTGGGATCATGACCTGAGCTGAAATCAAGAGTCAGAAGCTCAACCAACTGAGCCACCCAGGTATACCTATACTCATTTTATGAACAGGGAAAATGAAGCTCAGACAGGTTAAGTCATTACCCAAAACTACACAATGAATGACAAGATGGGATTTAATTCCAGCTCTGTATGACTGAACCACATATTCTTTATACTCTGTTATGTTGCCTCTCAAAATATATTTGACTATGCCTATTAGTAATATAGTTAAGGATATATATTTGTTGTGTATTTATATATTTATGTCAATTGTCCTTCTTGGTCATTACAAGTAAGATGGGCTGTGTAGGGATTATTGTAACCATTTTACAGATGATGAAACAGTCAGAAGATAACTTACATGAATCAACGAATAAATCACTATAACAGCACTTGAAAATAGGTACTGTAATTCTCAGACTCATGCTTTTTCCACATTAGCCTCATGAGCACAGAATTTTATCTTTGAATTTTCTGGTTCTGACATTTTTTAAAGGAGCAAAAGAGTGATCATCTTGACAGCCTGGCAATTCTTCTTATACATGGACAGATTAAACACATGTGTTATCCCTATTCTCTTCCCTATTCTCTTTAACTCACTTAAATGACAGTCAGTTAATAGTTTAAAAGTGACCAGCACAGAAGGACAAAGAGAGTAAGAAAGTCAACAGAAGGGGTGTGTGGGTGGCTCAGTCGGTTGAGTAGCCAACTTCTGCTCAGGTCGTGATCTCATGGTTCGTGAGTTCGAGCCCTGCATCGAGCTCTGTGCTGACAGCTCAGAGCCTGGAGCCTGCTTCAGATTCTGTGTCTCCTTCTCTCGCCCTTCCCCTGCTCACGCTCTGTCTCTCTGTCTCTCAAAAAATAAATAAACATTAAAAAAAAGAAAGTCAATAGAAGATGAGGGATATTAACACATATTTGGAAGATGGAAAGTTGAGCTAAGAAAACTGGATTCCAGTTGCTTGAGAGGTATATACTAACAAGAGGTAAGCAAGTTCCTATTGCAGAACACTAGAATGTGAGGAGTTGGAAGGAGCAAATAAGAAAGCAGCAGAGATATGTGAGGAGCTAAAAGGGGGGATTGGTTAAAGGTTTATATAAGAAGTTATATTACCAGGTCCTTTCCTCATCCTTCTCAGTTAGCAACTACCCCTCCATTTCTTTGGCAGAACCCTAGGGTTTATTCTATGGGGGGGAAATGAACTAGAGAAGCTCCAGACTGAGATACCAGGCCTAGCTAAAGATTATAGCTGGGAAGGCCAGAATAGGAGAATACCACACTGAAAACAGATCAAATGAATGTCTACTTGCTGAAGATGAAACTTGCCAAGCCCTCTCACTCTATTTCACTCCAGGAAAACTGACAGCAAGGCTTATATTCTCTAGGAAGGAGAGCAGAGAATTAATTTTGGGAAAAACTTAAAACTGGATAACCCCAGAAGCAAGATCTATAGATACTGATACTTGAGGGTCTCCCAACAAAGCAAACAGGTCCCCACTTTACCATCCTGCAATAAAGCCCAACAACTGACAAACTCTTCGTTTTAACACAGAGCTTCCAGATACCTTTGTAGTGATTCACTCTTAAATATGAAGGGACAGCAAAGGATCACCAAATAGTTGAGATAAACCTTCACCAAGAAAGGCAGCATCAAATAGAAATGGAAAAGAAAAAAAAGAAACTAAGAGGATAACAGAGACAATATAGAGAACAGAAGAATATATTTTTAAAAACAATAAGCGAGGAGCCTGGGGGGCTCAGTTGGTTGAGCCACCGACTTCGGCTCAGGTCATGATCTCGCGGTTCGCGGGTTTGGGCTCCGCGTCAGGCTCTGTGCTGACTGCTAGCTCAGAGCCTGGAGCCTGCTTCTGATTCTGTGTCTCCTTCTTTCTCTGCCCCTCCCCCATTCATGCTCTGTCTCTGTCTCTCAATAATAAATAAATGTAAAAAAAAATAAAATAAAAACAATATGCATCTTCTGAGAGACAGTTATAAGATAGTGCATCCGTAAAGTAATGACAAGATGCTCCAAAAAAAGGGATGATCAGAGGATAATAGCTCAAGGAATTTAAAAATATAATAGCAAAAATAAACAGTTCAAAGTAGTATTTATATATAAAATTGAGGAATCTCCTGGAAAAGAGAACAAAAAGACAGAAATGGAAAGTAAGAGCAAAAAGTTAAGTAGAGGATGAATCTGTAAGGTCCAACATGAGGCAAATAGGAGTTCTAGAAATAGAGAAGAAATGGAGGAAAGGAAATTATCAAAGAAATTATGAGAAGATCTCTGATAACTGAAGGGTAAATTGACAACCTGCTAAGTGCTCAGCATAAAATAAAAATAAAAAACACTGTGATGATAGGCTGACATGCCGTTATAAGTAAGAGAGACATACTATTCGGCAATATAATTCTTTGAAAGCAAAGTTATAATACAGTAAGAAAACAAACACATTATTAATTTCATATTAAATATCACTCACTTCATGCCTGTGTAGGGATAGGCTATCCACTTCCATACAGATCTTGCACATGATGAATACTTAGGCAATGAATACTACATGATGAATACTTAGGCAATAATGATGACACTAAAACATCTCATACAGTCCTTGTCAATAGTTATTAGGTGTTCACACAAAGGCACTCACCACACATACACATTAGATAAGTTTATTAACTGTGTAACATGATTATTTACTATTTACTAAGTGGAAGTGTATCATCATAAAAATCTTCATCCTCATTGTCTTCATGTTGAGTAGCCTGAGGAGGGGGAGGAAGAGGAAGAATTGGCCTTTCTACCCCATGGGTGGCAGAGATGGAAGTGGCGGAGATGGATGGGGAAGCAGGAGAGGCAGGTACACTTGGTGTAACTTTACAGAAATACGTTATAATTTCTGTCTGATTTTTTTCCTTTTCCTTTTTTTCTCTAAAAAATGTTTTGTTATATAGTACCAATTCTTCATCCACCGTTTGTTTTTGTTTCAGTGCCCATATCATAGAAGGGTCCATGTCATAAAAGAAGTTAAAAGCAGTCACGAGTAATCAGAACCCTTCTGCCAGATTGTCTAATATCAGTTTGTTTTCTGGCACTGCTTCTTCTATGTCGTCTTCCTCATTGTCTAGTACTGATACAGACATCATCCCCATCAAGTCATCTTCTTTTAATCCCTCTGGTGTTGTGTCTGTTAGCTCTTGAATTTATCCAAGATTCATACCCTGAAACCCTTTACCCCCACCTTTTTTTTTTTTTTTTTTTGGCCATATCCTCAATCTCTTTCATGATTTCCTTGATTGGCTCTGTTGTAAAGCCTATGAAGTCATGCACAATATCTGGACACAGTTTTCTCCAGCAATGTATTGTTTTGGTCTTTAATGATTTTCACAGCTTTTTCTGTACAACAATGGCATCTTCAGTGGTATAATTCTTCCAGACTTTCATGATGTTCTCTTTATCGGGGTTCTCTTTCATAGCCTTGACAATTCTTTCCATAGAGTATTGTGTCTAATGAGCCTTAAAAGTCCTACGACTTCCTGATCTAAAGGCTGAATTAGAAATGTTGTGTTTGGGGGCAAGCAGAATAGTTCGACATCTCAGGTATTAAATTCATGGGGTTCTGTATGGCCAGGGGTATTGTCCAATATCAAAAGAACCAGCAAGGTACTTCCTGACTTTAGGGACAAAGCATTGATGGGACCAATCCAGAAAAAGCGTTCTCGTTGCCCAGGCCTTCTTATTGTATAACCACGAGACTGAGAGCTAGTGTTTACCTTTTCCCTTCAAGGATTGGAGACTAGCAGCTTTATAGATAAGGGTAGTCCTCATCATAAACCCAACTTCATTTGCACAAAACACTCTCCCTTCCTGCCTTAAATCCTGGTGCTCACTTCATTTCCTTACTAATAAATGTCCTTTGTGTTTTTGTTTTTTTTCCAGAATAGGGTACTTTCATCTTCATTTAAAAAACTGTTCAGGAGATGCCCTTCATCCTCAATGATTTTTTTTCTATTTGAGAGAGAGAGAGAGAAAGAAAGAGAGAGAGAGAGCATATGCAGTGCAAGCAGGGGAGGGGGCAGAGGGAGAGAGATAATCTTAAGCAGGCTCCACACTGAGCGTGGAGCCCAACACAGGGCTCAATCCCACAACCCTGGGATCATGACCTGAGCCAGAATCAAGAGTGGGATGGTCAATGCAGCCACTCTGGAAAACAGTATGGAGGTTCCTCAAAAAATTAAAAATAGAACTACCCTACAACCCAGCAATTGCACTACTAGGTATTTGTCCAAATGATACAGGTGTGCTGTTTCAAAAGGGCACATGCACCCCAATGTTTATAGCAGCGCTATTGACAATAGCCAGAGTATGGAAAGAGCCCAAATGTCCATCGACTGATGAATTGATAAAGAAGATGTAGTATATATATACACAATGGAATATTACTCAGCACTCAAAAAGAATGAAATCTTGCCATTTGCCACAACGTAGATGGAACTAGAATGTATTATGCTAAACAAAATAAGTCAGAGAAAGACAAATATCCTATGACTTCACTCATATGTGGAATTCAAGATACAGAACAGAGGAACATAAAGGAAAGGAAGCAAAAATAATATAAAAACAGGGAGACAAATCATAAGAAACTCTTAAATACAGAGAACAAACTGAGGGTTGCTGGAGGGGTATTGGGTGGGGGGGAATGGGCTAAATGGGTAAGGGGCATTAAGGAGGACACTTGTTGGGATGAGCACTGGTGTTATATGTAAGTGATGGATACTAAATTCAATTCCTGAAATCATTATTACACTATTTGTGAACTAATTTGGATGTAAATTAAAAATAATAGTAATTTAAAAAAAGAGTGGGATGCTCAACCAACAAGATAAAAAGGTATTTTGCAAAAAATGCAAGGCTTTTTTTTAGCTCCAGCAATGGCTTCATTAATTTCCTTTTCTTTCTTTCTTTCTTTCTTTCTTTCTTTCTTTCTTTCTTTCTTTCTTTCTTTCTTTCTTTCTTTTTTTCTTTCTTTCTTTCTTTCTTTTCTTCCTTCCTTCCTTCCTTCCTTCCTTTCTATAATGGTCTTTATGCTGAATTCATTTATCTTGAAATGGCGGCAGCTGCAGCTGCAGAATTCGGTCTATGGGACATATCAAGCAATTCAACTTTTTCTTACAATGTCATGATTTTGTTCTTGGGAGCACTTCCAACATCACTAGTGGCACTTTGTATGGGTCCTATGGTGTTACTCAAGGTTCATGGTATTGCACTAAACCCATGAAAAACACACGAGAACTATGAGAGGTCACTGTTTATTGAGACTGGCAATTTCCTGGAGAGATTAACCGCACACACAGATCATACAGCATTTTAAATGGATACTTGCAACACTTGACCTCACTGCAATAGCAACAAGAGATGGCTATAAAACTATTACAGCAGCACAGGAGCACAACATGTACTACAGTTAATTTTATGCTGTTATGATTTAATACTGCAGCTTCATGTTGCTTACATTTCTTGACTATGGATGGCACCATGTATAGTCTGTAAGTATGTGCATAAGTTTTGATAAATTTTAACTTTTTATAATAGATTTGTGTATATTTTCTGGGGAATACATGATAAAATACACTAATATCTACATATATTTTATGCATTTGTAACATACATAACTTTTAAATTTTTTCAATAATTTTAGGCTACACGGTTCACCTGCAGGTTTTTTTCTTTAAAGCTGATTTTTTAAAATGTTTTATTTATTTTTGAGAGAGAGAGAGAGAGGCAGTGTGAGCAGGGGAGGGTCACAGAAAGAGGGAGACACAGAATCCAAAGACAGGCTCCAGGCTCTGAGCTAGCTGTCATCACAGAGCCTGACGCGGGGCTCGAACCCACAAACCACAGGATCATGACCTGAGCCGAAGCCGGACGCTCAACCAACTGAGCCACTCAGGCGCCCCTGCAGGTTTTTTTCAAAGTGTCACAAATCTCAAAAAAAAAACTTTCCAGTATGTTTATTGAAAAAAATCCATGTATAAGTGGACTCACACAGTTCAAACCTGTACTATTCAAGGGTCAACTATATATCTTTGCCTTTGAAATTTCCCATATATACTATTATTACTGTTCTCAGCTTATAATAGGCAATAAATCAGTTTTTCCACATATTTGTTGATTGGTATTATGAGGAAAATGTTTGTCATTAAATGTTCCTATAATTCCATACTTAGAAAAGACAGAAAGTTCCATATGCTTCAGGAAAATTCCATTTTCATTGTTAAATTTAGGCTTAAATTGGGCCAAATAAAGTAAAAACAAAATAATCTGTTTTCTTCCAAAGAAAGAGTGCCTTAAACATTTATATTTTTATAAGACAGATTTTATCTAAAACACAGGAGTATCCCACAGATTTGGACTTAATTCCTATTCTTCTTTCCAGTTATGATTATTAACAGAAGAATTTGTCCCCCATCTAAACAAATAAAACTATGGCATAGTAGGATGAAGCCTGATGAGGGAGATATAAAGAGAGTTTTTCTAACCTGGAAATATATAAACAGAGTAAGACTCAATTTGTTCAATACCTAGAATATTAGAACTTCAGATTACCTTCAGAAACTTAAAATACACTTTAGGAAAATTAAAATAAAATAAAATAAATATAAATAAATTTATAATACTAACCTTTTCATATATTTTAGAACATAATTTTTCAATTAAGGCTATATTATTATGGCTAATATTTATTGAATGCTTTCTTTTGAACACTCTTCTAAGCTCCTTAATGTGTGATCTTATTATTATTTTTACTAGGCAAAGAACTTTATTAACCTTATTTCAAACTTTTTTCCCAGGCTTCTTCAACTTAATTAGCTGCAAAGAATGAATTGTATATAAGCAAAGACTGAAAATAGCTGCAGTGTCCAAGGGGCTTGGGCTTAAAAATATTAGAGACCTAGATTTTATCAGATCCATGAACAAAATTTTTAAAAATCAGTCATAATATAAAATAGCAGCTCCCAGTAACTTCTTCAAATTTTATCTTCTTCAGAAGTTGACTCAATTCAGTTTGCTTCATTCTTGGAAGCTTCGTCAAAATTCTCTACAAGATCTGGAACTTCATCATCCTCGTCCTCTCCGGTAGCGAGTGGTGCCTTTCCATCCACAGATTGTTTGGGCAGAGCTTCAGCTAATCTTCTTAAACTAGTCAGACTGCATCAACTTGGTTTAAGATACTGGGTAGCATTTCTGTCAGCTGCTTTGTCTCAGCGTGGCCTGTGATGGTGGTAAAAGTGTTCTCTGCCAGGGATGCCTGAACTTTAGGGTTGTTAAAGTGGATCACTGTTCCTTGCTTTGTGAACATTTTCATTTCTTCAATACCAGAGATATTGTTTACCCCTAACAATATCAGGGTTAACAATAACAATATCTCTTCAAGGAGAACTGAAGTTTTTTTTTTATCATGTGCTGTAACTGTTCTGTTACAGTTCTTTCGGGGAGCAGTTCCTTTCCCACCAATGTGCACTTGTGCTTACAGTTTGGCGAGTTTCTCCTGGTTCGTGATAGTTTCTTTCATCTTGTTGGAATGGAAATGGGACCACGCAGGGGAATAGGGTTGGCGCTCAGGGGTCTCAGTTGGACCAGCTGAGATTAGGTGAACACACACAGGGATGCAAGATGGCAGCTAGAGCTTTTTTTTTTTTTTTTTTTTAAATCACAAACAACCCTGTTAAATAGGTATCATAATTATACCCATTTTACAAAATAAGAGACTAAGTAATTAAATACCATCTTCCAGATATGATCTGGTCAGTTCTTAGATACTGTATATCTTTTTTTTTTTTTTAAGTAGGCTCCATGTCCAGTACAGAGTCCAATACTGGACTTGAGCTCACAACCCTGAGATCATGACCTAAGGTGAGATCAAGAGTCGGATGCTTAACTGACTAAGCCATCTAGGTGCCTGGATATTGTACATCATTTACATATGACTACTTTTTTAAAAAAATTGTATAGCAGCTATATCGTACTGCTAGTTTAGCCTTTGAAGTTTTCTTTTCAGTCTGGTTCTAACTCACCATTTATATCTACTATCTTCATGTTACACACTAGTTTTTTACACATAGATTATATGCCTTTCCCTAATTTGTTGATAAAAATGTTGAAGGGGCAAGGCCAAGTGTGGTCTATTACTATAGACCTTTGTCCAGGTCACATGATCCTTCTATGTAGACAGCTACAAATTCAACTAACTATACTTCTCAAGTAGCACCTATTTCTCCTATGTATCACCACTTTCACCATGAGATCATCTATCAAATACAAATCTGAAATTGGGGTACATCATACCTAACTAATGGAGGATGTGCTTCATCTGTTTGCCATCCATATCCATAAAAAATGTAATTTATTTGTATGACTTGTTTTAATTAACTCATGCTCATTTCTCTATTTTACCTTCCTCTAAGTGTTCACAAATCATCTGTTTCATTTTAGAATATTGCAAAGAATTAAAGTCACTAACTGGGCTGTCATTTCTAGAAATCACTTTTTACCTATGTGTAATAATTGAAGCCACCTTTACATTTTTCTAGTTTCCTTATTGTCCTTGATTCCTGGTGATTACTGGGAGTAACTCTATGATCTCACTGGTAAAATCTTTTAAAAATTTGGAATTAAATTCTAAAATATAAGAATTGTGCTCCTTAGAAACAACCTAAACCTTTCTTACTATCTTCTTTTCTAAACTGCACTTCAGTTTCCTCATAATGGTATTAAACTCATTCCATTTTAAGATTGTTCTTCTTCGTGGAGCCATCTGACCTGGTGGCTTTTTATTATTCTCCTACCTATATAATCACTTCTTGGCTTCTTTATTTCTAGCTTCTTCTAAGTATTTCTTCTCAGGTTCCTAGTTTCCCAACATACACTGCTACTTGTTTCCTATTAGATAACTCCTAAAAAAATATATCTTTGGGTCGCCTGGGTGGCTCAATCGGTTGAGTGTCTGACTTTGGCTCAGGTCATGATCTCAGTTTGTGGGTTCGAGCCCTGCATCGGGCTCTGTGCTGACAACTCAGTCTGGAGCCTGCTTCAGATTCTGTCTCTCTCTCTCTCTCTCTCTCTCTGCCCCCCCCACCCCCCGCTTGTGCACGCTCTCTCTCTCTCTCTCTCTCTCTTTCTCCAAAATAAAATAAATAAACATTAAAAAATATCTTTATGTGGCCTTCTTTTTTTTTTTAAGTTTATTTATTTTGAGAGAGAGAGTACAAGCAGGGGAGGGCCAGAGAAAGAGGGAGAAAGAGAGAATCTCAAGGAGGCTCCACACTGACAGCACAGAGCCCTATGGTGGGGCTCAAACTCACGAACTGTGAGATCATGACCTGAGCAGAAACCAAGAGTCAGACGCCCAAACGACTGAGCCACCCGGGGGCCCCATATATAGCCTTATTCTTTTTGAGAAATTGCTTTTCCTTCCTCAAGGTCCCTTCCACCCAATAACCTCACAAAGCAATTGTCTCTTTCTCCTCTGAACCTTTATAGCACTTTATTTATGCCTGTCTTCTTTATATTATTTGTCATGTTCTTTCTATTGTCTCTACGCATTTTCTGTTTACTAGAATCTAAACCTCTTAGGACAAGAACTTAATTTTACACATCTTTATGTATTCCATTTAATTTAATACCTGCACATAATAAATGCTCAGGGAGTGTTTGTTGAATTAACAGAATAAACAAATGAATAAATGGAGTCCTGTCTGCTGGTGTGCTGGAGCCTGCTCTTACTGGCTTTTGAATGCTAATTGTTAGATTTTCAGAAATTTTGCTAGAGGCTGTTAAACAATTGGTAGTTTGAAAACTGGCCATGGTAGAATTATTTACACCACTGTTTTGTTGCACATCAAAATAGAGCTTTATCCCCCCCAGGAAAGCCAATTACTGTTAAACATTTTTATTATTATTAAACATTTACCAGTATACCAATGGTCCTATTCCTCCATACTAGAAAATTGTATATACCTCTTTGAGTTAAAATTAAACATATTATGGGGCACCTGGCTGGCTCAGTTGGAAGAGTGTCTGACAGTTGATCTTGGGGTTGTGAGTTTGAGCCCCATGTTGGGTGTGGAGATTAGTTAAATAAATAAAACTTTAAAATAATCTTTAAGTTTATTTATTTATTTTGAGAGAAAGAGTGCAAGTGGGGAGAGGCAGAGGGAGAGAGAGGGAGAGAAAGAGAATCCCAAGCAGGCTCCAAACTGTCATGCAGAGCCTGATCCAGGGCTCAAACTCATGAACCCTGAGATCATGACCTGAGCCAAAATTGGATGCTTAACCAACTGAACCACCCAGGTGTCCCTTAAATAAATAAAACTTAAAAAAAATTAAACTTATCATGAAAAAAGCCAAAAGACTTTCTAAGCCATCTATTCCAATTACAACATTTTACAGATAAGGAAACTGAGGTCCAGAGAAGTGAAGCAGTTTGTTCATGTCACATGTCTAGGTGGTGGCAAAGCAAAAACTAGTTTCCCGCTCTGCAGTCTCCTAATCATTTCGTTTATATACTACCACATTGACTTCGTTTTTATGCTGTTTATCCTTGCTTTGTTCCTTGGAATAGCCTAAATAAGGCCAAAAGTATTGTTCTAAACATAATAATTCTTAAGAGTGTCATTGAACAGAATACAGCTTTCTCCTCCCTTTTGTTTCTTTGCAGACAGATTTAAATTAACACATTTGTTTTTGGAGAAAGAGTAGATCCTGTTTCTGAATGTTACAGGCTAAGAAAAAAAAGTTTTGCTTTTAATGTTTCTTTATTGGCCAGTTAAAACATTGACATTGTTTTATTGAATAAAAAGAGATTTCATTTCATTAAATTGCACTATACGAAGCTTGGGAAGAGGTTTGTGAACTTCTCTTGCTTGTTCTCCAAGAATGATTGAGAATTATCAGGCTATAACAATTTTGTTTCTTCCACAGTGGCAGGTACTATCTTCCTCACTGACTTCTCTTGTATTCTAAAATTCTCACCATTGATTTGACTATCTGGGATCAAGATGTTAAAATGCACAAATGTTACCTAGGAGGAGATGCACAAAAAACCATTTTTAGAATCCTACAGCCATAAAAACAGGACAGATATTTTGTGATTTTGAAGGAATAAGGGTGATGAAGAGAGATCCAAGATAATGTAGAATTGTCTCAAACTATCTGAAAGCCAATCAAATAGAAAAGGATTTAGATTTAGTCTGTGAGACTCAAAGACCAGGACTAGTGGGTAAAATTTACAGGGAATCAGGATTAGCCAAATATAAGAAAGAATTTTTCTGTAATCTTAATAGTACAAAGATAGGATGGACTGCACTACTAGGTAATAAGTGCTTATTATAGGTTGTGTTTTGATCAGAAGCTCTACAATTAGGAAGGATGCTGAACTCAGGATTAAATGATCTATGATATCTCATCTAATCTTGGAACTGTCTGAATCTGCTAGGTTTTGTTTGTTTATTTTGAGCTCCAAAGAAACCATTTCTGTGTAGATTAAAGATTTGGAGAGATGAAGCGGAATGTGGGGAAAAGGCCACCCTGATAGCTCTATGCTTCTGTACATTGAGGATAATAATACTTACCATTGTTGTAAATATTGAATGGGATACTCCTTGTTAAGTACTTTGTACTATGCCTAGTGTTCTTGGCAGTGGTCAGTAAAAAGTGACTATATTAATCATGATAGGCTAGGTTAGGCTGTAATGACAAACAACACCCAAATCTTAATGACTTACAGCAGCAATGGTTTACTTCTCACTCATAGTATTGTGAACTAACTATAGCTTTGTCCTACATCATCTTTTTTTTTTTTAATGTTCATTTATTTTTGAGAGCATGTAAGCGGGGGGCAGGGGGCAGAGAGAGAATCTGAAGCAGGCTTGGCAAAAGCACAAACCCTGACATGGGGCTCAAACCCATGAATCATGTAATCACGACCTGAGCTAAAGTCAGATGCTCAACCTACTGAGCCACCTAGACACCCCATATATCATCTTTACTCCAGGACCCAGGCTTTCAATCTGAAATATTGCCTGTCATATGGAAGAAGAAAAAGAGGCAGGCAAACCATTCACAGGTTCTTAAAGCTTCTACCTAGACCTCATACATGCCACCAAGTTTACTAGAGGAAATTATATGGTATGGTGGTTTTCTTTCTTTTTTTAATCAGGAATTGTGATCTTTTATTTCTTTTTTTAATTGAAGTATAGTTGACACACAATGTTACATTATTTTCAGATATACAAATCGTGATTTGACAACTCTATATGTTATGCTATCCTCACCACAAGTTATCAGTATTTATTTATTTATTTATTTAAAACGTTTTTTAAGAAAAATTAAATCCAAGTTAGTTAACATGTAGTGTAATAATGATTTTAGGAATAGAGCTTAGTGATTCATCACTTACATATAATGCTAGTGCTCATCCCAACAAGTGTCCTTCTTAATACCCCTAGTCCATGTAGCCCTTCCCCTTACCTAAACCCCCTCCAACAACTCTCAGTTTGTTCTCTGTATTTAAGAGTCTCTTATGGTTTGTCTCCCTCTCTGTTTTTATATTATTTTTGCTTCCCTTCCCTTATGTTCATTTGTTTTAAATTCCACATATGAGTGAAGTCATATATTTGTCTTTCTCTGACTGACTTATTTCACTTACCACAATACACTCTAATTCCATCCATGTTGTTGCAAATGATAAGATTTCATTCTTTTTGATTGCTGAGTAATATTCCATTGTATATGTATACCACATCTTCTTCATCCATTCATCAGTCGATGGATATTTGGGCTTTTTCCATATTTTGGCTATTGTTGATAGTGCTGCTATAAACATTGGGGTGCATGTGCCCTTTCAAATCAGCACTCCTGTATCCTTTGGATAAATACCTAGGAGTGCAGTTGCTGGGTCATAGGGTAGTTCTATTTTTAATTTTTTAGGAACCTCCACAAACTATTTTCCAGAGTGGCTGGACCAGTCTGCATTCCCACCAGTGCAGTGCAAAAGGGTTCCTCTTTCTCCGCTTCCTCCCCAACATCTGTTGTTGCCTGAGTTATTAATTTTAACCATTCTTACAGGTGTGAGGTGGTATCTCATTGTGATTTTGATTTGTATTTCCCTGATGATGAGTGATGTTGAGCACTTTTTCATGAGTCTGTCAGCCATCTGGATGTCTCGTTTGGAGAAATGTCTTTCATGTCTTCTGCCCATTTCTTCACTGGATTATTTGTTTTTTGGGTGTTGAGTTTGATAAGTTCTTTATAGGTTTTGAATACTAACCCTTTATCTGATGTGTCATTTGCAAATGTCTTCTCCCATTCTGTAGGTTGCCTTTTAGTTTTGCTGATTGTTTCCTTTGCTGTGCAGAAGCTTATCTTTTTTTAAGTTTATTTATTTATTTTGAGAGAGAGAGAGAGAGAGAGACAGTGTGAGTGAGGGAGGGGTAGAAAGAGAGGGAGACAGAATCCCAAGCAGCCTTAGCACCACTAGTGCAGAGCCCAATGCAGGGCTCGAACTCACGAAACTGCAAGATCATGACCTGAGTTGAAATTAAGAGTCGGACACTTAACTGACTGAGGCACTATTTATCTCGATGAGGTCCCAATAGTGCATTTTGCTTTTGTTTCCCTTGCCTCTGGAGACAAGTCAAGTAAGAAGTTGTTGCGGCCAAGGTCAAAGAGATTGTTGCCTGTATTCTTCTCTAGGATTTTGATGGCTTCTTGTTTTACGTTTAAGTCTTTCATCCATTTTGAGTTTATTTTTGTGTATGGTGTAAGAAAGTGGTCCAGGTTCATTCTTCTGCATGTCCCCGTCCAGTTTTCCCACCACCATTTGCTGAAGAGACTGTCTTTTTCCCATTGCTTTCTTGCTTTGTCAAAAACTAATTGGCCATATGTTTTTGGGTCCATTTCTGGGTTCTCTATTCTGTTCCATTGATCTATGTGTGTATTCTTGTGCTAGTAGCATACTGTCTTGATGATTACAGCTTTGTAATACAGCTTGAAGTCTGGAATCATGATGCCTCCAGCTTTGGTTCTCTTTTTCAGGTTTGCTTTGGACATTTGCAGTCTTCTGTGGTTCCATACAAATTTTAGGATTGTTTGTTCTGGCTCTGTAAAAAATGCTGGAGTTATTTGTTAGGGATTGCTCAGCATTTAAATGTACATGAACTAAATACTCCAATAAGAAGGTGGAGACTGGTAGAAATGATTTTAAAAATGATTCATCTATATTCTTTCCATGAGAGATTCATGTTAGACCCCAATACAATGAAAAGATGAAAAGACTTGTTCTATGTAAATAGTAGCCAAAAAAGAACCAGACCAGCCATATTAATATGTGTATGTATATCTATTAGGGACATTTGAAGTTAGTATAATATGATTTATGTATAGCACTTTGTGCTGTGCCTGGGATATTACCAGATAAATCTTAATTTTATGGACCTTAAAGACCACTCTGTGATTGAATATATATATTTGGATTTATATCATCTTCATATGACTATATCTCATATAACATCAATAAATAATTCTGTGACCTAATGCTTTTGTAAAAATAGAAATTCAGAGAATGCAAGAAGTGAAACCAACATTCAGGATCATAATTGTGTTGAGTCAGTAGGAATACTGGGCATTGTGTTCTCTCCAGTGTTTCAGCTCTTGCTTAATATATAAAGACAGAGTAGTAGAAAAAGTGACCTGGTATATTCAGCGAGAGCAAAATCAGCACATGTGGTGGTTTTCAAAGTATGTCCACAAAGTCTCTGAAATTCCTTCCTTCAGAAAGTAGAGCCTAATTTCTCTTCCCTTGAGTACTGGACTTAGTTACTTAGTTCTAACAAATACATGATGACAGAAATGATGATGTGTGACTTCCAAGACAGGGTCATAAAACGCACTGCAACTTCTCCCTTGATCTCTCTCTTTATTTACTCAGTCTTGAGGAAGCCAGCTGTCCATGTCATGAGGACACTAAAATAACCCAATGGTTAGGCCCATAGGATGTGGAACTTAGGCCTTTCACCAACAGCATTGAGGATCAGAGATCTCCTGCCAACATCCATGTAATGAGCCCTCTTGGAAGAGGATCTTCCTACTTCAGTCAAGCTTTCAAATGTCTGCAGCCCTAGAAAAAACATCTTGACTGTAACCGCATGAGAGACCCTAAGCCAGAAATAACTACCTAACCTACTCCCACTCCCAAATTCTTGACTCACAGAAACTGTGAGATAGGTAATAAATATTTATTGTTTTTAAATGCTAAGTTTTGGAGTAATTTGTCACACAGCAGTAGATAACTAATACACGTGGCCACCTGAATTCAACAGGGCAGAATGTATAATCCTGCAACGAGACATATAGTAGGAAGAGAAACTGGAATATTTGGTGAACAGTAGTACTTACCTCAGTAGCTAAAATATTTAAATCCAATCCTCTACCTGTTCATTAGACAAATACCTGAAACAAGGAATAAATCATATAACCTCTGCATATTTACTCTCTTTTCCCAATTCTATTGTGCAGGTAAGGTCCATAATCAGAAAATAAAGGGGTATTTTAAGTCTGGGATCTGATACCCTCTTTCTACTCCCTACTCCCTTCTAATTCCTAGAGTTATAGGGTTGTCAGATTCCATTCTTTTCCCTGCTTTTGATCCCTCTTCAGTCCCAAACCAACCAGTTTATTCTTATTGTTCAAACCTGGTCTCTAGGACTAGACCATTACCTTTTCTTCATCCTTCATACCAATGGTTTCCTGACAGTGTTGTTATTGCCCAGATTGACTTACTGGCATATTGGCCATTTGTATGGTATTGCATTGTTTTAGTTTTCAATATCCTAGTGAGTGTGAAATGATCTCATTGTGGTTTTAATTTACAATTTCCTGTTGACTAGTAGAGTTGAGTATCTTTTCTTAGGTTTTTTTTAGCCATTCATGTATCATATGTTGTAAAATATCTGTTCAGTTGTTTTGCCCATTTTCTTAAAATTGAGATGTAAGAGTTTTTGTAATGTGTTCCAGATATAAGTACTTTGTGCAATATATGTGTTGCAGATATTTTCTTCCAGTCTCTGGCTTGCCTTTTCACTTTCTTAAGAGTATCTTTTGAAAAGCAGAAAGTTTTATCTTTTTATAAAGTCCAATTTATCACTTTTTTCTTTTATAGTTAATGCTTTCATGTCTTCAGAAATGTTTGGCTATATCAAGATTGCATGTTTCCTTTTAGACTTAGCAATATTTATTTCTCTCTTTAGAAGGAAGCTAACTTTAATATGGGCCTACAATATACCGGACCCTTTCAATACATAATTGGATCTATAATGCGATTGCAGTCTTCTGTATTAACTGAATGTATCAATAATCTTAAATCTCTTTATATGAGATTTGGAGATATATAGAAATAATTGATCATGTTGTTATAGACATTATATCTTTATATAAATAATGGACCTCATATTGACTACATTTGTGGCTGATAAGTGGAGGACCAAAAACACTAGAGTGTTGCTCAGGAAGATATAGATATAGAGAGAAGTTAGGAAGATAGACAGGCAATTATTTCAAAAACAAACAAACAGAACCCCAAGCTCTGAAACTGCAAATGGGATCTGGTAAGAATGACAGTAGTGAAACCTAACTGTTGTACAAGGAGTGTGCCTGGGTGGCTCAGTCGGTTAAGCGACGAGTTGGCTCAGGTCATGATCTCATGATTTGTGGGTTCAAGCCCCATATTGGGCTCTGTGCTGACAGCTGAGAGCCTAGAACCTGCTTTGGATTCTGTGTGTCTCTCTGTCCCTCCCCCTGCTCACGCTCTGTCTCTCTCTCTCTTTCTCAAAAATAAATAATAAACATTAAAAAAAAAAAAGGGAGTAATCTAGGGATAGTAAACCTCATGTATTCCCAGTGAGACAGGGTGAAAAAGTTCCTACAGACCTGATTCTAGGATGAGAACCTTGAAGGCTATACAGCCATAGTTAAGATAATTACTGGATAGGCTCTGCAGAAATACCCTGCTCTCTTATTCCTCTCACCAATTAATACTTATTCGGTCCTAAATCTGGTTCTAACTTTTTAAAAATGTCTATTTATTTTTAAGAGAGAGAGAGACAGAGCATGAGTAGGGGAGGGGCAGAGAGAGGGGGAGACACAGAATCTGAAGCAGGCTCCAGGCTCTGAGCTGTCAGCACAGAGCCTGACGCGGGGCTCGATTTCACGGACCATGAGATCATGACCTGAGCTGAAGTTGGACACTTAACCGACTGAGCCACCCAGGCACCCCATGAGTCTGGATCTAAAAAGCAAAAGGAGGATAAAGAATTCATACCACCAGCATCTCCTCCACCCTTCTTTGGGATTATGAACAATTAGAGGTCAGAGAGAAATGTGGAAAAAATGGGATCCAGTACCCTGGTAAACTTCCCTTCCCTCCAGGTAGATCTAAGTTCTTTATATCCTGACTCTACTACTCAGTTTTACAAAGAGAGGTACCCCTCTCTTTCCCTGTCTCAATACCTAGAGTCCTTCATCCTCACTTTCTGGATTTTTCACTAATACTTCTTTCCCTTCTGCTTCAGTCCCAGCATTCACACAGAGACAGCTTGAAACAAGGAAGGCATTAGTCAGTATAGACATTGAAAATTGTCTTTTAACCCCAAGCATGGCTTTGGCTATAGTTTGTTCAAGTTTTTCAAAATGGAAATTTATATTGGTTTTCTAGTTTTAAAGGAAAAAAGGCTCATAAAAATTAAACAATATGGAAATAAAATATGAAAGCCCTCCAGAATTTTTATTATGCATATACAAATACACATATGCTTTTACAAAACTAGCATCATACGATGCATTTTATTCTGTATTTTTTTCCATTAATAAGTTGTGGTCTTTTTATGTTAGTACTAAGAGATCTTTCTTCTTATTATTAAAACTGCATAATAAAGAGGAGCTATGAAACTCTGGAAAAATAAATACACATAACGATTTATTGATATGATATTACAATATCATATCAATATGATATGTTGGGTGTTTTGCCCTTCATTACAATGTATAGTTCAATGAGCTATGCAAATTGCAATGAACATGATACATAAATGCAGTATTTCCCTCAATCCCTGCATATGCATCTGAAGTGCATCGCCTCAGTTGATTGTGGCATTGGTTTCACCAAATCAGCCTGTCCCTTTTTTGTCCACCAGAAGTGGGTGCACATGAAGGGGGTGAATGTCTGATTTTTAATAACTCTGTGTTTCTAGACTCTGTGGCCATTCTGTATATCATTGTGTAGATATATTGTAATTTATTTAACCAATCCTTTTTTTAAATCTCATCAGAAAACATTTAATTAAAAGTACATATTTAGTTTGCAAGGATAGTTTTTAATCATATTTTATATTTCACTTGCTCTCATTTTAACTTACTTTAGGGTTCACTACAACTCTCAATTCAGTTCTGAGGCTTTTTAAAATTGAAGTATAATTAACATACAGTGTTATATTAGTTTGAGGTTTACAACATATTGATTCAACAATTTTATATATCACTCCATGCTCACCAGAAGTGTAGTCACTATACAACATTATTATGGTGCTTTTGACATGGGCTATATTTCCCATGCTGTACTTTTCATCTCTGTGGCTTAGTTATTTTATAACTAGACATTTGTACCTCTTAATCCCATTCACCTATTTTGCCCATCATCCCATCTGCCTCCCCTTTGGCAACCACCAGTTTGTTCTCAACACCAAAAAGCTCCAAGCAATCTGATTTAAAAATGGCAGAGGACCTGAATAGACATTTTTCCAAAGAAGACATACTTGATAGCCAACAGACAGACAAAAAGATGCTTGATATCACTAATCATCAGGAAAGTACATATCAAAACCAACATGAGATATCACCTCACCCTAATCAGAAAGCTAATATCAAAAATATGAGAAATAACAAATGTTGGCAAGGATGTGGAGAAAAAGGAGCCATCATGCATTGTCGGTAGGAATGTGAATTGGTGTAATTACTATGGAAAACAGTATGGAAATTCCTCAAAAATTAAAAATAGAAATACCATGTGATCCAGTAATTCCGCTATTGGATATTTACCCAAATAAACCAAAAATACTGATTCAAAAAGATATGTGCACCCCACATGTTTATTGCAGCATTATTTACAATAGCCAAGATATGGAAGCAGCCTTAGTGTCCAGTGACAAATGAATGGGTAAGGAAGATGTGGTATATATACATAATGGAATATTACTCATCTGTAAAATGAGTAAGATTTGCCATTTGTGATAATTTGGGTGGACATAGAGGGTATTATGCTAAGTGAAATAAGTCAGAGAAAGACAACATGTGATTTCACTTATATGTGGAATTTAAAAACAAAACAAATGAACAAACAAAAAACTCAGACTCTTAGCCAATCATATTTTATTTTGTTTTGTTTTATTTTATTTTATTTTATTTTATTTTATTTTATTTTATTTATTTTATGAGAGAGAAAGAGAGAGAGAGGGAGAGAGCAGGGAAGAGGAGCAGAGGGAGAAAGATAGAATCCCAAGCAAGCTCCACACGCAGTACGGAGCCCAATGCGGGGCTCCATCCCACAACCATGAGATCATGACCTGAGCTGAAATCCAGTCAGACGCTCAATTGACCAAGCCACCCAGGCACCCCTAGCCAATCATTCTTTATGAACATCTAGGTTGTTTCCATTTTTCAGAATTATGAAGAACAATGTCTAAACATCCATATTCATGTATTATTGTGGACTTACCTGATTACTTCATTGGAATAAAGAAGTAGAACTGATGGGTCAAAATGTATAACATTTAAAATTTGATAAATTATTGCCAAACTGCCTTCCTCAAAAGTTGAATCAGTTTACCTTCCCATTAACACTTGAATCAGCTTATACTTCTACCTATAGTACATGAAACTGAATCTTTCCCCACAAATCCACTAACATTGGGTATCACTAATCATTTAAAATGTTGCCATTGTGATGGGCAAAAACTGATGTCCTGTTATCCTTTTAAGATTATTTAATTATCAATGCGGTTGAACATCTGTTTGTAAGGTTTTTTGGACAAATTTACTCATCATTTGTATTTCTTTTTTAAAATTTTTTTCAAGATTTTATTTTTAAGTAATCTCTACACCGAACATGGGGCGCAGACTCACAACCCCAAGATCAAGAGTCACATGCTCTTCTCAATGAGCCAGCCAAGTGCCATTTGTATTTCTTTATAAAGTTTCTGTGTATATCCTTTGCCCAATTTTCAATTTTAAGGTTCAATTTCTTTTCTTACTGATTTAGAAGATTCCTTATAGATCATTGCAGTAACTGTTTATACTGTGTATATGTTGCACGTATTTCCCCTAGTTTAAAAATTTTTTAATGCTGTTTGAGGTATATTTTTCCACACAGAATTTTTTCTATATCGAAATCTGTCAGTCTTTTCCTCTATGGCTTGTAGTTTTTCTATCATTGCTTAGGTTTAAATAGTGTGACCAAGAGTTTCTTGTGCTCATTCCCTCTACTCTACCTTCTATATGTATTAAATATGGTATCTGGGTACTTAAGCAATGCTGTCTACTTCTGCTTACCATTTCTTCTTGGCATTTACTGCTAGGTCCATTTTCCTTTTTCATAAAAAGTATATCCCTTGAAAGTTCCTTCAGTGAAGGTTTAGTAGTAGTAAGCTCTCTTCATTTTGTTTATCTAAAAGTGTCTATTTTACCCTCATTTTTAAATGATAATTTAGCTGTACATAGACTTCCAAATTGACAGTTATTTTCATTCAGTCCTTTGAAGCTATTATTCCATTATCAGCTGATCAACTAATTTTTTTTCTCTCTTATGGCTTTTTTAAAATTCTCTAATTTTGGTTCCTTTAGAAAAACTTTTTGAGACATAATTTACATACATAAAATTACCATTTTAATGTTTATATTTCAGTAGTTTTAGTATATTTACTATGTTGTGCAACCATCTCTGAGAGTTTTATATTTGTTTTTAGTGATTTTTATAATAGAATACAACACAGATACAGACCCCCCCACATATATAGCTTAATGAATTATTATAAAGTGAACTCCTTTTTAACCAGTACACAGGTCAAGAAATAAAACTTTGTTAGTTCCCTTAGAAGCCTTCCTTGTATCTTATGCCAATCATAAGCACCTTCTTCCTCTCAAAAATAACAACTCTCCTTTTTTTAAAAGTTTATTTATTCTGAGAAAGAGAGAGAGAGAAAGTGAGCATGAGCAGAGGAGGTGCAAAGCGAGAGGGAGAGAGAAAATCCTAAGCAGAGCCCAACACACGGCTCTATCCCATGAACCATGAGATGACCTGAGCCGAAATCAAGAGTCAGATGCTCAGTGGACTGAGCCACCCAGGCGCCCCTCTCCTGACTTCTATAGCAGTGATTTCCTTGCATTTTTAATGTCTTATTACCTGAGTGTGATACTATAGTTTGGTGTTGCCCTTTTTAAAAATATTAATATATATATTTTCTTTGATCTATGTTTTAAATCTCTTTTCATTTATAGTTTTTTTTTTCCATCCCTCTCTTTTCCTTAGAGTTTATCTGTTGAAGAACCTGGTCCATTTGATTTGTAGCATTCCCACAGTCTAGATTTTACTACTTGCATATTCAAAGTGCAGTTCAGCCTTATACTATGTCCTCTGTATTGCCTAAATATTAGCAGCTGGGTGCAGAAGCTTGATCAGACTCAGGTTTGATTCCTTTGACAAGACTACACATTATTTGTGGTTGCCTGATTGTCCCTTTTTTTGGTGATGTTAGCAGCCATTGATAACTCTTTGCCGAGATTTGTTAATTCAATTGAGGGCTAGAAATGTGATTTTCTAATCCTTTATTTTTTATTTATTTTCTGAAATACTTCTGTAAAGGGATGCTTTCAAAAATCTACTCTTGAGGCCCCTGGGTGGCTCAGTCAGAAGAGCATGCGGCTTTTGATTTTGGGGTCATGAGTTCGAGCCCCACGTTGGGTGTAGAGATTAGTTAGATAAATAAAACTTTTTAAAAAATCGACTATTTACTTACCCAGTGGTACAATTAATAAAGGACAAAGAGGATAAATGCTTGATTAATTTCCTTTGTTTTCCATTATTCAAGATAACCAGTTGGTTTCCTATCATACTCCAAATGCAATTATTTTTTTTAAATATAATTACAAGCTCAAGAATTTAAGCATATTTAATCGAGTGTAATCCAGTGCATGTATTATATATACTGACATTCCATTTGTCCCATTTTTGCCCAGCAAGAGCTTCTTTAAGTTGTTTTTTGAGTCCTTTTGGCATGACCAGTAGTCTTAGACACTTTTCTTGCCAGATGGTGTAACAAAATATTCCAAATTCACCTTGTACTTACCCAGCCCCAGATCTGGGTAAGTACAGAGAATCAACTGAGAATTGATTCTCAAATAGAGAATCAACTATTTCTCTCAAATAGAGAATCAACTATTTCTCTAAGACATCCTAGTTTCTTTAGTGGGAAATGGTATTTCAAGATCACAATCTAAGCATCAGGGATTCTTTTTTTTTTTTTCTTTAAGTTTATTTATTTATTTAGAGAGAGAGAAAGAAGGGAGAGAGAGAGGATCCCAAGCAGGCTCCATGCTGTCAGCGTGGAGACTGATGCAGGGCTTGAACCCACGAACCATGAGATCATGACCTGAGCTGAAATCAAGGGTCCAAAGCTCAACCGACTCAGCTACCCAGGTGCCCCTGGGCACTAGAGATTCTAACTACTACCAGGTAGGTCATTGTTTCTAGATCTTCTCTGGTTGTGTTAACATATTCCCTTAGGTTTTGATAATTTCACTGTAATGTATCTAGGTATGGATTTAGGTTTAATAATATTGCTCAGGATTCATTATGCTTCCTACATCTGAGGTTTTTATTTGCTACATCAATCTTGAAAAATGTCTAATTTCATTAGAAACTCCAATCAGTGGCTCTGTTGATTGAGTGTCCAAGTCTTGATTTTGGCTCAGGTCATGGTCCCAGGGTTGTGGGTCAGAGCTCCACATCGGGATCCGTGCTGAGCATGGAGCCTGCTTGGGATTCATTCTCTCTTTCTCTCTCTCTTTCTCTCTCTCTCTCTCTCTCTCTACTCCCTCCACACCTCCGCCCTGCCCCCGCTCTCTCTCTAAATTAAAAAAAAAGAAAAGAAACTCCAGTTTTCTAAAATGGTTGTATAATTTTGCACTCCCATTCATAATGTACAAGCATTCCAATGATTCCATATATTCACCAATTGGTTTTGTTAGTCTTTTAATTGTAGCCAATCTGGCAAACATGTAGTGATATCCCATTGGTTCTTATTTGCATTACCTAGATGAGTAATGCTCTTGAGCACCTTTTCATATATATATGTTGGCCATGTGGATATCTTTTGTGACAGTTTCAGACTTTTTTTCTCAGTTTTTTAATTAGGTTGTTGTCTCTCATTTTTACAGATTAGTAAGAATTCTTTATATTATCAAAAGTTCAGTAAAACCAATGAATCACTGAAGCAGTAAATAGTAAAAGTTTATCATGCACACACCAAAAAGACAGTTTGCAAACTGGGAGCACTGAAACCAAAGCATGGAATGAATCTCAGGGGTATATAAAATAGCTTATGTAATGAGAAAGCAGCAACTATTTATTCTTCACAGTGACTGGTTATAATATTAGAATTTTTTTAAATGGTAGAAAATTTGTTAGTAGTTACCTAATATCAAGCTTGGGAAACAGTTAAAGTTTTGCTAATGATTTTCTGAGGCATAAGCAAGAAATCACCCAGGTCAAGTTAATCTTATAAAATAAATTAAGCTTTATGGTATGACTAAACTGATTCTGTCTTCTCAGGGAATTTTTAAAGGCTAATCTCCCTTTGTTTTTTTGTTTTTTGGGTTTTTTAGTTATTTAAAAAGCATTTAATTGCTGTATTTCACCTAATATTTCAGTATTCATAAAACCGAGTTACCCCCAACATAGGATGTTTAATGCGATCATTATTTTTTTGACAATTTGCTGTTTTTTTTTTCATTAAAAGTCTTGAAAAAATATGGAACACTTCACAGATTTGCATGTCATCTTTGTGCAGCGTCCATGCAAATCTTCTCTGTATTGTTTCAATTTTAGCATATGTGCTGCCAAAGTAAGCACTGGACTCCCTTTGTTTTTTATTTTACCATATATTCTGGATACAAGTCCTTTAACAGATATATGTTTTGTAATTATTTTGTTCCCAGTCTGTGGATTGCCTTTTAACCCTCTTAATGGTGTCTGTTGATGAGATCATAGGCTGACTCTTGCTTATTGTGGAATATTTCATTATACATTTTGTAATTTTTAGGAGCTCATCTTTGGCAGGACTTTGTTTATTGTGTGAATTTTGTGTGATCTAAGTTGAGATTGTCCTCTCTGGAGAGGTTTAGTATTTGCTCTTGTGAAATGCCTCAATACAGGACCAGTTTGTTGACTTAATGTTTGGCTTTAAGGTCCTAAAAATACATAGTTAGGGCAAATGTGATCCCCAAGTCCAGCTGGGGGGGGGGTTGCTTATAAATTCTTGAGGGAGACTTTTTTTTTCATGCCGAGCAAAGCTAAAACAGATATACTTTCTTGTTATTTCTCTGTAATGGTGAAATAACTCTGGTTCATTCTTCAATTAAAGGTCCCAATTTTGCCCGGGCATCCTGTTTCATTTCCTGTTCATCTGTCTTTTTTTTTTTTTAGTACTTTTTTAAATTTATAGTTTATTATCAACTTGGTTTCCATATAACACCCAGTGCTCTTCCCCACAAGTGCCCTCCTCCATGCCCATCACCCCCCTTCCTCTTTCCCCCTCCCCCTTCAGCCCTCAGTTTGTTTTCAGTATTCAAGAGTCTCATGATTTGCCTCCCTCCCTCTCCCTAACTCTTTTTCCCCCCTTCTCCTCTCCATGGTCCTCTGTTAAGTTTCTCCTCTTAGACCTATGAGTGAAAACATATGGTATCTGTCCTTTCTCTGCCTGACTTATTTCGCT
>CM053576.1:23375994-23507608 GCA_028646485.1 Cryptoprocta ferox | reverse complement strand
AAAAAAAAAAAAGAGACAGAAAAAAATAACATATCAGCGATGAAGAATTCAATAAATGAAATTAAAAATACACTAGATGGAATAAATAGTAGGCTACAGGAAGCAGAGGAATATATAAGTGACCTGAAGGATAGAATAATGGAACTCAATCAAGCTGAACAGGTGAAGGACAAACAAATACTGCATAATAGACTTATTAGAGAATTCAGTGACTCCATCAAGCATAATAACATTTGCAATATAGGGATCCCAGGAGAAGAGACATGGGGGCAGAAAATGTATTTCAAGAAATAATAACTGAAAACTTCCTGAATCTGAGGAGGGAAACAGAGATCTAGATTCAGGGGCCACAAAAATCCTCCACCAAATTCAACACAAAGAGGTTCACACCAAGACACATAGTAATTAAAATAGCAAAAAATAGTGATAAAGAAGTTTAAAGATTGCAAGAAAAGAGAAGACAATTATATACAAAGGAAATCCTATGAGACTATCAGCTGATTTTTAGCAGAAACTTTGCAGGCTAGAAGGGAATGGCATAATAAAGTCAAAGTGCCGAAAAGGAAAAATTTTCAACCGAGAGAAGCACAACATAAAAGGATGTAAAATATTATACCAAATATCTCAAACATGGAGAATAGAGGAGTAAAGAATGGGTTCTAAATTAAGTGACTATCAGCTTAATATAGACTGCTATATGCAGAAGATGTTATATGTAAACCGTATAATAACCACAAATTAAAAAAATAGTAATAGGTATGAAAAAAAAATGAAGAGTAAGGAATCACAAGTATTTCCCTAAAGAAAGTCAACTAATCATGAGGGAAGAGAGCAAGAGAAGAAAGGAACAGAGAGGAACTACAAAAACAACCATAAAACAAGTTTAAAAAAATGCCAGCAAATACACTCATATCAAGAATTACTTTGAATGTAAATGAACTAAATGCTCCAATCAAAAGACATACAGTGATAGAATGGATAAGAAAATAAGACTATATGCTGCCTGTAAGTGACTGATTTCAGACTTAAAGGCAACTGCAGATTGAAAGTGGAGGGATGGAGAAACATTTGTCATGCAAATGGAAGTGAAAAGAAAGCCAGAGTAGCAATACTTATATTGTAAAAATAGACTTTAAAACCAAGGCTGTAACAAGAGACAAAGGACACTATATAATCATAACTGGTACAATACAATAAGAAGATATAACAGTTGTAAATATGTATATACCCAACATGTGGGCATCCAAGTATATAAATCAGTTAATACCAAACATAAAGGAACTAATCAATAATAATACAATAATAGTAGGGGAATTTAACACCCAACTTACATCAGTGGACAGATTATCCAAACAAGGAAACAGTGGCTTTGAATGACACATTGGACCAGATGGATCTAACAGATATATTCAGAACATTCCATTCTAAAACAGCTGAATACACGTTGTTTTTAAGTGAACATGAAACATTCTCCAGAATAGATCGCATATTAGGCCACAAATCAACTCTGATCAAATTCAAAAATACTGAAGTCTCATACCATACATCTTCTCTGACCACAATGCTATGGGACTAGAAATCAACCACACGAAAAAAACTGTAAAGCACATGGAGTTTGAATAACATGTTACTAAACAATGAATGGGTCAACCAAGCAATCAAAGATGGAATGAAGTAAAACATGGAGACAAATGAAAATGTTACATGAAAATGAAAACACAATGGTCCAAAATTTGGGGGATGCAGCAAATGCTGTTCTAAGAGGGAAGTTTATAGCAACAGGTAACTTCAAGAAGCAAGAAAAATCCCAAATAAACAATTTAACCTTACATCTAACAGAACCAGAAAAAGAATAAAAAACAAATCCAAAAACTAGTAGAAGGAAAGAAATAATAAAGATTAGAGCAGAAATAAGCAAAATAGAAACAAACAAACAAACAAAAGCCAACAACAACAACAAAAGAGAAGAACAGGTCAATGAAACCAGGAGTTAGTTCTTTGAAAAGATCAACAAAATCAATAAACCTTTAGCTAGACTTATAAAAAAAAGAGGATTCAAAAAAATAAAATCAGAAATGAAAGAGAAATAATAACTGATACCACAGAAATACAAAAGATTGTAAGAGAATATTATAAAATATTATATGCCAACAAATTGGACAACCTAGAAGAAATGGATAAATTTCTAGAAATGTCTAACCTCCCAAAACTGAATCAGGAAGAAAATAGAAAATTTGAACAGTCTGATTGCCAGCAATGAAATTGAATCAGTAATCAAAAAACTCCCAGCAAGCCAAAGTCCAGGGCCAGCTGGCTTGACAGGTGAATTCTACCAAACATTTAAAGAGTAGGTACCTATTCTTTTCAAACTATTCCAAAAAATAGAAGAGGAAGGAAAGCTCCCTAATTTGTTCTATGAAGCCAAAATTACACTGATCCCCAAATCAGATAAAAACACAACAAAAAAGAGAACTATAGGCTGATATCTCTGAATAACATAGATGCAAAAATCCTTAACAAAATATTAGCAAACTGAATCCAACAATACATTAAAAAAATTGTTCACCACGATCAAGTGGGATTTATCCCTGGGTTGCAAAGGTGGTTCAATATTTGCAAGTTAACCAATGTGATACATCACATCAATTAAAAAAGGGATAAAAACCATATGATCATTTCAACAGATGCAGAAAAAGCATTTGACAAAGTACAACACCCATTCATGATAAAAAACCTTAACAAAGTAGGATTAGAGGGAACATACCTCAACAAAATAAAGGCTGTATATGAAAACCCACAGCTACCATCATTCTCAGTGGTGAAAAGCTGAGAGTGTTTCCCCTAAGATCAGGAACAAGACCATAATGCTAGGGAACTAGAAATCAACCACAAGAAAAAAAACTGTAAATCACAGAGGATATCCACTCTCACCACTCTTATTTAACATAGTACTGGAAATCCCAGCCACAGCAATCAGACAAGAAGGAATAAAAGGCATCTACATTGTTAAGGAAGAAGTAAAAACTTGCACTCTTTGCAGCCAACATGATACTCTACCTAGAAAACCCTAAAAACTCCACCAAAAAACTACTAGAACTGATAAATGAATTCAGTAAGGTTGCAGGAGACAAAGCCAACATACAGAGAGGAGTTAAGATGGTGGAAAAGTAGGGGGACTGGGGTTTCCCTTGTCCCTCAAATACAGTTGTATTGAGGTCAGAACACTTGGAACACCCAGGAAATCATTCTGCGAGTGACAGATCTCCACAGGAGGAGGGAGACAGCTTGGTGGGACAGAGGTGCATGTGTGTGAATTGGGGGAGATAAAACAATGTAGGCATAAAGGGGAGGGAATCCCTTCTGTGGAGAGACAAAAGGGAGAGAAAGAGGTGGATTGCGGTACTGAATTAGTACAAGAGGAAAACGTCTCTGGACCACGGACTGAGGAACAAGAAATACAGTGCTAGTTTCTACTTTGTAAACAGCTTCAGGAGCTTCAGCTTGGAGTTTTCAAAAGTGTGTGACTTTTCTGCTGGCCATGGGCATGCACCTGGCATCAGGGGGGCAGGGAGTGGAGTCAGCCCCTGGGCGTGGTAGTGATCTCAGGGCACACTGGGAGAGAACAGTTCCCTTCCTCGAATACTGTGGAAACAGGGTTATTGCATCCCCAAGGACAAAAAACCCTGCAGGTGCCAACCAAAGTCCCCTTTATCAACAAGACTGAGTGGCCCTACCTCAGAACAGAATCTGCGTGGTGCAGGGCCACTTAAGACACCGGGTTTTGAATCCCAACCTAGTGCCTAGGAGGTGTGGAAGAACTGTGGAGCAGAGCAGTCCGACTGCCCACACTGGTCTGTGAGGGTTGCCTGAACAGCATGGTTTGAAGAAGCAAGACCCCAAATAGCCAAAAAATTCTTGAAAAAAAGAACAAAACTGGAGATATCACAATTCCAGACTTCAAATTATATTACAAAGAAGTACTCATCAAAACAGTATGGTGCCTGCACAAAAATAGGCATATAGATCAATGGAATAGAATAGAAAGCCCAGAAATAAACCCATGTTTATATGGTCAATTAATCATTGACAAAGGAGGAAGGAATATGCAATGGAAAAAGCTTCTTCAACAAATGGTGTTGGGAGAACTGGATGGCTACCTGCAAAAGAAGGAAACTACTTACTGGCTTACACCATATACAAAGATAAATTCAAAATGGATTAAGGACCTAAATGTAAGACCTGAAACTATAAAAATCCTAGAAGAAAGCACAAGCAGTAATTTCTCTGGCATCAGCCATAGCAACATTTTTCTAGATATGTCTCTTGAGGCAAGAGAAATGAAAGCAAAAAAAAAAAGAAAACTGTTGGGACTATATCAAAACAAAAACTTCTTCACAGAAAAGGAAACAATCAACAAAACAAACAAAAAAAACATACTGAATGGGGGAAGATATTTGCAAATGATATATCCAATAAAGGGTTAGTATCCAACATGTATAAAGAAATGATACAAGTCAACACCCAGAAGCAAATAATCCAATTAAAAAATGGGCAGAAGACATGAAAAGACATTTCTCCATAGAAGACATACAGATGGCCAACAAATACATGAAGAGATGCTCAACATCACTCATCATCAGGGAAATGCAAATCAAAACCACAATGAGGTATCACCTTGTCAGAATGGCTAATATCAAAAACATTGAGAAACAGTAAGTGTTGGAGAGGTTGTGGAGAAATAGGAACCCTCATGCACTGTTGGTGGGAGTACAAACTGGTAGAGCCACTGTAGAAGAAGATGGTATGGAGGTTCCTCAAAAAGTTAAAAATGGAACTACCTACCCTACAATCCAGTAATTGCATTACTGGATATTTATCATAAGATATCTTATATGGCTGGTTTAGTGGTGATGAACTCCTTCAGTTTTTGTTTGGGAAAATCTTTTATCTGTCTTTCTATTCTGAATGACAGCTTTGCTGGATAAAGGATTCTTGGCCGCATATTTTTCCTATTCAGCACATTGACTATTTCCTGCCACTCCCTTCTGGCCTGCCAAATTTCAGTAGATAGGTCTGCTACTACCCTTGTGTGTCTACTCGTGTATGTTAAGGCCCATTTGTCCCTAATTCTCTATCTTTGTATTTTGCAAGTTTCACTGTGATATGTCATGCAGAAGATCAATTCAAGTTATGTCTGAAGGGAGTTCTCTGTGCCTCCTGGATTTCAATGTTTGTTTCCTTCCCCAGATTGGGGAAGTTCTCAGGTATGATTTGTTCAGGTACACCTTCCGCCCTCTCTCTCTCTTCTTCTTCTTCTGGAACTCCTATGATACAGATATTACATTTCATTGAATCACTTAGTTCTCTAATTCTCCCCTTGTGGTCTAGAATTTTTTTTTCTCTCTTTTTCTCAGCTTCATCTTTTTCCATAATTTTATCTTCTGTTTCACTTATTCTCCCCTCTGTCTCTTCAGTCCTCGCTGTCACCACCTCTAGTTTATTTTGCACCTCATTTACAGCATTTTTTAATTCATCATGACTACTTTTTAGTCCCTTGATCTCTGCAGCAATAGATTCTCTGTTCTCTTCTAGGCTTTTTTCAAGCCCAGCGATTAATCTTATGACTATTATTCTAAATTTTTGTTCAGTTATATTGTTTATGTCTGTTTTGATCAATTCTTTAGCTGCCATTTCTTCCTGGAATTTCTTTTGAGGAGACTTCTCCCGTTTCATCATTTTGGCTAGTTTTCTGTCACTAATGTGTTTTAAAAGCTTGTTATGTGTCCTTCACCTGCAGGCACTACTATTAGGGAGGTGTCATACACTGTCCAGGGCTGGGCCCTTCAGGAGATGTTTTTTGGAGTGTGTTGCCTGCTCTCTGTTGTTGTGACTTTGGTTGCTTTATCTCCCTACCTGTAGTGATGTTTTGGACCCTCCACCAGGTGTGCTTTGATTTGTTTGTTGAAGTAGCCCTGGAAAAGAAAACAAACAAACAAAAAACAAACAAAACAAAACAAAAACCAAAAATACAACCTGCAACAAAACAATGGGGTGGGGAAAAAGAAAAGAAAAGAAAAGAAAATTGGCCAGGCAGAGAAACTATATGGCTTAATACAGAGAGAGGAAAATAAAGAAGGAGATATAGAACAGGTATAAAGAGAATAGATTAAACTATTAAACCAGAATAACCAGACTAGAGGAGGGAAGAAATAAGAAGGAGAAATATATTTCTCCTTCTTATTTCATATATATATATATATATATATATATATATATATATATGAACAAGAATTGTCCAAGTATTAAATCAGAAAATGCAAAACGCGGGTGCCTTGAAACTGGTGGCAGCGCTGGTCTGGAGGAGGGGCTGTCTGATTGGTCAGCGTCAAACTCCAGTGGATACTCAGTTTTCAGGCACAGAGGGTTATGGTTTGGTGTAGGTGGGTTCCGCTTCCACTGTGGGCCCACTCTCCCTTCCCTGAAGCCCCACTGTGTTGGTGATGGGGAGAAAAATTGCGACACCCCAGTCTTTCCTCCACAGACCAGGTGTCTCAAACCACTCTGTTCTTCACAGTGTCCTCACTTCCCTCCTTAAGATTCTGCTTTAATCCCTTGGTTGGCAGAGGGGAGGTGAGTAGGGAGACATGTGAAATAGGTGAAGGGGATTAAGAGGTACAAATTTTCAGTTATAAAATAAATAAGTCATGGATATGGAAAGTACAGCATAAGGAATATAGTAAATAATATTGTAATAACACTGTATGGTGACAGATGGTGACTACACATACTGTAGTGAGCACTGAGTAATGTATAGAATTGTTGAATCATTATGTTATATACCTGAAACTAATATAACATTGTATATCAAATATACTTCAATAACAAAAATAAAAGAAAATATAATTAGTTTTCAAAAAAATTTGATAACTTGAAACCTTCAAGTTATATTAATTTAAGGCAAGTGACAGTTATTTAATATCTAGATTATTTTCAAATAAAATAAAATATCAAAACAATAATTGCCATTAAAAAAAGATTCTGCTTTAACCAAGATTTTGGTAACATTTGGTTTTGCTTAATTTTACCCACATCCTCATTTTTTCAGAAATTGACATTATGGGGGTTCTAATGGCATCTGGAACATCAAATAGCTCTTAAAAGTAAAACTGTGATGGATTGAGTGTGAACAAATCAAACAGGGCTTAAATTTCCCTTGAAATACATATGGATTTAATAATCAGAAGAAAAGTTCTTTGTAATTAAAAAAATGTTTTGGAGAATGTTTGACATTTTAGAGAAATGCAAAGTGTTGCTAGATTGTACTGTTTCAACTTATAGATTTCCTCTGAAACACTGATATCACAGTCATAGACCAAATAATCCCAATCAGAATATGAAAAATTCTAGCAATTCCTGGCACATAGAGAGCATTTAAGAAATATTAGCTTAATCTCTATTTTCCAAGTATTTTAAACACCCCTAAACTTATTTTGATGGAAGAAACTTCTTTCACACCTGACCTTAATTAGGAATTCAGAGTCTAGTAGAGGAGCCAAATTGCAAACAAGTGAAAGCAATAGAGTGTCTATTGTATGGTGCAGAGAAAAGGACATACTATCTGTACATGCTACCTAAAGCAATCTCGAAAGGCAGTGCCAGTGATGCTGGATGAGTCCCAAGATAAGAGTTGTTTGCCTGCTGAACTGTTATTATAGGCAGAGGCACAGTGTGCATAAAGACTTGGTAGTAGGAAAACAGCTTAGAATATTTAAGAAAATGAAATTGATTTGACATGCCAAAGCATAATCTAGGAGAGGGGCACAATGAGAGACAGGGCTGCAGGGACAGTTAGAGGTTTGACTAAAGTGGAGTTGGGGTGCAAGGATCTTGGGTTTTGTACTGAAAGATCAATATTTTGATTGTTATCATAGCAGCTCTGTATTCACATCATAAAAATATATTTTTTTAATATCACATTTTCAAGGCATAATTTATATACAGTAAAATGTACCCATATTAAGTGTACAGCCTGGTGACTTGACAAATGTATACACCTCTGTAACTACCACAACTCAATCTATAAAATTTTATCATTACCTCAAAGAGTTCCTCTGTGCCCCCTTTCAATCCTACACTCACACCCCTAGGCAACCACTATAGATTTCTGTCATTATAAATTAGGTATGTCTTTTCTAAAGTTTTAATTAAATTGAATTATATAGTGTATACTCATGTCTGGATCCTTTTGTTCAGCTTGATGTTTTTGAGGTTCACCCATGTTGTTGTGTATAACAGTAGTTCATCCTTTTTTACTGCTGAGATTTCACTAGATTTTTATCTCACAATTTGCATATCTAATCACTTATTGGTAGACATTTGAGTATTTTCCAGTCTGGCTGTTACGAAGCTGCTATAAACATTTGTGTACAGGTCTTTGTCAGCACTCTAACATGTGTTGTAGCTAATAAATTTGTCTGGGAAGACTCTACCCCCACCCCACTACCCAAAGCATCTGTGTGTATTGCCAGGAGTGGAGGGAGGGCAGCATGGAGAATTTTTCTCAGACCTGGACATCATAGCACCACATTCCCCTACAACAGTAACTGGTTTGAGGAACAGACATTTGACCAAAGAAAGTTAGAGTTTTTTCCCAGAAGAAAAATAATCTTTTTTTCCATTTGGGATGTAAAAAAAAATGGAACCATGTAAACTAGAAGATGCTACACCTTTCTTCCCTGGTGGCATAGAGGAAGCCCTTCTATGGTGGGAAAGAATAAGAATAATGCATAGGGAGAAATGGGAACAGAGGGAGAGAGAAAGAAAATCCTTATGTCCTCCAGGACTTACTTATGTCTGACAGAAACACCCACATTTAGATAGAATTAGGACTCTGAAGAACCTAATAAAGAAGGAACTAGAGGCTAGAGAAGAAGGACACAATGGAGACAGCTGAAATTCATAAATCATGTTCTCAGTGTCCTGAATTCCACAGTGTCAGCTTTTTCTTACTTTGAAATTAGACATGGAAGCTGCCAGCTAGAGGCCTTGGCACAGAGGAGTAAATTGACTTCTCACCATGGAGCAAGGAGATCACTAAGATGGAAAGGTGTTTCCCTGCCATGCTTCCCTCTCCACTCATCCTCAGTTCAGATCAACAGATATGTATTGACATCTGCCTGTGAACAGACCAGTGTGATGGAGTTTGGAGACAAAGATAAACTAAACAGTCTCTCCCATCCAAGACCTCACATTGGTAGAGGAGGGATAATTCTTTCAGCCTGGAGGTAAGGGCAGTAAGGAGCTATATCTTAGAGAATAAAATGAAAAAGAGACTACAAGGAGAGGTATAGAGACAAGAAACATTAAGTGTTCTAGAGTATACAATCAAAGACAGGGAGTAGCCAGAACAACACTGGAGAAGCAGGAGTTGGGTCAGCAAGGAAATGGAATGCCACACCAAGGTTTCCATTTTATGTTGTAGGCATCAGGAAGTTGTATTAGTTTTTTAGAGATGACATAACAAAATATCAGAGACTGGGGGGCTCAACAGAAATTTATTTTCTTATGATTCTAGAGGCTAGAGGTCCAAGATCAAGGTATCAATCGACAGGTTTGGTTTATTCCGAGACCTCTCTTTGGCTTGCAGATGGTTGTCTTCTCCCTGTGTCTTCACATAGTCTTTTCTTGTTTGTGTCTGTGTCTAAATTTCCCCTTTTTATAAAGGACACCAGTCAGATTGGATTAGGGCCAAATCTAATAGCTTCATTTTAACTTAATTACCTCTTTAAAGACCCTGTCTCCAAATACTGTCATAGTCAGAGTTTCTAGAGGTTAGGATTTCAACATATGAATTTTTAGGAGACAGAATTAAGCCTGTAAGAAGCCAGTGAAGGATTTGAAGTAGAGAAGGACATGAACAGATCTCTACTTGAGAAACATTACTGGTAATAGTATGGAAGATGGACTGAAGGAGGACAAAAATAAAGGGATAAAGGCTTGTTAGGAGGCTTTTGAAGTTGTCCAAACAAGAGTTGATAAGGGCTTGAATTAGAGAGCCTACTTTCAGACTATCTGATTAGAATATAATCCAGATAGAGTGGCCTATGAGCAGTTGATGACTCTTCCCACTAGAACAAATTCTGCTATGTGGGACATTTATGCACATTTGCTTTGAAGGAGAAGAGTAGGTGGAATGAGGCAGTAGGAAGCTCTGTGAAGGATTCTTTAATCATATGGTTTTATAAGGTTCCCTAAGTTTGGATCATATTCCTTTGTCACTGTTTCTATTGCTTTTTTTTTTTTTTTAAGTAGGCTTCATGCCCAACCCACCACAGGCCTTGAACTCACAACCCTGAGATCAAGACCTGAGCTGAGATCAAGACCTGAGCTGAGATCAAGAGCTGGACATTTAACTGACTGA
The DNA here is from genome assembly GCA_028646485.1 of Cryptoprocta ferox. Classification (NCBI taxonomy): domain Eukaryota; kingdom Metazoa; phylum Chordata; class Mammalia; order Carnivora; family Eupleridae; genus Cryptoprocta; species Cryptoprocta ferox. The sequence goes on along the minus strand of CM053576.1, from coordinate 23,497,188 downwards.
GACAACTACCCCTCTATTTCTATTCTTACTCTTGTTATGGAGATTTATTTTTGATGTGGAAGAAAGACTACAAGTTATGAAGTTGGGATCCTACTGGGAGCCTCAATTCTGGCAATTACTAGGTGAGTAACCTTGGAAAAGTCATTTTGTCACTCTGAACTTCAGTTTCCTTTTATGTAAAATGAAGATGATAATGATATCTACCTCACAAATTTGTTGAAAGAATTAAATGAGATCATGCATGAAAAATATTTTTTAAAGAGCTGTTTACTTATTATTTATTCTATTTGTTACCCCTAAAGGACATTTTTATGTCTGTAGGTGGGAATGGGAAGAGGATACTCGTTACAGAGCAGAGTGGTAGCTATGACTTATGGAGTTACCTGAGATGAGCTTTAGATGTGAGCCCTAGACTATATCTTTCTTATAGAACAGGAGCCCCAGGTCATAGGATTTGGTGGGTAGTAGTTACATCAACATCTGAGAAAAATATGACTCTTCTCTGGGCTATTTGGATCTGATTCCCAGGAAAGAAAAAATGCAGTTTGATTTCAGTAAATGCTAGAATTTGAGGGACATGTTTAATATCACTAAAACAAAAGGAAGGAAGCAAATAGACAAAAGCAGAGAAAAACAGGTGATAGCCATAAGAGGGAGTATGAAAACAAAAGGTAAAATCAGAAAAGAAACTAGAAAAGGAAAAAAACAAAGACTTTCCCCAAACTGTCTCCTACTTCAGACTACTTATTCATGTTTCATTTCTTTAAGTATAAGAACCTCAAGGGTAAGGAGAGGAATTATTATTTTTATATTATTTATGTATGTGTCTGGTTAATGTCAACTCATTATTAGTCATACTATTGTTTGCAAGAAATGATTCCTGGAAATTTTGACTTGGGGTTACTTTTATATATAATAATTAATATTTATGTGAATTATATACCTCACGCAATGCAAACATAGAATTCCTTGATGTAAGATTTTATTTAACTTAAAAAAAAATAGATGATTTGCCCAGGACAGAACTGTGTCTCTGATAAAGGTTTTGAAGTGAATAAAGTTTTAAAAGCCAAAAATAAAAATAAAAAATAAAAAAATGATTTAGTTGATCAAATATAATGCTTCTAAAGACCATACCTCAGAGGGGAATGTTTCTTCAAAGAAGTCTGACATGTTTTCACATAAGAAAACTATTACTTAAATTTGAAGCTGAATACTAACCATCTTCCTTGTTAATCCACAAAATTGTTATAAACTAGAATGCATGGCAGCAACTGGTCATCAGATGAGACCAGGGATTCATTTTTTATTCATTCAACAGATATATTGAACATAGGGCTTTTTCTCATGTGGTAGATGTGCAGTGGGTGAATAAAACAGACATAAAACCTGCCCTCATGGAGCTTACCTTTATGTAGAAGAGTTGAATAGTAAATAAACTCTAAGTAAACATATAAACAACATATAGTTACAAATTGTGATAATCTTTATGAAGGAAAAGGACACATTGCTATGAGAATAATAATGAGATCTTCAGTGTGGGTGGCTGAGGAAATGACATTTACACTGAAACCTGAAGGATGAGTAAGAGTTAGTACTGAGAAGAATGAAGAGAAAGTAGTCAAGGCAGAAGAAACAACATGTTTGTAGCCCCGAGACAGGAAAGAGTTCATCGTGGAGTTCATCAAAGCTGGCTTGAATGGCAGATCTTGGGAGTCTAGTTCAAGTAAAGCTCAGTAAATAAGACCCTCTTTTTGTTTCTCCCATTCTTATAGTTCATGCTGATTAATTGCTAAGTGTCTTGTGTGTGATCAAGGATGAAATAACTGCTAACAGTTGAAACTAACCTCAGGTCATGATCTCATGGTCTGTGAGTTCAAGCCCTGCATTGGGCTCTGTGCTGACAGCTCAGAGCCTGGAGCCTGCTTTGGATTCTGTGTCTCCCTCTTTCTCTGCCCCTCCCCCACTCACAATCTGTCTCTCTCTCAAAAATAAACAAACATTAAAAAAAATCAGACACTCAGTCAACTGGGTTGAACACCCTATTTTTTTGTTTTTATGTTGTTGTTGAGCATGGAGCCCAACGCAGTACTTGAACTCATGACCCTGAGATCAAGACCTGAGATGAGGTCAAAAGTCAGACACTTAACCGACTGAGCCACCCAGGTGCCCCTACAACTTTTTCTAAGAAAGCTTCTTTGTATCACCTAGGAAGCACAGAGCTTATATACTTTGTTGTTCTTATTGTCATCTCCATTCAAATATTAGGATAAATACCAGTTAGAACAAACACCTAAAACACAGTTATATTTTAATTATCTTAATCTTAGACAGTCTAGAATTAGACACAACCCATACATAAATTATATATTATTAGGACTGTAAGGTCTAGTTTTAGCACCAGAAAAGAGGCAGCAGAAAAAGGATAGAATTTTGTCACATTCCTAAATTTAGGCTTCTTTTGCCAAAACTGCATAAAAGCATGTGTCAAGAGAACTTGGCATGATTGTCCTAGAACTTGACAACAGGGCTGCACTTGATTCTAGGCAGCTAACATCTGGGAATTACCATTGGAAAAATGTCTTTGTGCTATTCCTCTTCTTTCTCACAGACATCTGCTTTGGAGGGGAGAGTTGGATGGTGTAAAGTTCTTAAGCAAGTGGGGAAGGCCTAGAAACACAACACTTCAAAGTGAAGATCATAGTTTTTTCTCTTGATACAGAGAATTCTATGAGATTTAAACTTTTTCCTCTCTGGAAGCTGGTACCAGTTTTCTCCTTTGTAGGAAAGCTGCAGCTCTTTAAAAGATGAAGAAATTCATTTTGGAAAACATCTGAGGAGAGAACAGCTGGTCTTCAAGGTAGGAAAAACATTTGTCAAATGTTCTTGTGCCTCCTACAGGGTAACTATGAACATTCGACAATTTCCTCCTTCCTGCAGCCAAGTCAAATAGGCATTAAAGGACAAATACAGTCTCCCCAAAAGAAGGCCCAAGCGAAAGGCTGGGTTTTTCTTGCTTTCTAAGTTGTTCTTGCTTGTCTTCTCTCCTCAGGCTTGCTGGAATTTGACTACTTTGGGGTTAAATGTAGTGGATGAAGAATAGGGGAACTTGAAGCTTCTACTATTAAACTCTTTTTAAAAAATTTTTAATGTTTATTTTTGAGAGAGAGAGAGAGAAGGAGACAGAGACAGAGTGTGGGGGGGGGGTGGGGAGGAGCAGAGAGAAAGGGAGACACAGGATCCAAAGCAGGCTCCAGGCTCTGAGCTGTCAGCACAGAGCCCTAGGCAGGGCTGGAAACCACAAGCTGTGAGATCATGACCTGAGCTGAAGTCAGACACTTAACCGACTGAGCCACTCAGGTGTCCCTAAACTCTTTCTTTTTAAATTTGCTAGAATTGACTAGCTGCTCTTTAATGCCAAAAAAAAAAGTCTTTGAAAGAGTATGTTATTCGAAAAGTATACTCATCATATTCTACGAATAGTTTACATTTTTCTCATCCCGTCATCCTTTATTTTTTTTAATATTTACTTTTGAGAGAGAAAGAGAGCATGTTGACACATACTGGGGAGGGGCAGAGAGGGGGACAGAGAATCTAAAGGAGGCTCTGCACTGTCAGCACAGAGCCCAACTCGGGGCTCAATCTCAAGAACTGTGAGATCATGACCTGAGCCAAAGTCAGTTGCTTAACTGACTGAGCCACCCAGGCACCCCTACCTTCATCCTTTAATAAGAAGTTTTAAATTAAGGAATCAATACACTTATATTTGTCAATAAAAACTATCCTTGCCAAGTTACCAATATTATGTAATGTTTTGGTTGAAAATAACTTAAGCTGTACAAGAAAAATATTTTCTTCTTCTTACTCATATAGTGAGATATGAAAATGAAATTGGTCCCTTAAGAAAGATGAGATTAGAATTGACAAAGTCATCACCTTTAGATTTAGGAGATAATGTTCTAGGGCTGGAACAAGGTTAGCACTTGGTCAGTGCAAGGAAGGCAAGGACTTCAGAATGGAGAGAACAATCCAAGGACTTCCTAGGCCATTTATTTAAGAACTGCATTTTTGACCCTTTTCATTGTTGGCTGTACCCTTCCCTTAAGGTTTGATCTTTCTTTTTCAGTCCTTTTAGAATATGGTTCTATTTCTTGAAGATCTACCAAGAATCACTAATTCTGTTAGCCTAATATATAAGGAATTCAGAGGGTTAAGCATATTCACTTCTTGGGCTTTTACTACTCATGTTTCCTATTCTCCAGTCCCTCTCTTCATCTTTCTGGATTTCAATTCTAGTTTTTCCTCTGGGGATGGTTCTCTGACATTCCCTCTGCGCTACCAGCCAGTCTTTCATACTTCACTCTATTTAACACTTATCAAGCTGTATGTCAATCATTTATTAGATAGGGACTTCCCCTCAGGGTAGAGTCTCTCATCCCTATTTATGTCCCCAGACACTGGTACTTAAGTGCCCATTGAATGAATAAATGAATGGATGGATAAACAAATCAACAAGTCAGTGGAGATCATTCTACTAAGGAGGAAAAAAAAACTTTCTCTAAGGTCACCAGTGACTTCCAAATTGCTAAAATTGCTAAAAGACAATTTCCTGTTCTTGTCTGACCTTTCTGGAACATTGGACCCTAGAGAATATTGTCTCTTTCTTGAAATTCCTCTTGTCTCTTGGCTTTAATGACAAATCTCTCTTGGCTCTCCTCTTCCTTCTCTGTGTACTCCTCAGTTTCCTTTACTGATGTCCTCCTCTACAGCACCTTAAATATTAGAATACTGCACACTCTATTTTCTGTTCTCTTTTTGTTTTCATTACATGTTCCCTGGATGACCTAATCAGTGGCTTCAGACTCTGTAGTTAGGGTGCATGGGTGCAAGAGCATCTGGGTGGGTGGGGGGATGTCCCAAATAGACCAGGTTCAGCCACTCACCACTGACAATATCCAAACACAGAGAAATGAGTGATGGTGAAATAGGAAAGGAATTTATTTCAGTGAGACCAATACTGGGAAGACAGCAGACTAATGTCTCCAACGTGCTGAAAATACTTCCATGTTTATATAAGGAAAATGTGGGAGAAAAGTCAGCGGGTACATGCAGGTGGGCAGGGAAGATCAAGTTGATCATTGTCTTGGGGTCAGTTATGGGCAGGAGTCTTGATGGCTCAGGGTAGTCATCATTGCTTGAGGGGACAGTTTGTTCTTAGTGTCTTTTGCCTGAGTTAAGAGATAAATTGGAAGAAGAATTTAATCAATTAGAAGGTTTGAGGTCATAATGGAGGTAGCTGAAGTCCTCTTTCAACTCTACACTTCATGCCTCTGAAACCCCCACCTCTAATTCATTTATTCCCGAGCATGAGAAGGATACATACAGCTATCTATGCCCATAAAGACCTCATCCTTAACATACCCTAAACCAAGCTCCTTCTCTCCCCTGTCCTGTCCAGCTCCCAGTCTATGTTTTTGTTCATGAATCCCCCAACTTGGGGAATAACACTACCATTCACATTGTCAATATCCTCTATTCCTCCCTCTCTAACTTTATCAAGTCATGTTGATTTTATTTTCATGGTATATTTTGACTCTTAAGTCATGCTATTATAGAGAGAACCCAGATGGAGCTCAGCAATCTCCCTGAACTAAGAAGATGGAGCTGGAGATCCAGGAAGGCCAAAGCCTCTAGAATTCACAGAGCAGAGTTCTGAGAAGAGAAGAGGGTTGCACAGGGAGAGAGCACTCCAGAGATCAACAGAGAGTCTCCCTTCCTTGAGTCTTCAGCTTAATACTGATCAGAACATGATTTGAGGAGACTACCTAAGGCTGGGTAAAGTGCCACTGGAAAAGAGCAAAGAGAGTAATCCTCAGAGTACCAGCTCCGATAAGATAAAATTCACAATGTCTGGCATCCAATAAAAGTTACCAGCATGCAAAGAAGCAGGAAAATATGATGCATGATGAGGAGAAAAGCAATCAATATAAACAGATCAAGAACTGCACAGGAGATAGAATTAGTAGAAAAAGACACTAAAACATTTGTTATAGCTGTATTCCATATGTTCAAGAAGCTAGAGGAAAGATTAAAAATGTTAAGTAGAGATATCGAAGATATTTTAAAAGACCTAAATCTAACTTTCAGAGATGAAAAATGTAATATTGGATATGAAAAATACATTGGATGGGATTAATATCAAATTAGATAGCACAGAATAAAAGATTAAAGAACTTGAAGATAAAGCAGTAGAAACAATATAAAATGAAACACATAGAGAAAAAATGCTTAAAAGTAAAACAGAACATCAGTGAGCTGTAGGACAACTTCGTGTATAATTGGAGTCCCCAAAGGAAAGGAGGTACAGAAAAAGTATTTGAAGATATATTGACTGATGATGAAAACTATAAAGCCATAGAGCCAAGAGGTTTCAATGAACCCTAAACACAGGAAACATAAAGAAAACTATACCAAGGTGCATGCTAATAAACTGGCTTAACATTAGTGATAAAAGAGAAAATGTTAACCCATACTCTTCATCCCCACTGCTTTTGGTTGGACCTTCTTTTTTTTAAAAATTTTTTAAATGTTTATTTACTTTTGAGAGAGAGAGACAGAATGTGAGCAAGGGAGGGGCAGAGAGAGAGAAGGAGACACCGAATCTGAAGCAGGCTTCAGGCTCCGAGCTGTCATCACAGAGCCCAACGTGGGGCTCGAACTCAGGGACCACAAGACCATGACCTGAGCTGAAGTCGGACACTCAACCGACTGAGCCATCCAGGTGCCCCACGTTGAACCTTCTTAATGTCTTAGTTGGACTTTTACTGTAATCTCCAACTAATCTCCCTACCTCTAATTTCCTTCCACACTAGTCTTCTCCTTTCACCGCTATCAGAGAGTTCTTCACTGTTCCCTGAATAAAATCCAAATTTTGTAGTAGAGGGAAAATAAAGCCCCCTTAGCATGGCATATATGACCCCTTTTTCTCTTTCCAACTTCAACATCTCCCCAAACTACATTTGCTCCCATCTTCTAGCCACATGGACCTATTTATGGAAACAGCTGTCCTTTCTCTAGCCTCTGTGCCTTTGTATGGGCAATGTTGCCTCTGCCTGGGAATTCCTTTCCTATATTTGGTTTATTAATCTGTGGTCCTCTCTAATCTATAAGCTTTTGGAAGGCAGGGACTATCTTTCCTCTCTATAGGGCCTGCTACATAGCTTAGTACATATTTTCCAGTGAATGAAATTATCATTTAAAATTATTTTTATTTAATAACAGCCCAACACTTGGAAAAATCTGTTATTATGTACCTATACATTGAGACTGAATATAAACAATCTTTATTTTCAGAAGTCAGAAAAGTATCTTTTCAATACAATATGTTGCTGGTTGTTGATACATTTGTCTTTGACTTCATTTAATTTTTTAGCTCATTGAGGTTCACAGAAGATTTTAATTGATGACTGTGTTTAGAAAGAAGGCTGTTAGGTTATTGAGTACCAAATATTACTAACATGCCTATGAATGGCTGTATTCTCTGGATGTCTTAAATACACGGCAATTTCTTCTATGAATGAGCATCTAACGTGACTGATTTTCACAAAAAAGACAAGTGCTCTTTTGATTAGTGCCAGAAAAGAAAATCACTCAGAGTGTATATATACTCCTACAAACAATTAGGAATATTTTTACACATATTCAGAGACTTTCCTCATAGGTATTATGGCCTAACTGCAGAAGCTAGTGACTCATTCACTGCCAATGGCCTTATGCAACATACCCTTGTGGAAGAAGGCACTGACCAGGGTTTTATGAATTAACAAAGTTAATGTTTAAGACCAACACTATTGAGGCAAGTAGCAATATGGTTTCACTAAATTGCATTTAAGCTAATCAAATTCATAAAAAGTGTTATTTTATTAATTTTTTTTAAAATTCCAAGTCTAGCTTTAATTTTCTGCACACAGCGGGTTTGGGAACACATATAAGCTAGTCCTAATTTCACTCATTAATTTATCCAGGAACATTCAATAAGTACCCACTATATATTAGTCACCATGCCAGGTGCTAGGGATGCAGAGATTAATAAAATAATCCCTGGCATTAGTGAGCTCCCAGTCAAGTAGTGATTCTGAAGTGAGATCAGGAAAGGCATAGGCCCTTATGAAGATATACTGTCATTTTCAAGGGCCAGTTATCAAAGTACCACCCAATTCTGATCATGGGGGAGAAGGGTTTGCTCTCTGATGGGAATGTGCTGCATAATTAGACCCAGTGGTAGTGGGAAAGGCCAAGATATTAACACAAAATTATAATATTAATAGCCATATAAAGGCTACTGTAAGAGTACCCAATTTTACCTAGGAATGGTCAGGAAATATCTGATAGGCAGGAGAAAATATGTGTTTTGTAAAAAGTCTCAAACTCTGGAGATACTGATTTAAGAATCAATTTATCACATTTAAGAGTGATTTTCAGTATGTGCCAGAGTACTTTCTATGCAGTATCTATCTCATTTAACCTTCACAAAAATCTTACAAGTTTAGGTGCTCTGGAACTTTTGGCAATGCTAATAACATTTAGGAGGCTGGCAGATGAGGATGCTGTCTATCAAGCGGGTCTGAAGAGAGCCATCCCAGAAACAATGAGGAAAGGGGTGATGTCATAAAAACCAAAGCAGGATAGTGTTTTGGGAAGGGAGAGGTCAGCAGGGCCACATGCTGCAAAGATGCCAAGGAAAATGGGTACAAAAGAGCCACAGGTTTCCCAATTCAGAGATTGAGGGTGACCTTATGGGAAGCATTTTCAAAAGAGTGGTTAGGGAGGGATGAGAAACACATTATAAAGGGTTGAAGAAAGAGTGGGATGTGCGAAGGAGAGGCAATTAGAGGAACAAATTGGGCTGGAAAGGGAAAATGGAGTGGAACTTGAAAAGGGAGTGGTACGGAAAGGAAGAAAAGAACAATAGAAAAGATAAGACTGAAGAGCTTAGCCAAAATGTTCTATATCCAGAAAGAAGGTAAGAATAGAAGAGAGAGAAGGGATGGGGCAATGAGTGACCAAGAGGTCTAGTGGAAGAATAGGCCTTGGACAGGGAGAGGCGACGCTTAGTGAGGTTGAAAGAAAGGAGTAGAAGACATAGAAAGAGAGGGGCTCCTGGATGGCTCAGTTGGTTAAGCATCCATCTTTAGTTCAGGTCATGAACTTGAGTTTCATGAGTTTGAGCCCTGCCTTGGGCTCTGTGCTGACAGCTTAGAACCTGGAGCCTGCTTTGGATTCTGTGTCTCCCTCTCTCTCTGCCCCTCCCCTGCTTGCACTTTGTCTCTCTGTCTCTCAAAAATAAAGATTAAAAACTATTTAAAAAAAAAAGAGAAAGAACTGGGGGGAGTTTACTACTAGGGGGTTCTGTTTTGATCTTAAAAGTAGGAGGCAAAGTTGTCTGCTGCAATTTAGGTGGGCAGGGTGCTTAAAGACAGCAAGGCAAGTTTGTGATGTGGGGCATAACTACTTATATTCAAAACGTCGTGTATGATATTCTGAAGACTCTCTGCTGAAGACTTTAATCAGAGTTGGAAATAGTAGGGAATATATCCCAATAACTCCCTTCTCTTTTGTAAAAAAACATGAATCCAGATTCTCTAGGTTGATCCCTGTCTTAGATTTTGGGTATAGGGTTTCCTCTGTGGAGGGGAGTGGGGAAAGGTGGTATATAGAGGAGTAAAGGATGAGAGCAAAATCATGAATGGGTGTTGAATTCTATTTAATTTTTTTGGATACATACTGAGATGATTATGCAGTTTTGAATTACATTAATAAAGTTTCTAATATAGAACCATTCCTGTGGTAATATCCTTCTTGAACGTGAAATTGAATTTGATTTGTTTGTATTTTATTTGGAATTTTGGCAACTATGTTTATGGATAAGATTATCCTGTAATTTTTTTCTTCTGTTACTGCCTTTGTTTTTTAGCTTAAATTGTATGTTAGTCTCATAAGCCAGCATGATGTATCAACATGTGTAACAAATTTTTTTCACCATTGCTTCTTGCACTCCCCTATTTCCTTCTTGGTTCACTTTTATTCTGGTTTGAGTACATTCCTTAATAGTTCTTTCAGCAAGAGTGTTTTGGTGGTAAATGAATGTTCTAAGTCTCTGTAGGTCTTTAAATACATTTATTTTGCTGCTATTCTAAATTGTAGTTTGTCTAGGTATAGACTTTTAGGTTTACTCCGTCCATGAACATCTCTGCATTTCACCAGTTCTAAGCCCACTTTTATGTTAATTTCTCAGTTCAGTATTTCTGAACTACATAGATAATATGAATTTGAACCACATGAATGGCTAATTTAATGCATGCTTGGAGATCTAGTTTCTGTCCAGTATCTATTTCCTTTCCAAAGTACTGCCTAATGAACCATAATTTCCTTGCGAACTCAGGGTCCCAGAAACAAAGAGATAGGGGTGCAGCTACTTTGGAAAACAGTTTGGCAGCTTCTCAAAATGTTAAATATAGTTCTAACATGAACCAGCAATTCTACCCAAGAGAAATGAAAACACATGTCCACATGAAAACTACCCAAGTATAATTCACAGTTCTGCTTCTAACTAGCAGAGCAAATCAGTTAAATGCTTTGGGTTAAAGTTTTTTCTTTAAATATGTAAAAGGAAATATATATTCTAAATGATCTCAAAGAAGTCTTCTGATAATAAAGTTATGTGAAGTGGAAATGGAAATAAAATTGGAGGTGTATTGCTTAGTAAAGGTCTCCCATAATCATATACACTCAAGGATAGAAGATAGAAAGTATTTAGACTGTTTATTTATCTCATTTTCTTAGAGAACAAAGCCTCCCTGGAATATCTTTCCATATTCCTCTGGTGTCTAGAAAGTGCCTTGTTTGGTGAAGGAAATGACACTGTGAACTCCAGAACACTGTCAGGACAGCTTTCAAATCCAATGGAAAGACTATACAGGTTAGTAAAAGGAAGATAACTTACAGAAGGAAGAAAATTCTTTTGTGTGCATCATGCTCTGTGCTAATTACTTTATATACCTATCTCATTTACTCTTTATGTATAATGTAGATTTATTGTCCCCATCTTTTAAATGTAAATTTTTGGATGGAGGGGAAATTGAGGCTCACAGAGTTTAAGAGATTTGAAAACCCCTATTCTTATCATATTTCATCCCACCTCTATACAGAGAGTCAAATTCTTCCATGGAACTTTCCTACTCCTTCCTTGACCATCTTGGCCCACCGTGATTTCTTCTTCTGCATTTCTCTAGTGCATATTACTGATATACCAATTTCACACCTATAGCTTTTTTCAATGTTGATTATATTTGACTCATTTATTAATAAGGAAGCATTTATTGAATAGCCACCATGGAACCCACTAGGCAGTAGGGATACACAGATGAGTGACACAGTCCCTGCCTTCAGAAGTTAAAATCTAGTGGGGGAGACAACCCCATTAGCCATTTACTCACACCCCAGTGAACTCTAGGATTAAGTCACTTTCTCTACTTCTGTCTCCCCCAGTCTAGAACACTCCCATTTTAGCTCTCAGGAAAAAAAATCTTAATAGTGAGCCTGAAAGTAGCAAAACTAAGTTTTAAAGGAAAGGTGAATTTCTTAAATGTTTGTTTATTTTTGAGAGAGAGAGAATGCAAGCAGGAGAGATGCAGAGAGAGAGAGAGAGAGAGAGAGAGAGAGAGAGAATTCCAAGCAGGCTCTGCACTGTCAGTGCAATCTCACGAACCCTGAGATCATGACCTGAGCCAAAATCAAGAGTTGGCTCCTTAACCAACTGAGCCACCCAGGCACCCCAAAGGAAAGGGGAATTTTAATTAATGAATTACAGTAACACATACTCCATAAGTTTCAAGGACAAAACACACAGGAGGTAATGATTGACTGAGAAACTTTAATTTTCCTAAGTAATAGAACCTATCCCAGGCAAAGGGGATTTGAGCCAAGCTCCTAGCCCCATGGCAGTTCAAAATGGATGGTGTCATACTGTTTTAACCCATCCCACAGTAGGGGGAAAAGGTATTACTTATCATTTGCTGGTAACTAGGCATGGCTTCAGGAACAAAATTATTTCAGCTACTGTTCTAGCCAGTTATGCTACTAACAACGTATTCCTAAGATAGTCTGCTTGAGTGCAATGATAACTTTCTAATAGATGGTAAAGGTCCACAAAATAAAAGTTATGTGAGCAAAATCTGATACATAGAAAAGATTCTGCCCACCTCTGGCCTCTTCCTGGTTCTTTTAGTCAAGTTTGGATCTTGCTCTCTAGCAATGTTAAATTCCATTTTTTTCCCTTCAGTTTCATGTTGTAGGATACTGAGTCAATCCAATTTAATGAGCGCCTTCAATGTGCAAAGCAATATGGTAGATACTTAAAGTAGATAAACATGAAAAAGAGAGGATTCCTGCTTCAAAGAGTTGTGAGTCATGTAAATAATTATCTAGAATATGGACCTGGTAATGTCATGTTCTTGGACAAGTACTTTGCTCTCAAGAGCCCTATAAATGAGCCAGATATATGACCTAGTACATTCCACCCATACTATAAGATAAAAATATGTACCATCTTCAAGGTACTGGACTGGGCTGTGTTAATGACTAGGTATACTAATAGGCTTGTCCCAGAAATGAACATTGCAAGCATTTTCTGAAGTGGAGCCGAATTCAGAGAGAGGATCTCTTGGTCTTACCATGTAATCTGAGAAAGAGATCAATCCTTGTTATTTTGTAGGGTATTCATCCCATATCCTTCCTAGAAGTGCCCTTGAGGAATATTTCAACCCAAGCCTCATACCACCTATGAAGCAACAGATGAGGCAGGTAAGTAGATTCTCTCTAAAATGTAGAATGTGGGGTTAAAGGAACTGGAATTTACTGAGCACATACCATGTGTTACACATATCATATCTCATTTAAAGTTCATGTTAACACTGTGGAGTATCATTGCTCCTATTTCACATCTGAGGAAACTGAGGCCCAGAGAGGTTAAATAACTTGTCTAAGGTCACATAACTAGTAAGTGGTATTGATTCAACTTGGAGAATGGCATTGGATGAAGTGCTAGTTAAGCAATCTATTAGGGGCACCTGGCTGACTCAGTATACAACTCTTGATCTCGGAGTCATGACTTCAAGCCCTGCATTGGGCATAGAGCTTACTTAAAAGGGGGGGGTGGTGCCTGGGTGGCTCAGTCGGTTAGGGTCTGACTCTTGATTTTGGCTCAGGTCATGATCTCACAGTTTGTGAGTTCAAGCATCAAGTTGGGCTCTGCGCTATCAGCACACAACCTGTGTGGAATTCTCTCTCCTCTCTCTCTGCCTCTACCCCACTCATGCTCTCTCTCTCTCTTTCAAAATAATTTAGAAAGAAAGAAAGAGAGAGGAAGGAAGGAAGGGAGGGAGTGGGGGAGGAAGGAAGGAACTGTTGGATTCTGATTGTACCAGGGATCTATCATGGCTAACTGATGTTTCAAATTATCAAACTGCTCCAAAGCCATGGATGGGAGGCCCCTTCACAGCAGGCTGAACTCCAGGGAGACCCAAACAATGCCTGAAATTCAATTTCACCAAATCCCTTTGATGTCCAGTATTATGTTTTGTGCATTTTAATTTCAGGCTGCTTCCGTATTAGACATGTGTTAGAAAAGTAGCCTTAAAGCAAAATAACTCACACCAGGGAAACTCCTGCTGAGTTGGTAATACCCTGGGAGTTAGAGATCCTTGAAGCAGAGGAGGCCAGGGAGCAAGAAAACATAGAGGCCCCTCAGCCCTGAAAGCTCTGAAGATCTGGGAGGCTAGATAAAGTGGTCAGAGGGGTGGCCCCACAGCTTGAGGTCATTAACAGCCCAGGGTTGCATAAAAAGGAGAGGGAAGGCAGGGGATAGCTTTGGTCAGGCTACCAAAGTCACTGAATCAAAGCTTGGTCTCTGAGTTCACTGACCCTTCCCACTCAGCAATTTCCACAGGTAAGTCCAAAGGAAAATTACTTCAAGAATCTGATAATTTAACTCTGCTCTTCTGATAGAAGGGTTTCATCACCAAAATTGGAAAAAAAATGGGTCAATGGTGATGACATTAATTACTGATGAGGTCAACTTATTTTTCTGCAAGGAGCTTGGCAGGAATTCTCTAAAACCATAGACAACCCCCAAATCATTTGTATCTAACTTTGGGATTTAAAGTGGCACTTGGCAGTAGTAGGGTTCCTCATTAACTTGGGTTAAAAATCAAAATGTATAATCTTTGGGAATGCACTTATTAACGAACGAGGGGAACAAAGAGGAACAAGTTTGTTGTTTAGAAGTTGCCATCGATGGGGCACTTGGGTGGCTCAGTCGGTTAAGCGTCCAACTTCAGCTCAGGTCATGATCTCACGATTCATGGGTTTGAGCCCTGCATCAGGCTCTGGGCTAACAGCTAGCTCAGAGCCTGGAGCCTGTCTTCGGATTCTGTGTCTCCCTCTCTCTCTGACCCTCCCCTGCTCACGCTGTCTCTCTCTCTCTCTCTCTCAAAAATAAATAAAAAACATAAAAAAGAAGTTGCCATCGATGATCCATCGATAGTCATAAATGAATAATTCACAGAAGCTGGTTCTTTGTTAGAATCCAGAAATAAAGCCTCAGCACTAAACTAGGGTGGGCAGAAAGATTCATTGGCCAGAAGATTTCTGAAATCTTTCCATAGCTGGTTTATACCCTTCCGAGAGTTTTTTAAAAAATATTTATTTATTTTTGAAAGAGAGAATGAGTGTGGGAGGGGCAGAGAGAGAGGGGACAGAAGATCTGAAGCAGGCTCTGCGTTGAGAGCAGTGAGCCCAATGCAGGGCTCAAACCCATGAACCTGAGATCATGACCTGAGCCAAAGTCAGGCTGCTCAACAGATGCTCAACAGACTGAGCCACCCAGGTGTCCTGAGAGGAGTTTATTTTTAGTCTTTGTTTTCTTTTAGCATCTAAAGTCCCTTCTCAGTAAATTCCCTGCTGTGAACTAGGGTCAGGTATGTAAGGTTTGTCGGTTTCATCTCTGTCTACAGGCCTATTAACTTAAAAAAAATTTTTTTGTGCGTGTCTTTATTTTGAGAGACAGAGGCAGAGAGTGAGCAGGGGAGGGCCAGAGAGAGAGGGAGACACAGAATCTGAAGCAGTAGGCCTATTAACTTTAAGGCTTCCTCAGGGCTGAATGTCTAATGATGGTGTTTTCACCTTTCTCTTAGGAGGGCCTTGAATTTCCTAAACTGACTTTGAGAAACTCAGATATTTATTTTATAAATAGTAGATACAGATTTTATGTATCCATCACTCACGTTATCTGTACAAAATCAAAAAAATTTACTCAAATAGTTACAAACTTAGGGTACCAGTCCCTTGCATATAGCAGATAAGGAGTGTTCCTTGATGGTTTAAATGCAAGACACATCTGGAGCACTTCACTATGAGGGGGAACCTACTTTGAAGTTGTTTTGCCACTTGAAGTGGGACGGAACCACTTCAAGAGTAAAGAAAGTTCTTTGTTAAAAGTTAGATCTCCAGGGTGCCTGGGTGGCTCAGTTGGTTAAGCGGCTGACTTTGGGTCAGGTCATGAGCTCCTGGTTTGTGAGTTTGAGCCCTGTGTTGGGCTCTGTGCTGACAACTCAGAAGCCTGGAGACTAATTCAGATTCTGTGTCTCCCTCTCTCTCTGCCCCTCCTCCACTCCCACTCTGTGTGTGTGTCTCTCTCTCTTTCTCTCTCAAAAATAAATAAATGTTAAAAAAAATACTTTAAAAAAAAAGCCAGATGTCAAAGTTCAAAAGAAGGGAAAGAATTATTCTTTTCAAAGTTCAGTCCTTAGAACCGATATTACTTTGCTAATTTATGGCATTTCCATACCTTGCTTAGACTTTAGGCTGATCCTGTATCCGTTGGAGGTGGGAGATAAGGGAGTACCTTTCAGAAAACCTGTCTTCCTCTTGAGGTCCTAGGGTCCTATTTGGACGATTTGTTCTAATAATACCATTTTATTCAGTCAGCCAGCTCCAGGTATTTACTGAATATCTATTATGCATGCCACCCTCTCCTAGGTGCAAGAGAGGATAGAAAAGAGAAATCTTACAAAATTTACAAAATGTTTTATTATTTTTTAAATGTTTATCTTATTTTTGTGAGAGAGACAGAACATGAACAGGGGAGGGGCAGAGAGAGAGGGAGACACAGAATCAGAAGCAGGCTCCAGACTCTGAGCTGTAAGCACAGAGCCCAATGCGGGGCTCAAACTCATGAACCATGAGATCATGACCTGAGCTGAAGTCGGACGCTCAACTGACTGAGCCACTCAGGCGCCCCGACAAGATTTAAAAATGTTTTAAAAGGGTTTACACAAACTTGTAAAGGAAGTGAAGTGGCCTTTGAAGATCCTCTACTTGGTTATATTGATTTACTTCTAGTATCTAGTAGCCCCAGTTTTAGCTCCCACATCCCAGGCCTGATTTACTCTAATGCATCAAAAGTTTTTTTTTTAAAGTTTAGGGCATGTACCAGTGATAGTACATGAGACGATATTGAGTTATACAGGACGTGCTTTTAAGTGGTAAATGGACAAGCATAAAATAACAAAGAATCACATCATGAGAAAATAATTCCCTTTTCAGTCCTCTTTAAAGCCTGGATTACAGGTACAAGAAATTCTCATTTGGGCCTAATATGTCATTAACATAATCCAACCCTTATCAATTTTCTTGTCAACCAAAAAAAAAAAAAAAAATAGCCCTCAGGCCTGGAGTTTTTTTTCTGGCAACAGTAGCTAGTTAGAATTTAAAAACACTGTTTTATTCATTCATTTTCTTTCCTAGGATTATATTCTTTTCATGACAAATGAACTGATATGATATAAATTTTCCTTTTTACATCAATGTATTTAAGTTTTGGAAAAGATAGTTGATTTTGTAAAAAATTAAATAATAATATAGGTGATATGGGGATGTGGTTGCGTTTCTCATGCTGTTATTAAAATGACTGAAGCTTAGGAAACATTTCTTTTCCTCAATTCCAACTCAACCAGGGTTACTGTTCTTGACCCATTCTTGCCCTGTGCTTGACCTAAACCAACTTAGGACTAAGATAATGACTGACAATGAGTCAGAATCATATTTCTCCAATATAAGCATTACAATAGGGCTTTCAGGTCTTGGGCCTAAAGAGACCATTATAATGGTAGGAATTTTTGAAAAGATAAGCAAGATAAGATATTTGTAGTAAATGAAACTTCTACAATGATAGTATTGAGTGCCACTTATTTGGGCTAATCCTTACAACAACCCTATGAAGCATTTATCAGATGAGGAAACTGAGGCATAGGGTGGTTAAACAAAACGTTTTCTCAGTCACTCTCAGTCACTCAACCAACAAGGATCAGAGCTAAGGTTCAAAAGCCAAGGTTTTTCCACTACAGCTTCTGTCTCTGGTGCCCAGAACTTCTGTGCTTACCTACTCATTCCCCCTGAGTGTAAGATAAAGCAAACCCTAAAAAAGCCACATGGATAAGTCTGAGGAAATCAAGGAAATGTGAACAAGTATACAATACATGGTGAAACTGAGAGATGTTATGGAAATATGTTCAGAGTGGCAAGGCCACTTAGAGGAAGTAAGGACTCTACCAGAGTGATACCCTCCTTGCATTCATCTCTCTGCCCTGCTTTCTGCCACACTGGCTCACAAATATCCTTGTAGGGTCAGGCCAGCTTTGATGCCTTCTGCTGCCCCCAAGCACTGTGGAAGGAGCAAGTGCTCTTACTGCCTTATTTCTGTCTCTGGAAAGGATGCCTTTTCTCCTAGCCTGCAGTCCTTCCTCAGCTGGGGCTGGTGGACTGCTGTTTTAGGGCACATAGAAGCATACAGACTCTTCTGGAGTCTGGAGGCAAGCTACCTGCAGAGCTTCTGTGGGCTCTGCCACTGTCCCTTCACAGCCTTTCTAACCCAAGGTCACAGGCCAGCTGTGCTCTTTACCAGGAGTCTCAGCAAGATTTTAAGTCCCTTGGGGCCCCTGGCTGGCTCAGTCAGTAGAGCATGTGACTCTTGATCTCAGGACTTGAGTTCAAGCCCCACGTTGAACATGTAGTCTACTTAATTTATAAATTAATTAATTAGCTAATTAATTAATTAATTTTTAAAAAGTTCCAAATCCTTTCAGGAATCCTACTTTGTCATGTTAACTCAGAGCTTCGAGTCAATAGCTGGGGATTTCCTCTATGACACAGTGTCAGGGGGAAGGGCTGGGGCCCATGTCCTGCCCATCCAAATAGATTCAATCTATTGCAGCCTTGGCATCATCACAATCACACCTGACTTTACCAGTTAGTTTACAGAGCCCCCTACATGGGAATTGAGTAAGGCATAGGTGTGAAGGCAGTTGGTAAACTCCAAAGTCCCCCAAAAATGTATATGATGATACTATCAAGGGTTTCCTAGCCCATTCCAGAGTTTAGTCCTTGAATCTCCTTCCTTCTCTTTATTCCTATTCTCCTTGGGTGATTTCATCTGTTCCCCTCGCTTTAATTATGATCGATAGGCCAGTAACCCAAAATCTGCATGTCTAGCTGATATCTCTCCCTAAAACTTTACCTTTTATTTTGAACAGATTCCTAGGTATCTCTTTTTCAGTGTATCCCAGAGATACTTTAAACAGAAAGTAAACAGTAAACAGAACTCACCTCCTTCATCACTAAGCCTTGCTCTTCCTTTGGAATTTAGCATCCGATTGGTAATACCATCAGCCACATAGTCACCTGAGCTAGACACTGGAGAGCCTTCACTGATTTTTCCTTTGCTTCATCCCCCTGCATCCAAGGCCCTTAGATCTGTTGTTTCTTCCTCAAACTCACTAATTCAGGTGCTCATTTTTCTTTCCCCTGTATGATTCTGCTTTAACTTAGATTAGTTTCTCTGGTCTCCTTGTCTCCAGATGCGTCATATCAATCTCCCCTCCACCCCTCTGCTAGCATATTTGTAAAATTAAATCTGACCATATGTTTCCCCTGTTTAAAACCCTTCAGCAACACTACAGGATATGATCCAGGCTCCTTAATCTGATATATTTAAGGTCCTCCCTTTCTGCTTCTTCTGACCCTTAGGGCCTTTCCTGCCCTCACCTTTGTTTCCCTCCTCATTACGTTTGCTATTGCTGGCCTTTCTGTCTTAAATGTGGTTTCCTTCTGTCGTCAACCTCCTATTCCCACATAGATAATACTATTCATCATTTAAGATTCAGTTCAGACATCACTTTTTCCAGGACAACTTCCCTGACTAGTACCATCTCCTGGTCCATCAGTCCATATCTTATATGCACAGATCTCATTTATTGTTGTTATTTACTATTTTTTATAATTACATTATACTTCTGTGTCTCTTCTCCTGAACTATAAGCCCTTTACAGGCAAAGACAATGTCTTTATACCCTCCATTTCTAGTATAGTGCATGGCATAAACTAGCTCCCCAATAATTGTTTGAATGATTGAATGTTAGAATACTATTCTTAGGTTTAAAAAAATCTCTTTAATAGGGCACCTGGGTGCCTCAATTGTTAAGTGTCCAACTTTGGTTCAGGTCATTATCTCACAGTTCATGGATTTGAGCCCCACATCAGGGTCTGTGCTAACATCTCAGAGCCTGGAGCCTACTTCGGATTCTGTGTCTCCCTCTCTCTCTGCTCCTTCCTTGCTCGTGCTCTCTTTCTCTCACTCACTCTCAAAAATGAATAAACATTAAAAAAAATTTTTTAAATATCTTTAATAGTAAAAACAGAAAATGTTAGCTAAACCTTAGTTACCTGTCATTCTCTTGCCCCAAATTCCTGAGCATTTTAGCTAGTGAACTAAATAGATTTTTCGGAATATATTTATGCCAAAAATTACACAGTGACATTGCAAAACGATATTCCTTAAACATTCCAGTGCCCAATTTGGTGATTACTGCTCTTGGCTTTTCCCCTTGTCTCGGCACTACTGGGTCTCCAAAGAGCTCCAGGTGGAAGAGACACATACATCTGAGATAGTCTTCTCCCCAAACCAAGTGGGGGGCAGAGCTCTGGTGTGGCCACCTGGGGGCAGTGCCAACTTGCAGATGGGTTTCCAGGCTGAGCTTGGGGAGCCCCAGTCCTGAGCAATCCCAGTTTTGTGTGCTATTCTGTCTAGCAACGTTTCCTCCCACTTCCAAGGGACCTTGGCCAAGTCTACCTTTGACTCAGGCTCTCACTGAATTGGTAAGAGAGAGACTGGAATAGACAACTGGAATAGGCATCTTGAATACCAATACACACATATCCTGGAAACACTTCCAGCTTCCAACTCCTGAGAGGGAGGTTAACAAATCAAATTAGAAGTTTCTTTGAGCAAGAAACCTAAATACTTTAAAGGAAAGGGTGAAGACTGGTGTTAAACACTGTTAACAGGTAAAGCTTTGTTCCATGACATACAGTCAGGGAAACATTACGTTTCTTAGTTTTCTAAATTAAATATCCTTGGCTCTCATTCACCAATGGGTAGAAAGTTCAAAAATGCAACCTCAGTCCTTTTTCAGGGGCTTATAGGTATTTGGGGAAACTCTCTAATCAGTGCGTGCCACCTTGGAGCTCTTTGCCCAGGACGATTGTCTATTCTAGGACCTTTTCTCTAAGCCTAGCTGGGGGCATGGAGACTTCTACTATGGGTCCCAAATAGCAGTGCCTTTGCTCACCTCCATGAGCACACTCATCCCCATCCCACATGGTTCTACCATCCCAGGGGTTTGTGGGAGAGTAGGAGCAGGACCTGGCTGCACAAGGAGACTGCAGTGCCCTTCAGCACCATTGGCTCCAGAGCCAGACTTAGGAAATTCTCCTCTACCCTCCTCTAATCCTAAAAGCACTTCTTTCTCTCAGAAAAGAAAAAAAAACAGCAACAAGCTTTTGTCACCTCTGAGACTCTGGGCTGATTTCAAAAACAAAATCCTGTTGATGTTTGTTTGTTTGTTTCCTGAGGTGAAAGAAACCCTGGACTCCAGAACAAAAGGCCCTGGTCATTATTTTGGGATTGGAAGTATAGAGAAAGGTAGGAACAATTCATTCTTTCACAAAGAACAAAAATGGCTGACACCACAGAAAATAAGACTGTTAATTCATCAAGCAGCTTAGCCCATCAAACACTGAAGCAAAGCTTATCATACCTTGTTCCCAGAATGTGGGGCCTCTCCAGGAAAAGGCAGTAGGCCAAACTGTAGGTGGAGGTCCATATTGATCCTGTACCTGCCTCAGACTGCTTCAGATTGGAAATAAGCAGCAAACAGGCTCTGCCATCTTCTGCTAGGTCCTGGATTAACTGGGGAGGGCGTTGCTAGTACAGCCAGGTTCCAATTCCCAGGAGCTGATCTGGTTTAGGCCTTCTTATTTCCTGGTCTGAGGAAGGACTTTGAAGAGAGAGACATAGACAGAGCAGGGCAGGGGTAGAAACAGAGGGAGACACAGAATCTGAAGCAGACTCTGAGCTGTCAGCACAGAGCCTGATATGGGGCTCGAACTTACTAACTGTGAGATCATGACCTGAGCTTAACCAACTGAGCCACCCAGGTTCCCCTACATTTTTTTTAATGTTTATCCATTTTTGAGAGAGAGAGAGAGAGAGCGCGCGCGTGCACACGTGACTGAGTGGGAGAGGGGCAGAGAGAGAGAAAGACAGAATCGGAAGCAGCCTCCAGGCTCTGAGCTGTCAGCACAAAGCCTGACACAGGGCTCAAACTCACAAACCATGAGATCATGACCTGAGCCAAAGTCAATGCTCAACAAGAGAGCCACCCAGGCTCCCCTAAATTTTACACTCTTCATGCCTGTCTTGCTTATCTCACTCTAGTCTGTCCGCTGGTTGTCCCTGCCTGAGCTACATGGAGCCCTTGTAGTTCAAGGGATGTGGGGAGTGGCCCACTATGTGTGAGACAGTCAATGGGGAACAGTCATCTCACGCTGACGTTGGGTCAGAGTTGGGGACCCAGTATCCTGGCCTAGCATTTCTCCCAGGCCCTCAACTGGACTGTATTGAGGCTATACTTGTGAGGTACATTGAGATCTCTGGGCATCAAGCCAAGAGTCCTTTGACTGATTTCTATCATCGATGGAGAGAATTTGCTAACGTACCTCCATTCATTAGGGTTCATATAGAGATCACTATAGAATCTAGGCTGTTCTGATATGACTAAATCCACATTATTCAGCATGGCCCATAATAAGACCAGCCCTTCACTACTTTGTTTCATCCATATTTCTAGCCTTATCTCTAGCCAATTCCCCATGTACACTCTGCTCTCATCTCAGGAAACAATTTGGTCTGCCTGCTGTTTTCCAAGCATAACAAGTACTTTCATGCCGCCATGTCTTTCCTTGTGCTGTTTCCTTGCCTGGGATACCCTTTTTCTTCCTCTCTGCCTGATGAATTCTTTACTTATTTTCAAGGCCCAAATCAAATGTCATCTCCTCTGTAGTTTCCCCTGACATGTTCCCCTTAATGAGTTTCATAACACTTCTGAAAGACCCATTTTCAGGTAGCTGTTTCTTATGTGTCTCCTTATCAGATGGTGAACTCAGTGAATGGTTTGAGAACTCAAGGAAAAGCAACTCCCGATTTTATTTCTTCTCCCCTTCTTCTTCAACCTGTGACTTCATTCATCTTTGTATCCGCAGCTCTTAGCATAATGCTGGGCACAGAGGAAGTAATCAACAAAGGTTTATTGACTATGATAAAAGCTGGAAGGCATCAGACAAAATGTGGTGGTTCTTTTATTTTCACTTTCTATTTCCCCTTCTCAGAAGATTGGTTACTGCTCCCAATTTCCTCTCCTGATCATTTCTGTTCTTTCTGGTCTCTGCATACCATTCCAATTTTACCTAGCTTTCCTTGGCTAGCTCTCCCAGTCCTAACACTCCACTCATGTATTCCATTGCTCAGCACATATTTATTGAACACCTCCTGCTCTGCAGGCACTATTCTAGGCACTGAAGATACAGCAGTGAACAAGATGGATGGGATATGTTCATGGAGTTCACATTATGGTTGTATAACTTTGACTGAAACAAGTAAACAAGATACAGGTATACCTTGGGGAATATTGCAGAGTCAGTTCCAGACCACCACAATAAATGAATATCTCAAAGCAAGTCAAATGAATTTTTTGGTTTCCCAGTGCATATAAAAGTTATGTTTACCCTCCACTACAGTCTATTAAGTGTCCATTATGTCTTTAAAAAAACATGTACGGGACGCCTGGGTAGCTCAGTCAGTTGAGCATCCAACTATGGCTCAGGTCATGAACTTGCAGTTTATGAGTTTGAGTCCTATATCAGGCTCTATGCTGACAGCAGACAGTCTGCTTCAGATCCTCTGTCCCCCTTTCTCTGCCCCTCCCTCATTTGCAATCTCTCTCAAAAATGAATATAACATTAAAATAAAATAAAATAAAATAAATCAATATGGACATACATTATTAAAAAATATTTTGTTGGGGTGCATGAGTGGCTCTGTTGGTTAAGTGTCTAACTCTTGATTTCGGCTCAGGTCATGATCTCACAGTTCAGGGGATCGAGCTCCACTTTGGGCTCTGTGCTGACATCAGCACAGAGCCTGCTTGCTATTCTCTCTCTCCCTTTTGGTCTTTGCTCCTCTCCTGCTCACATGCCTGTGCACACTTGCACGCTGTCTCCCCCCCCCGCCCGCCCTGCCCTCTCTCTCTCTCTCTCTCCCCCTCAAAATAAAATAAATATTTTGTTGGTAAAAGAATGCTAACCATCATCTGAGCTTTCAGCTAGTCTTGATCTTTTTGCTGGTGGAGGGCCTTGATGTTGATGGCTGCTGACTGATCAGGGAGGTGGTTGCTGAAAGTTGGGGTGGTTGTAGCAATTTCTTAAAATAAGGCAACAGTGAAGTTTGCCACAATTGATTCTTCCTTTCACAAACAATTTCTCTGTAGCATGCAATGCTGTTAGATAGCAGTTTACCCACAATAGAGCTTCTTTCAAAATTGAAGTCAGTCCTCTCAAACCCTGCCACTGCTTTATCAACTAAGCTTATGTAATATTCTTAAAAATTTTTTTTATTTTAGAGAGAGAGCAAGGAGGGGGGAGAGGGGAAGAAGGAGAGAGAGAGGGAATCCCAAGCAGGCTTCATGCTTAGCTCAGAGCCCAACACAGGGCTTGATACCATGACCCTGGGATCATGACCTGAGCTGAAACCAAAAGTTGGATGCTCAACAGACTGAGCCACCCAGGTGCCCCAAGTTTATGTAATATTCTAAATCCTTTGTTGTCATTTCAACAATCTTCACTGTATCTTCACCAGAAGTAGTTTTCATTTCAAGTAACTTCTCTCTTTACTCATCCATAAGAAGCAACTCCTTATCCATTTAAGTCCACTGAAATAGCACTTTTAATTTCCTTCAAGAACTTTTCCTTTGCATCACAACTTGTCTGGTTTTTTGTTTTTTAATTTATTTGAGAGAGAGCGTGCATGAAAACAGGGTAGAGGGGCAGAGAGAGAGAGAATCTTAAGCAGGCTTCACGCTCAGTGTGCAGCGTGATACGGGCTCGATCCCATGACCCTGGTATCATGACCTGAGCCGAAATCAAGAGTTGGATCCTCAACCAACTGAACCACCCCAGCACCCCACTTTTCTGTTTGGTGCAAGAGGCCTAGGTTTCAGTCTGTATCAGTTTTTGACATGCCCTCTTTAATAAGCTTAATCATTTCTAGCTTTTGACTTAAAGTGAGAGACATATGATTCTTCCTTTCACTTGAGCACTTAGAGGCCACTGTAGAGTTATTAGTTGGGTTAATTTCAATATTGTTGTGTCTCAGAGATTAGGGAGGCATGAGGGAAAGAGGAGGGAAAGAGATGAGGGAACAGCCTGCTGGTGGAACAGTCAGAACACACACATTTATCTTATATATGAGCATCTTATATATGAGCACAGTTGGTGGCACCTCAAAACGATTACAACAGCAAAGATCATTGATCACAGATCACCATAACAAATATAATAATAATCTTGAAATTATATAATGAAAAATCTTGAAATATTGTGAAAATTACCAAAATGTGACACAGAGACATGAAATGAGAAAATGGCTGTTGGAAAAATGGTGCCAATAGACTTATTCAATGCAGGGTTGCTACAAACTTTCAATGTGTAAAAAATGCAATATCCACAAAACACAATAAAGTGAACCACAAAGAGCAATAAAATGGAGTCTGCCTGTAATATCAAATAAAGATGAGTCTTAGGAAGGAAATAAAGTGATATAATAGGGAGTGGAATGGCGATCACATGAGAGAGGTTGGTCAGATAAGCCCTCTCTGAGGAGACATTGAAATCTAAGGACAAGAAGGAGATAATTACATGGAGATCTGGTAAAAAAACAAAACAAAACATTCCAAGTGGAAAGGTCAGCAAATGCACAGGCTGAGACAAGACCAGATGCCTGAAAATTATAAAGCATGATATAAAAACACAAAATATTACTTTAAGGTTTTCCTTAGCCTGTCACCATCGCTTCACCCCTTTCACATAAGAGCATCTTTGATCCCTTCTAAAAAGTGATTGATTTCCTCTAACCTTCACCTTCCTTACTGATCAAATCACAGAATTTTCTTCTCGCAAATCCCACTGAAGCTCTTCTGAAGTTAATATGACTACAGCTGTAAGAAGCACCAATCTATAGGATTAGAAGTTTTGTGTGATCCCTTATGTCAGACAATACTTCCCTTCCCTATCTCTTCCAGAAGGACTAAGTCCTGCTCTCCCATTTCTAGGGAGGGTTATCTCACAAGAGATAGACTGAGATGGAAATCTGAGGGTAGCATGGAGGGGAAAAAGTCAGTTCTTTGGACAGGCACCCACAGATGATTGAACCTGCAGTCCACCTCTTTGAATCCAGGAATGTCTCCCCACCCCTATAGCCATTCTTTATACCCCCCTCCACACTGCATGTTACCCTCCATTGCAATGGCTGTTATGCCTAGCTGGGAGAGAAAGTCCAAAAGAGCTGGCATCCTCTCTTATATGCCAGAGCAGTTTCTTAAAGAGGCCAGAGAGCTTCCTGCCACCGGAGACATGAAATGCTCTCAGTAAGCCAGGAGCCAGAATCAAAACCATATGGTTTGCTTTGCAGTAAAGATCACAGGGCCTGGAAAACTAGAGGAAGGACGGCCATCCAGGGGACAAGGTTTTTGGGGTAAGGGGGGGTGCCTACCCTAATCCTGGCACCCCTGTACTCACAAGTACAGTCTGCCTGCCAAGGGGCCTCCTGTCCTTGAACTCCTGGTCCATTTAGACTCTCCTCATGTCCAGACTGGTAGAAGTTCAAACAATAAAGGCTAGAAGAATGGGACTACTACTCTCTGGAACATCAGGATTCCCTAAAAGCCTCCTGACCAGATGCCCCCCAAATGGAAACTGTCCCTATTTGCTCTTGTCTCTAATGAACTGACATATCCCACATCTTAAAAATATTTTTTTTAAAGCAGCCTTTATCTGCTTGTTTACCATGTATCTAAATAGATTCAGATTCTCTAAGAGGGAATCTTAGATTTTTCCAAGGTGCTCCTAAGGGAGAATCCATAAGGATTAAAAAGAAATACATGCTAATAACCCCTTCTAAAAGGATAGACTGCATGGACCCAGTGTGACAAGCCTGGATTTGGATCTGCTTGAGATGTTAAATGTGAGGGCTTGTGTTAGTCCCAGTGGGTTCCTGTCCTATGAGCAGCAATTGTTTATGGACCAATTGGGGAGAAGGTGCTGCATGCCTGAAACTTGGGTAGCCAGCAGTGTCTTTTCCTTTGCAGACCAAGACCAAGACACCTGAGGAAAAGTTGAATCCAATTCCCACTGTCCACCTACTATCTCCCTGCTCCCCAACCCAACCCATGGCTTCAGTGGCTCCATGCAAAAAGCAGCATTTGTGGGCAAAGTTCTATGTTCACATGTCCCCATATGCATGCAGAAGAGTTTGGGGGAGATGCCTTTGTTTTAGGGCCCAGGCTGACCCATAAACGGGAAGAATATTCCTCCCTTAGAGTTAATAGCCTTAGAGTTGATAGCCTGCTTCATAAGCCTCTCTCATAATCTCTTCACCGAGGGCAGATCTGCAACATTATGAGTCATGGAAGGAAAAGCAAAAGCAAAATAAAAATAAAAGAAACATTGGGTTTTCCTAACTTTCTTCTACAACTAAGTTTCTAGAGCCCTTGGGCTCCAAACATGCCCCTCAGTACTAGCCATCAGGGGTACCTGGGTGGCTTAGTCGGTTAAGCGTCCAACTTCAGCTCAGGTCATGATCTTAGGGTTAATGAGTTCGAGCCCCACATCAGGCCCTCTGTGGTCAGCACAGAGCCCACTTGGGATCCTCTACCCCTCCTCAGCTCTCTCTCTCTCTCAAAAATAAATAAACACTAAAAAAATACTAACCATCAAAGACATGGGCCTAGAAACTTCAAACATGTACTCACAGAAAATTTAGAAAAGCTGGAGCCAAGGCTTTGCTCATCTTCTGATATTATTTCTCATTGCCCTTCAAAGACTACACACAGGACCCAAAGGACTGCTATTTGGGTGAGTTCAGTGAGGCATTGCCAGTCATATTCTGGTCAGCCACAAAAACAGTATTAAATTAAGTTTCAGACAAGCTCGCTAGAGTGTATTAGCCACTACTGGGTTGGCAGGATTCTTTTGAAGTTTTTGACCCAAATAGGTTATATTTTTATTTTTATATGTTTTATATTTTTTTGTATAGACCCCATCTTATTTAAGCTTCACAATAATACTATGCTTTGGAAAGGAAAAGTATGAATATCACATTTATATATGAGGACACAGACACAAAGAGATTAAATGCCTTGCCCAAATTTATCTAGCTCTGTTGTTACCAGAATCAGGACTAGCACACTGATTTCCTAACTTCCAGTTCACTGCCTTTTCCATTCCACCTTAAGAGCAAATATTCTCCAAAAAGTTGCATTAAGACAGCGGTACTTGGCAATCATTGAACCCCTCACCTGGGTTCCCATTATAATTATGGGGTCCTCCTTTTCAAGGCAGAGTTCTCCTTTGCCAGGATGTGCCACCCCAGGTTCATATGCTGCTCCTGTGCATGGAACCCCACAATCAAGTTACATACCATTATCTCAGTTCATTCCCCAGTATCTCCATTGAGGATATTATTTACCCACATTACTGATAAAGAAGCTGAAGCTCAGAGAAAGCAGATAAATTAGCTTAAAATCATAAAGCTTGTAAGTGGCAGAGCTGAAATCAGGTCTTCTAACCTTTTGGTTCTCTTTCCGCTATACCCTAGCGATGCAGAAACATTAGCCATATATGTAATCAAACACAGATCTTCTCCTCAAGACATGAACATGTTGGGGACTTTACCTGAATGAGTCATATTCTAGGGGTGGGACACAAAGCAATGTATCAGAGAACCTCCAGCTTCTCCAGAAGTGGCAAATACTCCTCCCACTGGGTATCCACACAGAAATATGTGAGCATGCTCACGTGGCATGTGCCACCCCACCTCCCCCTGCCAGGGATTTGGTCACAGCTACAGCATCTTGACAACCTATTTAAACCAACCTGCAGTAACTGGCAGCAAAGTATCATTCCCTGGCAGGCTGAATCATTGAGCCTCTGCAGACTTTGAAAGAGAGAACCATTATCTGAAACATTCAAGGACCAGGGGGTCCCAGAGAGGTATGTAATAAATTCCATCCAGATGTTGAGATTGGCTTTTTTCTTTCCTTTTTTTCCCCCTCAATCACATTGAAAGAGTGAACAAGTTGTTTTTACCTTATCAAGCAAGGTGGGAAGAACATCATTTCCTTTATTCTTGGGTGGGTCTGCACCAAAAGATAAGAGGGCTAACAGAATCTGGGTAATTCAGGGTGGCATCTGAATTATCAGAGAGCACTGTGTACACATGAAAGAGTTATACAGATAGGTAAATGATATTGCAAATACTTCAGCAAAATCCAATTAGAAGTCTCCAAGTCCATTGCAATTTAGAGCTTCCACACTATTTGCCTATGGTGTGGGCAGCCTGTCTGTTTGAAATCCTTCTAAGAAATTATGGCTGTGCAAATTGGTCCAATAAATAGCTCAATATGGACATTGCTTTGTTAGAGAGGGGAAGGCAGACCTAGCTGTAAATATTATATTTTATCTCACAGTCTGGCAGTTTTGTCATGCTTTATGGCTAATAATTGAGTTATTAAATAATTCAAAAAGTCCTTTCCAGCAGTCCAGGCTCTACTGGGGTTAACTTTTGCTGTGAGGCTAGGATGAGGAAAAACAGATCTTCCCAAGCTGCAGCCTCAATTGACATCCCCTTCACCCCACACCTGAGCTCCTGCTCCCTGGAAGAGAAACCTGAGTAAAGACAGCTGTGGCAGCAGGGAAGGGTTCTTCTTGGCAGTGGCTGCTTCTGACTCTAGAGATATGGGCACTAAACTAGAAAGCAGTGCTGAGAGAGAGGACCAGGAAGTAAATGACACTGGAAAATGAGAAACTCAAGGAAGAAAGGACCTGACTTTCCTCCTCTCAAAAAGGTGTGCTTTGCAAGGTTCACCTTTTCATCTGGACTGGTGAGTCTTGACAGTTTTAGTCCTTAGACTACAAGAACAGAACAAAAGAATCTTACCTGTTTAGTGGATTAAATAAACAAGCCAGCAAACAAAAGAAAACATTTTTGAGGTGTTTTTTTGCTGAATTCCTGTCAATTATTTATAGCTTCCTTTAAACATGCTTGTTTTGTTTCTTTTGTTTTAATTGAAATCTGCAGTGGAAAATACGTCTCAAAGCGGGGGTGGGGGGGGAACACCCAACACTCTTCTGTGTCTTGCATTTTGACCCAGCCCACAAAACTATTGGAAGAATCTTTGCAGACCCACCAGAGATCCCCGGATTCACTTGGAGAATCATTGATCTATAAACAACGTCTTGATTTCAGAACCCTTCTTTTGATCTGGAATTATCTGTTATTGATCACAGAACTGCTACTGACGATTCCTGGGACAGGGGCCTGTATAGTGAGAGGTGAGCCCCAGCGTGGGAAGAAGAAATCTCTTTCTCTTTCTCAGCGGGTGTTGTGGTACAGTACGGTATCTATGCTTAGTGTATCTATGGACTCAATTTCTTCTCTTCTTTTCCTCCTCCTTCCTTCTTCCTTTTCATCTTCTGTTTTTTGTTTGTTTGTTTGTTTCTTCTATAGTAAAAAATTTCCCCCAAGCCCTTGGTGCCTAGATGATTTTTGCCTGACACATTCCACTAATTGCAGTTTTGGAATCACAGTTTCTTATTTGGGAGCATAATTTTTCTAAATATTTAAGTGCCTAAATTATTATAAAAGCAGCTGGCCACTGCCCATGCCTTGTAGGCAGGTAGGTGAGATGGTACCAGAAAAGAGAGGGCTTCAGGTCTCTACCCTTCACCATGTCAGAACTCGGAGCTCTGTTGAGATACATGTGGGAAAGAAGAACCTTCATGGAGGGAGCAGCCATGTTGCAATGAGCGGATAACACAGACGACATGAAGAGCAAGTCCAGGGAGAAATGGAACCCTGGAAGCATGAAGTTACAAATCTCCCAACCAGGCAGAGCCCTGAGAATGAGATAGTTCCTTTGGTCAAACTGCTCTGAAAATAAAGGAAAAGACACTGACTCACACTGAAGGTAAGGAGAGTGTCTGCGTCTTCTCTGCTGAAACCACAGGGATCTTATTAAGGATCGGGACACTAAACACTGATGGCTTCATTTTGGGCACAATCCTCAGCAGGAAGGCCCCATGCAAAGGTAATGATCAGGAATGGGGGCCCATTATAGCCTTTTGATTTGGTCACTCAAACATCCTGTCAGACAGATGTAGAAAGGAGATCGACACCTCAAAAGAAGTAAATTGTAGGCTGAAGTATTTGGTTTCAGTATCTGTCAGGTTGAGGCTTTGAAAGGCAGACCTGTGGTCTAGGAAATGACATACGGGATTCCATTGCCTTGGGGCTCTGAAAATTCAAGGATATAAGGAATTGTATAACCCAGATTGAGACAATTACTTTTAATGGGCTGTTTTGCTGTCGAGTGCAATAACCCCCATTTTGTGTAACTGGCTCTGAGTTAGAATGCAGTCTTTCTGGAAGAAGGACTGTTTCTGGTTCTACAAGAAACGCTGGAGAAATCTCAAAAGTTAAAATAACCTAAAACTTGCCCCATCTCTTGGTTACACCATGAATGTTTGTCTCTTCCAAGCACTTCTGCATATGGGTAAGCATTCTAACAAAGATGCCGTTAGAGTCAGGACAGGAAAGCAAAGAAGCCAAGTATTCAGAGTTGGGCAAACGACGTAAAGAACCGGAGCCAGGACACTAGTCAAGAAGAGAGTGAAGTTCTTCTAAAAGAGAAATAGAAAATAGAAACTAAAAAGATCAGATAGGGGGCGAGGGATAGGGAGGGCCCAGGGTCTCATCTTTGATTGAAATAAGGAATATAATTCAGAGAGCTAAATATACACAAAGAAATAGATTATGATTTGAGAGAAAGCGGACTTCAGTTGGATAGGGAAGATTTATTGAGATTTGGGGGAGAAAATTGAAAAGAACTGTAAAGCTAGAGTGTATCCAATTTAAATACTTATGTAGCTGAGTCTGGGGGACAAAGTAATCCCTCTAGCCCCTAGAAGTCTGTGTGTTGCTCGTAGGGCAGCTATCTTGAGGAAAAAGGAAGAAAAGTGGGGGTGGAGTGTGGCAGAGGGTGGAGAGTTCCATAAGTCCCTCTAATGGCCCCCACAAGGCAGGATTCAGCCATAAATTACCTGCTAGAGAGCCACCAGTTTCGTCTCCATCTGTCCTCCAAACTCGTGCTTAAAGAGTCTTTCTTCATATTCAGGTGTTTTTAAAAAGAATCAGCTTGAAGCGAAAGTACTAAATTCAAAACATTCTAAACCACAATTTGAATCTTGTTTAAGAGATGAGAGGATGAGAAGTGTGACTCTATTCACTTGTTTAGAAATAGTTGTTGCAGACGGGATCCCAGGCGTTACATGTTTTAATCTTCCCTTGGTTTATTCTGCTCTCAACTGCCACTGGGCCTCATTCAATAGTCAGTAATTGGGTTTTTAGAAGGGAGAAGAGCGGTTATTTAAAATTGTCTCCTTATGTCCTGTAGTTGCACCACCTGACATTCGCTTCCTGGGAAGTGTATGCAGTGCTGACTGACTGGATATCTTCTTTAAGTGGGTTCAACTGTGAAATAAATTAGGAGGTTATCTTCATCCTCTCCATCACTATAAATTAGGGACACAGAGAAAAACTCACTAGACCCTAGTGAAGGCATTCATGGCTTAGAGCCTAGCCTCAGAGTGGTCAGGTGGCCTGGCTCACAAGAGTCCTCGTTCACAAAGCTCAGGAGCAGAAATGAGGGGACCAGTTTCTGGTACTGGTACATCTACCTTAACTGCCTGTGAGACTTTAATCTAGTCATTGACCTACTCAGGGCTACCATAGTGTGCTTCCAATGGGAAAGCGAAGACTAGCCTCCCCTACTTGCAAGGATGCTTGTGTATAAGATGACAACCAAAAGTATCTGCCTTAGCTGGGGTACAGACAGCCAGGTCAGAGAGAGAGAGAGAGAGAGAGAGAGAGAGTACATTGTGGTAGCTGACTTTATCAGTACATTGCTTAATTTTAAAATCCTCATCTCCTTCTTCTCTGAGCTCCTGAATAGTCTGGAAATACTTTTAAATAAAGTTTCTTTTAAATAAAGTTTCTTTTAAATAAAGTTTTCATTGAAAGTTTTTCTGTTTTCGTTGAGACAAAAAAGTCTTCATCATGTGAACACACCCAGGAAACCAGAACCTAGATATAGAAATAGGGCATTATCAGGGGCACCTGAGTGGCTTAGTCAGTTAAGCGTCTGACTTTGGCTCAGGTCATGATCTCACGGTTTGTGGGTTTGAGCCCCACATCGGGCTCTATGCTGACAGCTCAGAGCCTGGACCCTGCCCCAGATTTTGGGTCTCCCTCTTTCTCTGCCCCTCCCCCGCTCATGCTCTGTCTCTGTCTCTCTCTCTCAAAAATAAATAAACATTAAAAAAAGAAAAATAGGACATTATCAGCACCCAGAACACCCTCAGGCCCTTTAACTCCCTTTCTTTCCAAGGGTAACCACTAATTTGACTTCTAACACCATGATTAAGTTTTGCTTGTTTGGGGGCCTTTATATATATGTGTATGCACTTTTTGAATGTGTGACTTCTTTTGCTTAATACTAGCTTTATAAGATTTGTTTATTTTATGTAGTAATATTTTGTTTATGCTCATTGTTGTATGGTATTTCATGAATTAATATGTCACAATGTGTTTATCCATTCCCTTATTAATAGATGTTTAGGTTTCCAGTTGAGGGCAATTATGAACAGTGCTACTGGGAACATTCTTGAATAGTTTTTTGATGAATATATGAATATATTTCTATTAGGTTATCTAGAAGTGGAATTGCTGAGTCATAGGACATGTGTAAGTTCTATATTAACAGATACTGCCAGTTTTTCGAAGTCATTTTCCAAAGGCCAAAATAATTTTACACTCCCACCAGCCCTGTCTGAGATTTCTGTTTTTCCTTTGTCCTCACCAACACTTGGTATAGTCTCTTTTACATTTAGCCATTTTGGTGGGTATGTTGTGGAATGCCTTTTTTTTAATTTTAATTTTCTTGATAAATAACAAAGTTAACATCTTTTTAACATTATTTATTGGCCATTTTGATATCTTGTTTTGTGAAATATTCAAGTCTTGAGCCTGTTCTTCTATTGGATTATCTGACGTTTATATTGATCTATAAGAATTCTTTAAATATAATATACTTGTTGTGTACATGTTGCAAATATCATTTCCCATAATGCTCTCAAGTCACATTGGGGTTTGAGGCAAAACAACAGAGGGATGCCTGGGTGGCTCAGTCGGTTAAGTGACTTCAGCTCAAGGCATGAACTCACGGTTCGTGGGTTCAAGCCCCATGTCAGAATCTGTGCTGACAGCTCAGAGCCTGGGGCCTCGTTCCGATTCTGTGTCTCCCTCTTTCTCTGCCCCTCCCCTGCTCATACTCTGTTTCTCTCTGTCTCTCAAAAATGAATAAACATTTTTAAAAAAAGGAAACAATAGAAATACTGATATTATCTTTATTTAAAATTTTGATATTTTGGTCATCATGGGGGGTTTTTTGCATTAATTTCTTTTTTAAAAATATTGCACTAATATCTTGCTTGTCTTGATTACTGAATTTTTGGCACCTCCTTAAAAATTTGTGTCCAACCCAAGTACTTCACTTGCCTCACCCTAGTTCTGGCTCTTATCTCATTCTGTGTCTTCTATGTTCACTCTCTTTATAGTGTTAATTGTTGAAAAGGAGTTCCTAATTTTAATGAGGTCCAATTTTTCATAGTTTTATAGTTTTCTTTTCTTTTATAGTTAACATCTTTTATTTTTTAAAATGTCTAATGTCTGGGGCGCCTGAGTGGCTCAGTCGGGTAAGCATCTGACTTCGGCTCAGGTCATGATCGTGGTTTGTGGGTTCAAGCCCCACGTCGGGCTCTGTGCTGACAGTTTGGAGCCTGGAGGGTGCTTTGGATTCTGTGTCTCCCTCTCTCTCTGTCCCTCCCCACCCACACTCTGTTTCTCTCTCAAAAATAAATAAACTAAAAAAAAAGAAATTATAACTTTTTAATGTTTATTTCTTTATATTGAGAGAGAAAGAGAGAGAAAGAGCAGGGGAGGGGCAGAGAGAAAGAAAGAGAGAGAGAGAATCCCAAGTAGGCCATGCTGCCAGTGCAGAGCCCAACGTGGGGCTCCAACTCACAAACTGTGAGATCATGACCTGAGCAGAAATTAAGAGTCCAACATTAACCGCCTGAGCCACCAGGTGCCCCAGTTGACATCTTTTTTTATGTTTAAAACATTTTTTCTTACCTAAATTCATGAAGATATTCTCCTATGATTTCTTCTAGAACAGTTCTGTCCAACAGAACATTCTGCAGTGATGGAACTGTTCTCCAGATGTGCCATCCAGTATGGTAGTTACTAGCCACATGTGACTCTTGAGCACTTGAAATGTGGCTAGTATGTCTGATGCACTGATTTTTAAATTGTATTCACTATTAATTAAATTAATTAATTGTGGCTAGTGGCAAAATAGTCTGACTGTATTGTCCACCTGGAATTGATTTTGGGGTATGGCATGATGTCAGATTTTCTTTTTCTTTTTTCCTCTCCATAGATATTCAATTGACCTAGCATCATGTATTGAAAAGACTGTTAATTCCTCATTTTTATATTTAACCAATTGTTCGTATGTGGATCTGATTCTGGATGTCCATTCTTTTCTATTTTTCTATTAGTATGTCTTTGTGCCAATTCCATACTGTTACAATTATTATACATGATAGAATAACTTCTTTACTGGTGTTCCTTAAGACTGTCTTGACTAGTCTTAAACTTCTGCATTTCCACATGAATTCTAGAAAAACTTTTAAAATTCCACCAAAAAAAAAAAAAAACACCTCCTGGGATTTTGGGAGGAGATTATATCAAATCTATACATTAATATGGGAATCTTTTTTTGTTGTTTGCTTTGAGAAAGAGAGGGTACAAATGAGCAAGGGGCAGAGAGAGAGAGAGGGAGAGAGAGAGAGAATCTAATGCAAGCTCTGCACTGTCAGCACAGATCCTGAAGTGGGACTCGAACTCACCCAATGTGGGGCTTGAACTCAACCAGTGCAGGGCTCACACTCATGAACTATGAGATCATGACCTGAGCCAAAGTTGCATTCTGAACTCCTTTTCAACAATTAACACTATAAAAAGAGTGAAAACAACTCAGTTGCTAACCAACTGAGCCATCTAGGAGCCCCTAATTTGGGAATCTTTATTAAAATTTCATATCCATGAATATGGTATAGCCCTCCATTCACTGAAGTCTTATTAAGATTTTTTGATAATGTTTCATAGCTTTCTGTGTAGAGGTCTGGCAGATCATTCACTGGATTTATTCCTTATTTTATATTTATTATAGTTAGGTAAGTGGCATGTTTTAATGTCCAGGTTTTTTTTTAAGTTTTTTTAAATTTTAATTCCATTATAGTTAACATACAATGTTATATTAGTTTCAGGTATACTCCAGTGATTCAATAATTCTATATATTACACAGTGTCCATTATAATAAGTGTACTTTTTAATCGCCATTACCTATTTCGTCTGTTCTCCTCTCTGGTAACCATCAGTTTGTTCTCTATAATTTAAAGAGTCTGTTTATAAGTTTCTCTCTCTCTGTCTTTTTTTTTTCTTTGCTCGTTTGTTTTGTTTAGTAAGTTCCACATATGAGTGAACTTACTCCTGACCTCTCATTGACCTCTTTTGCTGAGCATTATATTCCACCTCCATCCATGTTGTTGCAAATGGCAGGATTTTATTTTTTTTTATGGCTGAATTATATTCCATTGTATATATATACCACATCTTCTTCATCCATCTATTGATGGACATTTGGGCTGCTTCCATAATTTGGCTATTGTAAATAATGCTGCAATAAACATAGGGGTTCACGTATCCCTTTGATTAGTGTTTGTATATTTATTGTGTAAATACCCAGTAGTGTGATTACTGGGTCATAGGGTAGTTTTGTTTTTAACTTTTTAAGGAAACTCCATACTGTTTTCCAGCATGGCTGTTCCAGTTTGTATTCTCACCAAAAGTGGACAAGGTTTCCTTTTACTCCACATCCTCTCCAACACATGCTATTTCTTATGTTTTTTGTTTTTTCTTTTTAGCCATTCTGACAGGTGTGATGTAATACTTCATTGTAGTTCCTTTTTTTCCCCCTCATTGTAGTTTTGATTTGCATTTCCCTGCTGATCAGCGATGTTGAACATCTTTTCATGTATTTGTTGGCCATCTATATGTCTACTTTGGAGAAATGTCTGTTCATGTCTTCTACCTATTTTTAAATTGGATTATTTGTTTTTTGGGTGTTAAGTTTTCTAAGTTTTTATATATTTTGGATACTAACCCTTTGTTATGTCATTGCAAATACTGTAAAACCTTGATTTGCGAGCATAATTTGTTCTGGAAACATGCTTGTAATCCAAAGCATTCATGTATCAAAGTGAATTTCAAGAACTATTGGCTCATTGTGATCATGTGACATTCGGCATCAGGTACTACTCATATTGCAAGACATCTCTTGTTTATCAAGTTAAAATTTATTAGAAATGTTTGCTCATCTTTCAGAATAATCACAGAACAAGTTACTTGCAATCCAAAGTTTTACTGTATATTTTCCCATTCCACAGGTTGCCTTTTAGTTTTCTTGATTATTTTCTTCACTATGCAGAAGCTTTTTATTTTGATGTAATCCCGATAGTTTATTTTTGCTTTTGTTTCCCTTGCCTCAGGAGACATAACTAGAAAAATGTTGCTATGCCCAATGCCAAGAAGCTACTGCCTGTGCTCTCTTCTAGGATTTTTATGGTTTCAGGTCTCACATTCAGTTCCTTAATCCATTTTGAGTTTATTTTTGTGTGTAGTGTAAGAAAGTGGTCTGTTTTTATTATTTTGCATGTAGGTGTCCAATTTTCCCAGCACCATTTGTTGAAGAGACTGTCTTTTTTCCATTGCATATTCTTGCCTTCTTTGTCAAAGATTAATTGACCATATAATTGTGGGTTTATTTATGGGTTTTCTATTCTGTTCCATTGACCAATGTGCCTATTTTTGTGCCAGTACCGTACTGTTTTGATTACTATAGCTTTGTAATATAACTTGAAGTCTGGAATTGTGATACTTCCAGTTTTTGCTTTCTTTTTTTTATTTTTTAAAAGTTTATTTATTGGGGTGCCTGGATGGCTCAGTCAGTTAAGTGTCTGACTTTGGCTCAGGTCATGATCTCGTGGTTTGTGGGTTCAAGTCCTGTGTTGGGCTCTGTGCTGCCAGTTCAGAGGCTGGGGCCTGCTTCGGATTCTGTGTCTCCCTCTCTCTCTCTGCCCCTCCCCCAATCACACTCTGTCTCTCTCAAAAATAAATAAACATCTAAAAATTTAAAGTGTATTTACTTATTTTGAGAGAGAGAGACAGCATGCGACCATGAGCAGGAAAGGGGCTGAGAGAAAGGGAGAGAGAGAGAATCCCAAGCAGGCTCTGCATTGTCAGCACAGAGCCTGACAATGGGCTTGATCTCACAAACCATGAGCTCGTGACCTGAGCCAAAATCAAGAGTAGGATGTTTACCCGACTGAGCCACCTAGGCACCCTCAGTTTTGTTTCTTTTTCAAAATTACTTTGGCTGTTGGGGGACTCTTGAGGCTCTATACAAATTTTAGGATTGTTTGTTCTAATTCTGTAAAAAGTGCTGTTGGTATTTTGACAGTAATTGCATTAAATCTGTAGATTGCTTTGTATAGTATAGACATTTTAACAATACAGTAAAATCTTGGTTTGTGAGCATAACTTATTTCAAAAACGCTTGTAATCCAAAGTACTCATATATCAAAGCGAATTTCAAGAACCAGTTGTCATGTGACATACAGTGTCATATACTACTCATATTGCAAGACATTGCTCATTTGTCAAGTAAAAATTTATTAGAAATGTTTGCTTGTCTTGCTAAACACTCGTAGAACAAGTTACTCGCAATCCAAGGTTTTTACCATATTTGTTTTTTCAATCCATGAGAGAATGGAATATTTTCAATTAAAGTCATCTTCAATTTCTTTCATCAGGGTTTTACAGTTTTCAGATGACAAGTCTTTCACCTCCTGGGTTAAGTTTATTACTAGGTATTTTATACTTTTTGATGCATTGTAAATGGGATTGTTTTCTTAATTTCTCTTTCTTTTACTTTACTATTAGTGTATGGAAATGCAACACATTTCTATGCATTGATTTTATAGCCTACAACTTTACCAAATTCATTTATCAGTTCTAGTTGTTTTTTGGTGTAGTCTTTAGGGTTTTCCATATACAATATCATGTCATCTGCAAATAATGAAAGTTTTATTTCTTCGTTACCAATTTGGATGCCTCTTTCTTGTATGATTGCTATGGCTAGGACTTCGAGTACTATATTGAATAGAAGTGGTGAGAGTGGACATCCTTGTGTTGTTCCTGATCCTAGGGGAAAAGGTCTCAGTTTTTCACCATTGAGATTGATGTTGGCTGTGGGTTTTTCATATATGGGCCTTATTATGTTGAGGTATGTTCCCTCTAAACCTACTTTGTTGAGGGTTTTACTATGAATGGATGTTGTGCTTCATCAGATGCTTTTTCTCCATCTATTGAAATGATCATATGGTTTTTATGCTGTATGCGATGTATCATGTTAATTGATTTGCAAATATCGAATTGTGCTTGCATCCCAGGAATAAATCCCACTGATCATGGTGAATGATTTTTTAAATGTATTTTTGGATTTGGTTTGCTAATATTTTGTTGAGGATTTTTTCATTCGTGTTCATCAGAGATATTGGCCTGTAGTTCACTTTTTCTGTAGTGTCTTTATCTGGTTTTGGGGTGAGGGTAATGCTGGCCTCATGCCATGAATTTGGAATATTTCTTTCCTCTTCTATTTTTTGGAATAGTTTGAGAAGAATAGGTATTACTTCTATTTGAATGTTTGGTAAAATTCACCTGTGAAGCCATCTGGTCCTGGACTTTTGTTTGTTGGGAGTTTTTATTTATTTGTTTGTTTGTTTATTTTTCTTTTATAGTTTATTGTCAAGTTGGTTTCCATATAACACCCAGTGCTTATCCCAACAAGTGCCCTCCTCCATGCCCATCACCCATTTTCCTCTCTCCCCTACCCCTCATCAACCCTCAGTTTGTTCTCAATATTTAAGAGTCTCTTATGGTTTGCCTCCCTCCCTCTCCTTAACTATTTTTTCCCTTTCCTCTCTCCTATGGTTCTCTGTTAAGTTTCTCCTGTTCCACATATGAGTGAAAACATGTGGTATCTGTCCCTCTCTGCCTGACTTCTTTCACTTAGCATGACACCCTCGAGTTCCATCCACATTGCCATGAATGGCCAGATTTCATTCTTTCTCACTGCCATGTAGTATTCCATTGTATATATAAACCACATCTTCTTGATCCATTCATCCGTTGATGGACATTTAGGCTCTTTCCATGATTTGGCTATTGTTGAAAGTGCCGCTATGAACATTGGGGTACATGTGCCCCTATGCATCAGCACTCCTGTATCCCTTGGGTAAATCCCCAGCAGTGCTATTGCTGGGTCATAGGGGAATTCTATTGTTAATTTTTTGAGGGACCTCAACACTGTTTTCCAGAGTGGCTGCACCAGTTTACGTTCCCACCAACAGTGTAGGAGGGTGCCCGTTTCTCCACATCCTCGCCAGCATCTATAGTCTTGGGATTTTTTTGATTACTGATTCAATTTCATAGCTGGTAATCAGTCTGTTCAAATTTTCTATTCTTCCTGATTCAGTTTTGGGAGGTTATGTGTTTGTAGGAATTTATCTATTTCTTCTAGGTTGTCCAATTTGTTGGGATATGACTTTTCATAATATTCTCTTATAATCCTTTGTATTTCTGTGATGTCAGTTTTTATTTCTCCTCTTTCATTTCTGATTTTGTTTGAGTCCTCTCTCTTCTTTTTATTTATTTTGATTTTTTTATTAAGTCTGGCTAAAGGTTTATCAAGTTTGTTGATCTTTTCAAAGAACCAACTCCTGGTTTCATTGATCTGTACTGTTGTTGTTGTTTGTTTGTTTCATTTTGTTTCTATTTCGTTTATTGCTACCGTAATCTTTTTTTATTTTTTTTAACATTTATTCATTTTTGAGAGACACAGACAGAGTGTGAGTGGGGGAGGGAAGAAAGAGAGGGAGACACAGTCAGGCAGGCTCCAGGCTCTGAGCTGTCAGCACAGAACCTGATGCAGGGCTTAAACTCACAGACCACGAGATCATGACCTGAGCTGAAGTCAGATGCTTAACAGACTGAACCACCCAGGCACCCCTATTTTTGCTGTAATCTTTATTATTTCCTTTCTTCTACTGGTTTGGGGTTTTGTTTGTTCTTCTTTTTCTAGCTCCTTTAGATGTAAGGTTAGGTGGTTTATTTGAGATTTTTCTTGCTTCTTGAGGTAAGCCTGTATTGCTATAAACTTCCCTCTTTCCCACCTTTTGCTGCATCCCAAAGATTTTGGACCACCATATTTTCATTTTAATTTGTCTCCATATATTTTTTTATATCCTCTTTGATTTCTTGGTTGATCCATTCATTATTTAGTAGCATATTATTTAGCCTCCATGTATTTGTGCTCTTATATTTGGTATTAACTGCTTTATGTATTTGCATGCTTTCATGTTGGGTACATAAATATTTACAACTGTCATATCTTCATGTTGGATTGTCCCTTTTATTATTAAATAGTGTCCTTCTTTGTCTCTTGTTACAGTCTTGGTTTTAAAATCTGTTTTGTTCAACATAAGTATTGCTGCCTTGACGTTCTTTGACATCCATTTGCATTATAAATGTTTCTCTATCCCCTCACTTTCTTTTTTTTTTAATGTTTATTTATTTTGA
Source organism: Cryptoprocta ferox (assembly GCA_028646485.1). NCBI lineage: Eukaryota > Metazoa > Chordata > Mammalia > Carnivora > Eupleridae > Cryptoprocta > Cryptoprocta ferox. The sequence goes on along the minus strand of CM053576.1, from coordinate 23,455,525 downwards.
GAGAGAAAGAGATTGTCCAAGTAGGCCAAGGGCAGAGAGTAAGGGAGAGAGAGAGAATTCTAAGCAGACTCCACTCTGTCAGCACAGAGCCTGACTTGGGATTCAATCTAACAAACCACAAGATCATGACCTGCCAAAAAAGAGTTTGTGCTTAACTGAGTCACCCAGGCGCCCCTCCCCTCACTCTCAATCTGCATATGTCTTTAGTCTGAAATGAGTCTCGTGTAGGCAGCATAATCTATATGGGTTTTTGTTTTTTATCCATTCCATCACCCTGTGTCTTTTGAGATTTGATGGGAGCGTTTTGTCCATATATATTCAAAGTAATTATAGTAGATATGTATTTACTGCCATTTTTAAGTTTTTATTTTAGTTCCAGCTATTTAACATACAGTGTTTCTTTATTACCATTTTGGTACTTGTTTTGTGGTTGTTTTTGTAGTTCTTCTCTGATCCTTTCTTCTCCTGCTCTCTTTCAGGGTTTGCTGGTTTTTTTCAGTGATATAGATTCCTTTCTCTTTATTTTTTGCATATTTATTATTCGTTATTGATTTGTGATTACCATTAGGTTTGTATATAACATTTTCTACATATAGTAATCTATATTTAAGTTGATGGTCACTTAAGCAAGTTAGGCAGTGAGTGTCAGTGCTGAGCTAGTTCCTGCAGGTAGCTGTGTGTTTATGCTGAGGGTCAGGGGAGGGAGATGCCACTTGCCAGCTCCTTTATTCCTGGAGAAGTCCCTCAGTGATCCTTGCCCCTCAGAACACACTCTGAAATGAGTAAACAACTCTCCCTCCTGTATGCACCAGGTGTTTTGCAGACTTGCTCCTTCTACACTGTATTCTCTGGGCTGTTTGTCATGGGTATCTTTAAGGATGGGGACTCAGCTTCCTATTGTCCTTCAGGCTCTTCCAGAATTGAGCCTGCTGATTTTTTAAAATTCAAGGCTTCATGTCCCACTGATTATAAGAACTTAAGAAATTTAGCCACTCACTTTCAAAGCCAGATGTTATCGGGATTCATCTCTGCTGTGTGTGCTCCCTGGTGTGATAGTGTATTTCTCTCCCTTTTCAATGCCCAAGCCTCACTTCCCCCGACCCCCACCTCAGCAGCGGTAGAGGCCCATTTCATTTCCCACCATGTTTCTGTCCACCCTACCTTCTAGTGTGGCCTCTTCTCTACCTTATTTGTGGAGTTTGTTCTGCCCATCTTTGGGTTGTTTTCTGGGTTACTTATGCTGATTGATGTAAGTGTTATCTACTTGTATCCATGGACCAACGTGAGCTTAGGATCTTCGTACTCCGCCATCTTCCCAGCCTCCTATAGTAAGTTTTAAAATCTGGAAGTGTGAGTCCTTCAGCTTTGTTCTTCTTTTTCAAGATTGTTTTGCTGTTTGAGTCCCTTGATAGTCCACATGAATTTTAAGATGATTATTTTTCTATTTCTGCTATAAATTTCATTGAGTTTTGGGTAGGGATTGGGTTGGATCTGTAGATCTCTTTGAGTAGTGTTGACATCTTAACAATATTAAGTCTTCCAATCCATGAGCATGGGATATGTTTCCATTTATTTATGTCTTCTTTAATTTTGTTTCAGCAATGTTTTGTAGTTTTCATTTTATAAGTTTTTCACTTCCTTGCTTAACTCCTAAGTATTTTATTCTTTTTGATGCTATTGTAAATGGAATTCTTTTTTAATTTCCTTTTCAGATTGTTTATTGTTAGTGTTCAGAAATGCAACTGATTTTTGTGTGTTGATTTTGTATCCACAGTTTTGTGTGGAATCTTTAGGGTATTATACATATAATATCATCTGCAAATAGAGCATTTTACTTCTTCCTTTTCAGTTTGGATGCTTTGCCTATTATTTCTTTTTCTTGCCTAATTACTCTGGCCAGAGCTTCCAGTAATATTTTAAATGAAATGGCAAGAGTGGTCATCCTTGCCTTGTTTCTGACTTTGCAGGAATAGCTTTTCAGTGTTTCACCATTGAGTATGATGTTTGCTATGAATTGTTTTGTATGAATTTGCTATGGCTTTTATTATAGCCATATATGAAATTATATTGAAATTATATATGCAACTGTATTGTATACAAAGTTGTATTGTAGACTCCTTCTAATCTTAGTTATTTTAGTGTTTTATCTTTAATCATAAAATGATATTGAATTTTACCACATGCTTTTTCTGTATCATTTGAGATGATCATGTGGCTTTTTCCCTTTCATTCTGTTTATATGGTGTATAACATTTATTGGGTTTTGTATATTGAATGATCCTTGCATTCCAGGAATAAATCCCACTTAGGGCATATAATCTTTTAATATGCTGCTGAATTTGATTTTCTAGTACCATGTTGAGGATTTTTATATTAATGTTTATAAGGGATATTGGTCTGTAATTTTCTTGTAGTGTCTTTGTCTGGCTTTGATATCATGGTAATGCTGGCCTCATAAAACAAGTTAGGAAATACTCTTTTCTCTTCAGTTTTTGGAAAAGTTTGAGAAGGATTGGTAGTCTTTTTTTTTTTTTTTTTGAGAGAGAGAGAGAGAGAGACGACACAGATAAGTGAGGGACAGAGAGAGAGAGGGACAGAGAGAGAAGTGGGGCTCATCTGAAGCGGGGCTTGAGCTCACCTGATGCAGGACTTGAACTCGTGAACCATGAGATCATGACCTAAGCTGAAGTCAGATGCTTAACTGACTGGGGCACACAGGTGCCCCAAAAAGGATTGGTAGTCTTAAATGTTTGTAGATTTCACCAGTGAAGCCATCAGATCCTGAGGGTTTGTTTTTTGTTTTTTTTTTTGCTGGAAGATCTTTTTTTTTTTTTTTATTACTGATTCAATCTCCTTACTAGTTATAGCTCTATTCAGATTTAGTGTTTCTTTGTGATTTAGTCTTGGTAGGGTTTGTGTTTGTAGGAATTTTTCCATTTCATCTAAGTTATCCAATTTGTTGGCATACAGTTGTTCATAGTACTCTCTTAACTCTTCTTTATTTTTGTAGAATTGGTAGTAATGTCCCCACTTTCATTTCTTATTTAAGTAACTTAAATCTTCTCTCTTTGTCTTACTTTTCCTAGCTAAGGGTTTGTTAATGTGATTGATCTTTTTGAAGAACTAACTTTTGGTTTCATTGTGTCTACTGTTTTTCTATTTTATTTATCTCTGCTCTAATCTTTATTCTTTCCTTCTGTTGAATTTGTGATTAGTTTGTTGTTTTTTTCTAGTTCCTTAAATTGTAAACTTAAGTTGTATTTGAGTTCCTTTTCATTTTTAATGTAACCATTTATAGCTATAAATTTCCCATTATCACTGCTTTCATTGTGTCCCAGAAGTTTTTGTATGTTGTGTTTTTGTTTTCATTTATTTCTAAGTATTATCTAATTTCCCTTGTGGTTTCTTCTTTGATCTATTGCTTATTTAAATGTGTTGTTTAATCCTCACAGATTTGTAATTTTCTAGTTTTACTTCTGTTATAGATTTCTAACTTCATCTCATTGTGTTCAGAAAAGGTACTTTTATGATATCTACCTTTTTAAATTTCTTGAGGGTTAATTTGTGGCCTAACATATGGTCTATTCTGATAAATGTCCCATGTGCATTTAAGAAGAATGTCTGTGCTCTTGTTGTTGGATAGAGTGTTCTGTATATTCTATTAGATCTAGTTGATTTATTGTGTTGTTTAAAATCCTCTGTTTCTTTATCTTCTGTCTGTTATTTTTTTTTTATCATTTATGGAGTGTGGGATATTGAAGCCTCCAACTTTTATTTTTATGTCTATTTCTCCCTTCAGTCTGTCAGCTTTTGCTTCATAATTTTGATGATATGTCTGCCATTTGGTAAGTAAATGCTTATAATTGTTATATCTTCTTGCTGTGTTGAAATTTTATTACTATATAATGTCCTTCTTGTATCTTGTGACCTTTTTTTATTTAAAGTCTATTTTGTGTGATATCAGTATGGCCACTTCTACTCTGTTAGTTACTATTTGTATGGAATATCTATTCATATCTTTTCATTTTAATCTGTGTGTCTCTTTCAATTTAAAGGGAGCTTCTTGTTGACAGCATATTGTTGAATCATGTTTTTATCCATTCTGCCAATTTCTGTATTTTGATTGGAGAGTTTAATCCATTTATATTTAAAGTAGTTAGTGATAAGGAGCGACTTAATTCTGTCATTTTGCTATTTATTTTCTATATGTCTTATAACTTTTTTGTCCCTTGCTGTATTACTGTCTCCTTTAATATTTGATTGACATTTTGTAGTGAAGTGTTTACATCTCTTTCTCATTCATTTTGGGTATATTCTATAGCTGTTTTCTTCATGGTTACCATGGAGATTACATTTCACATCCTAAAGTTATAACACTTGAATTTGAACTTGTCCCAGCCTAATTTCTTTTTTTTTATTTTTTTATTATTATTTTTTAAATTTATAGTTTATTGTCAAGTTGGTTTCCATATAACACCCAGTGCTCTTCCCCACAAGTGCCCTCCTCCATGCCCATCACCCCCCTTCCTCTTTCCCCCTCCCCCTTCCGCCCTCAGTTTGTTTTCAGTATTCAAGCCTAATTTCAATAATATACAAAACCTCTGCTCCTTTACATTTCCATCCCCACCCCTTTCAGTTGTTGATGTCACAAAATTATGTCTTTAGACATTGTGTGCCCAAAAACATTAACTAGTAATTCTTTCAAATTCATTAGTCTCTCTCTCTCTCTCTCTTTTTTTTTTTTTAATTTTATTTATTTATTTTGGGAGAGAGAAAGAATCCCAAGCAGGCTCTGCGTTCTGTGCTGGGCCCAATGTGGGGCTCAATCTCACGACTGTGAAATCATGACCTGAGCTGAAATCAAGGGTCAGACACTTAACGGGCTGAGCCACCAGGCCTCCCATTAGTCTCTTAAATTATGTAGAAAACAAAATGTAGAATTATAATCCAAAATTATAATAATACCAGCTTTGAGAGTAATAATTATTTTTAAATGTGTTTTAAATCATCTAGAAGACAAAATTAAAGTTACAAGCTATTGTTACAATAGTTCTAGCTTTTATAACACCCATGCGCTTACCCTTATTGAAATCTTTATTTCTTCATACATCTTCGAGATACTGACTAGTGTCTCTTCTTTTCATCTTGCAGGACTCCCTTAAGCATTTCTTGCAGGATAAGGTCTAGTAGTAACAAACTTCCTCAGTTTTTATCTATCTAGGAATGTCTTTATTTCTACCTCACTTTTGAAGTACAGTTTCACTAAATGTAGGATTCTAAGTTGACAGCTTTTTTTCTTTTAGTACTTTGAATATATCTGCCCACTGCCTTCTGGTCTTTAAAGTTTGTATGCTAAAGTATGCTAATTATCTTATTGAAAATCCTTTGTATGTGACAAGTAGCTTCTTTCTTGCTAATTTCAAGATTTTACCTTTGTATTTGTCTTTTGAAAGTTTGATTATAATGTGTTTTCGTGTGGGTTTCTGAGTTCATCTTAATTCATTGCATTTATTAGACTTCTCATTTATGTTCATGCCTTTATCAAATTTGAGGAGTATCTAGTCATATTTCTTCAAATATTCTCCCTGCCCAATTCCTTTCCAACCCAATCCCCTTCTCTTTCTCCTCCTCCTCTTAAAATGCGTATGTTGGTTGACTCAGTGGTGTCCCACTAGTCCCTTAAGTTCTGTTCACTTTTCTTCCATCTTTTTTCTTTCTGTTCCTCAGATATGATAATTTCCACTGTCTCATATTCAAGTTTACTGATTCTTTCTTCTGATGCTCAAATCTGCCTTTGAATTCCTTTAGTGAATTTTTCTTTACCATCGTACCTTTCAGCTCCAGAATTTCTTTTTTTATGTTTACTTATTATTTATTTTAAGAGAGAGAACATGAGTGGGGAAGGGACAGACAGAGAGGGAGAGAGAGTATCCCAAGCAGGCTCTGAGCAGAACCTGATGTGGGGCTCAAACCCATAAACTGTGAGATTACGACCTGAGCCAAAATCAAGAATTGGATGCTTAACCAACTGAGCCACCCAGGTGCCCCAAGCTCCGGAATTTCTTTTTGATTTTCTTCTTAAGTTTTCCAACTCTTTGTGGACATTTCCATCTTTGTTCATACATTGTTTTCCTGACTTTCCCCACATCTTCCTTTAGTTCTTCAAGCATTTTTAAGATGGTTATTTTAAAGTTGGCTACTATATCTAACATCAGGTCTTTTTCAAGGACAGCTTCTGTTGATTTGTTTTTGTTTTTTTATGTTTTTTAATGTTTATTTATATTTGAGAGAGAGAGAGGGAGAGACAGAGCATGACCAGGGGAAGATCACAGAGAGAGGGAGACACAGAATCCGAAGGAGGCTGTAGGCCTTTTCATGCTCTTTGCAGTAATTTTTCCTTTTCTTCCTTTTCATGCTTTTTACAGAATTTTTTTGTCTTCCCACTCCTGGCAGGGAAATTGCTGAAAGCTCTTTTCACGTTCTCAGTGCTGTTTTTGTTTTTGGTATCAGCAATTGTCTTCAGGGGTAAGGTTTCCTCAAACACTAGCTCACCTTTTTTAGCTTCTCTTTTCTTCCGGATCTTGGACCAGCAAATTCTCATTGCTTTGTTAATTCTTCTATGAAGGTTTGGTCTCAGCATCATCTGGGGGGTGGGAGGAATCTACCACAGACCCTTAGACCAGAATGAGAGATACCACAAACAGAATGTGATATTTGGAGCTACTCACTGAGCTTTATAAATTTTCCACTCACCTACTCTCCCCAGAAAATGGGAAGTTGGAGATAATATCCCCTTGCTCATTACCTTCATTCAACCTCACTGAGGCAAAACAACATCACCCATTCATCATTTTTTTATTGTGAGCTATAGCAGCATCTGGGATTTATAGCTTGATAATACTGCGGAGCACTCCTCCTATTTGCTTTTACATGTTGATAGTGGAATCTGCTCGCTATAGCTTAATCCAGGAACTTTTCACTAAATTGTCATTTAACAGGGGAAATCAGGTAGGTGGAGGTGAAAGCAGCAAGAAGAGAGGAGAATGTGCACTATTTAGTGATTTTAACTTAAGCCTCTGAAGTTTCTCAAGTCAAATGCCAGGATAGCTGGAAGCCTATGGCTCTTGTACACAGATGTACACACATAGGCAGCCATGTAGACATCCATATATACACTCCCAAGTACATACATATTACACACTCAAATGTATATAGATGTAGACTAATAGTTCTTATGGAACACATAGTGTGAAAACAGGAAACAACCTTAGACTAGACTAGATAATATCTTGTAATCCAGTAGATACTGTGTGACCCAGGTGACCCTCTTGAGGAAAGATAGGATCAAGAAGCAATAACTAATTTTGAGTGGTGCCTATAATGTGCCAAGTATGGTACTAAGACACCTTATATATATTATCACATTCAAGCCTCATAATGATCCTACAGAATATGTACTGTACAATTTTTAAAGCCAGTCTTCTTTTTTCTTTTCTTTACTTTTCATTTATTTAGAGAGAATGTGAGCAGGCAAGGAGCAGAGGGAGAGAGAGAGAATCTTAAGCAGGCTCCACATCCATTACAGAGTCCAACACAGGGCTCAATCTCAGGACTATGAGATCATGACTGGAGCTGAAATCACAAGTCAGACGCTTAACCAACTGAACCACCCAGGTGCCCCCCCACTCCATTTTTAACTTAGGGCTCTAAAAGGCCCTACCAAAGATTAAATAGCTAGTTTATTTGCAGAGCCACGAGTCTAATAAGCTTTGGAGCCAGGCAAATCTAATTCTGCCTCGCTCTAAAGTCTTTTCTCTCAAAGTATGAAAAAGAGGCAGCAGTTCTTATTTAAACAATTAGACTATGTAAGGGTTTCTAAACAGAATTAAAATTAATGAATTTGTTTATATTTCTCTCTCACAGTGGCCACCAGCATTAATCTCAGTTAGTAAGAGTCTTTTGAGCATTTACCAAATACTCAGTAAGTAGGGTTTGATGGGCAAAGGTAAGTTTATGTGTGGGTGGTGAGAGGAACAGAGCACAAAAATGTTAACATTAACAAACTTTTTCTGAACACACCTAAACACTGAGCTTGTTTATTCATAATACAAAACAAGAAGTGTAGGGACGCCTGGGTGGCTCAGTCTGTTGGGCGTCTGACTCTTGATTTCAGCTCAGGCCCGCATGGGGCTCCACACTGTCAGTGCACTGTCAGTGCTGTATCAGTGCTTGGGATTCTCTCTCCTTCTCTCTCTGCACTCTGCCCTATTTGGGCATGGGCAGGCGCTCTCTCTCTTTCTCTCTCTCTCTCTCTCTTTCTCAAAATAAATAAGCTTAACAAAAACAAGAAGTATAAAACATGGTCCCCACCCTCCAAAGCTTATAAGCCTAGTTACTTTAGAGGTCAATTATGTAGCATCTACATGTTCAATCTAGATACCTATTAAAGGTACAGATAATACCAAGACAAGTAAGCCTGAACCTTCAGTCTAAAGGTGAGTCAGAGTGACAAATAAGCACTTTCAATATAAAATATTGAGTTAAGTAAACTTTCAATATAAGATATTGAGTAAAAGTAAACACGGTTCTTATGAGAGCATGGAGAAGGGGGCATTTAGCTGAATATGGGCAATCAGGGAAGCAGGAAGAAATGAATCCTGAACTAACATGTGGGAGGCAGAATGAATGCATCTGAAGCACTTAGCAAGGAACACTGACAGTGTATGTGTTCTGTATAGAATGATACTGATTATATGGCACCAGAGAAAGTCAAAGGATATTCCATAACTGAGCTGTTTCTTGAATAACTTCAGGATGGGAGCATCAGACTACTAGCCTTTCCTTCTCTACCCTTTGCTTTTGCAACTCCTAAAGCCCATTCTGTGTTTTGGGGAGTTTTTCTCTTCTCCTTTCCCCCTACCTCTCTCCCTTCATTTTATCCTTTTCTTTGTTTGTTTGGTTTTTTTTTACCCAAAAAATATGGAAGTCATAAGAGCTGGAGAAACTGGGGAAGTCTTTAAACAGAACATGATCCTTAAATGATTTATGATAATTAAATGTAAAAAGGGAGGATATTGAAAGGGAAACAAATGCCAACTGTTGAGTCAGTTGGACCCCTATCCTGAGTCCTTATACCATGCTTTGGGAACACTGAGATAAATCTGTGCAGTGGGTTGAAATGAACAGGACATGTTTGTGGGTAGTAAATGGGAAGCATGTGTGCAATAGTGGGAAATAAAGTCCAATAAGCAAAATGGGATACATTGTAAAGGGCCTGGAAAACAGAGGAGTTTAGACTTTAGATGGTTAATACCACAAGTCCTTTTAGGCTTTTGAGGAGGTGGGCAGGGAGTAGTAGGTGGGAAAGATTTGAGAGAAGGAAGAGTAATATCATACAGACTAACAAGAGGCTGTGTGTGAGTCTAATTCTTGTGATAAGGGTCTCTAGGGTATGGCAGAAGGAATAGAAAGAAGTAGGGGATATTTTAAAGAAAGAATGGACAGGGTTTGTGGACAAACAGTGTTTACCTTTAGGATATCAGTGTTTACCTTAGAAATGCCTAGTTAGAGCTTATGAAACCTAAAAGAAGTGGGGTTGGGAATTGTGGCTATAGAGAGGGAGGGAAATGAATAACAGACTGCAGACTGAGAATAAGTCTATAACTGCTGTGATCTGCAGCTTATAAATAGCCCAGACCTTAGGAGTCTTTCCGTGAGGGCCTGTGAAGTACCTTTTTAAAAATTGGTAAGGACTCTGAGAATCATTGTTTAGAGGGCAGTATTTATCAGATTGAGCAACTCTGAAACTAGAGATAGAGCAGGGGGCATTTTAGAATGCTTAGCATGAAGAGAAACTTGTAAAAAAAAATGCTTTAAGGACCTAGATCCTGAGATCCAGACTTGTAGATCTAAAGTAGGGCCCAGGAATCCTTAATAAGCTCTTAAGGTGATACTAATGCAAAAGTGCTCAGGAGAAACCTGTGAGGAACATTTAGGGAAAGATAAGCTGCCTCCTCAGGAGGATTGGGCTGGTGTTTGCTTGTATGTCTTCTCAAGATCCATGTGACTTCACCACATCCAGCTTCAGGACTGCCAGACTATTCTTTTTAATCAAGGCTATTCTGTTCCACGAGCCATGAAGTGGAAGGCGGTACTCATGTTCCAGGAGACTGGCTTAGGCAGGCCTATTGAGTGGCTCTAAAGGCTTATAGACGTCAAAGGGTTTTTAAGAATGATCATCATAACATAATAATGAATCAGAAACATGTGTACATTTTCTTCAATGACCCTGTAGAGACTAGAGTAAAAAAGGAAGAGACTTTCCAGATTCAGGGACCTAGCAGAATGGACTTCTTGGGAAAATCAAGCAAGACAACCAAAGAGGACTCCTGGGATTGTCCCACTAGGACTTCTGAGATGATGCTAATGAAATGATATAAAAGGGTGGTAGAGTATTCTCTGTGGCTCCCACACTGGCCTAATCCCAGTTGAAATTGCACAACCAACATGGGCTGACAATCTTTGAAACACAGTTTTCTCAAATGAACCTCAGAGGAAATTTTAAAAAATAAAAATTTCATTGGGATTTCGGTGAAGATTGTGTTAAATTTGTATATTAATCTGGGGGCAATTTTTTTTTACCATAATAATTCTTACTATCAAGGAAAATAGCTTGTCTTTCCACTTATTTGAGTTTTTTTCTGTCTCTCAGTAGAGATTATAGCTTTTTTCATATACATCCTTGTAATTGCTTAAATGTATTCCTAACTATTTTATTTTTGTAATTCTTTCTGCTGTGAATGAGATACTTTTGTTTTACTATTATCATTTTTAAGTTATTGTTGGTATATACAAACACCATTGATTTTTGAATATTTATTTAATAACTACAACAATAAATCTACAACTATTTTAGAACTTGTGTCTCATAAGTCAACTGACAATATTAGCAAAAACACTCTACCTCTGTATTATGTACATAATTTATATTAATTAGCTATTGCACTTTCTTGACCACTGTGAAAATAAATTGGTTTCATCAAGAAGCGCTTTAAAAAAACATCATAAATTATCTGCAAGACAGTTTCATCCAAGAAAACCACAAAATTTAATTTTGGACAAGTGATAGCTTTGCAATAAAGGAACAATGTCTTCACTAGGCCTATACTTTATCAAGTTTGAATACCTATGCAAAAACTGATGGTACTAGTAAGACAAGTGCCTTTGATAATAAAAGCTACCAATTAGATTTTACTATGTACCAGCCATTAGGATAAACATTTTATATTAGTTACTTCTCTTTTTTTTAAGTTTATTTATTTATTTTGAGAGAGAGAGAGAGAGAGAGAGAGAGAGAGAGAGAGAAGCATGAGAGTGAGCCAGGAGGGGCAGAGAGAGACACAGAAAGAGAGAACCTCAAGCAGGCTCCACACTGTCAGCATGGAGCCCGAAGTGGGGCTCAAACCCACAAATCATGAGATTATGACCTGAGCCGAAATCAAGAATCAGATGCTTAACCAACTGAGCTACCCAGGTGCTCCTATATTAGTTATTTCAATTAATGCTCACAACAACTCTAATAAATAGGTATTATTATTATTCTCATTTTACAAATGAGAAAACTGGAGTTCAGGGAGACTGTCCATGGTTATATAGCTGGCTAACAATAAAAACAGAATTTAAACCCAGATTGTCTAACTCCAAAGTCATACTTTTGACACTCGATTATTTCCCCCGAGAGAGAATACTATAAATTCATCTCAACTACACTGCTGATAAGAGTTTAATATAGTATATAGTTGACTCTCACAGATGGTTAAGAACACAGCATACTTCTGTTTGGGGCCTTAGTTTTGTTACATCAAATTGAATGATCACAACCAACCAAGATGGAATAACTGGTACTAAATTTACCTTCCTGCCTGAAACAACTAAAAAAATGGAAGAAGTTATATGAAACAGTGGTTCCAATGGACACAGGTTATGAAAGCCAGTGATCCTTGAAAGATGGAAAATAAGTGAAGCTTAAAATGGTCTTAGTTTAATGACTGGAGAGTTTCCAGCCCATGGAACAGTGAAGGGGAATCCAAGCAAACTAGCAACCTCCTTGAGTTGAGGAGACAGTTCTGCAAGTCTTTAGAGGCTACAGCATATAGAGTTTACAGAGCAGAGAATCAGAGAGGAAATTGAGGAAGGAACTCCAGAAATCTTCAGAAGATCCTCCTAGATTATACCGCAGCATATGAAGAAACTACCTGCAGCGGGGGAAAGAACCACTGAAAAGGGTTAGCGGGAAAAAACCACCAATGATTACACAGGGTTGGGACTAGTACCTATTCCCACAATTCAAGGTGGAAGACTCTCATAATTTAGAAAACATCAGGAAGAGTATTCAGAAGGGTTTTGCCTTAACACGGGGGAAAAAATTAGTCCTAGACTAAAGACTGCTCTTTCTAAGAAAACTTAGAATCAAAACCTAAAAGAATAAAACTGTTTCCAAGTAACTTCACTACATCTTAGAACAAAACTCAAGAATATTGAAAGAATATAAAAATATACATCACCCAACAAGGTGATAGTTGGTTCACAATGTCTGGTCATCCAAAAAAAAAATTACCACACATTTAAAGAAGCAGAGAATATGACTTATTTTTTTTAGAGAAAGTATTTCAATCAAATATATAATTAAACTCTATCCAAATTATATAAAGAATTCTTACAACTCAATAATAAGATGAAGAACACAATTTTTAAAAAGGTTAAAATGCATACATAGACATTTCACTAAAAAAGATACATGAAGATGTAAATATGCATTTAAGAAAATGCTCATTACCAGTCCTTAGGTAAATACAAATTAAAACTCAGTAGAAAATGATTTTGCTCCTATTTTAATAACTATAATCAAAAGACTAAAAATAATAATTGCTGATGAAAATGTGAAGAATCTTGCTCTTGCATTGCTGGTGAGAGTTTAAAAGGCAAAGCTACTTTTTTTTTTATATAGTTTATTGTCAAGTTGGTTTCCATAAAACAACGAGTGCTCATCCCCACAATTGCCCTCCTCCATGCCCATGACCCCTCTCCCCTTTCCCCCTTCCCTCTTCAGCCCTCAGTTTGTTTTCAGTATTCAAGAGTCCCTCATGATTTGCCTCTCTCCCTCTCCCTATTTCCCCCTTCCCCTCCCCCATGGTCCTCTGTTAAGTTTCTCCTGTTCCACATATGAGTGAAAACATATGGTATCTGTCCTTCTCTGCCTGACTTCTTTCACTTAGCACGACACCCTCGAGTTCCATCCACGTTGTCATGAATGGCCAGATTTCATTCTTTCTCATCGCCATGTAGTATTCCACTGTGTATATAAACCACATCTTCTTGATCCATTCATCCGTTGATGGACATTTAGGCTTTTTCCATGATTTGGCTATTGTTGAAAGTGCTGCTATGAACATTGGGGTACGGGTGCCCCTATGCATCAGCACTTCTGTATCCCTTGGGTAAATCCCTAGCAGTGCTATTGCCGGGTCATAGGGGAGTTCTATTGTTAATTTTTTGAGGAAGCTCTACACTGTTTTCCAGAGTGGATGCACCAGTTTACATTCCCACCGGCAGCATAGGAGGGTGCCCGTTTCTCCACATCCTTGCCAGCATCTATAGTTTCCTGTTTTGTTCATTTTAGCCACTCTGACCAGTGTAAAGTGGTATCTCAGTGTGGTTTTGATTTGTATTTCCCTGATGATGAGTGACGCTGAGCATCGTTTCATGTGTCTGTTGGCCATCTGGATGTCCTCTTTGGAGAAGTGTCTGTTCATGTCTTCTGCCCATTTCTTCACTGGATTATTTGTTTTTCGGGTGTGGAGTTTGGTGAGTTCCTTGTAGATTTTGGATACTAACCCTTTATCTGATATGTCAATTGCAACTATCTTTTCCCATTCTGTCCGTTGCCTATTAGTTTTATTTATTGTTTCCTTTGCAGTGCAGAAGTTTTTATCTTGATTAGGTCCCAATAGTTCATTTTTGCTCTTGATTCCCTTGCCTTTGGGGATGTGTCAAGTAGGAAATTGCTGCAGTTGAGGTCAAGAAAGCTGTTTCCTGCTTTCTCCTCTAGGGTTTTGATGGTTTCCTGTCTCACATTGAGGTCCTTCATCCATTTTGAGTTTATTTTTGTGCATGGTGTAAGAAAGCAGTCTAGTTTCATTCTTTTGCATGTTGCTGTCCAGTTCTCCCAGCACCATCTGTTAAAGAGGCTGTCTTTTTTCCATCGGATACTCTTTCCTGCTTTGTCAAAGATTAATTGGCCATAGATTTGTGGGTCCAATTCTGGGTTCTCTATTCTATTCCATTGGTCTATGTGTCTGTTTTTGTGCCAAGAATATGACTTATAATTAGGATAAGAATCAATCGATAGAAACCAAATCAGAAATGATACATATGATATAATTAATAGCAAGGACATTAAAATAGTTACTGTTACTGTATCCTTATGTACAGGATAGATAGGTTCTTTAGAACCTAAAGAAAGTTTTGACCATGTTAAGTGGAAACATGGAAGATATAAAAAATGACCCAACTCAAATTTATAGAGATGAAAAAAGGACTGGATGAGACAAAGTATTTTTTATTCACCATACAGCAAGCAGCATAAGCGTCATTTTTTGCATCAGTTCCCCTTGCCCCCAGGTTCACCAGGGACAACACAGAGGACCCAGGTGGATGTCTGCAAGAATTGTGAAATGTTTTATGTAAGAGGAACACTGAGCTTGGAGAACCTACTGTTTCATTTTATTGCAACATCTACAGTTTATTTTATTTATATATCATGTGATATTTTTATTGAGGTATAGTTGATATACAACATTATATTAGTTTCAAGTATACAACATAATGATTTGTATATTTTTGCAAATGACCACCACAATAAGTCTAGTTAACATCCATCACTACATAGTTACAGAATTCTTTTTCTTGTGATGAGAACTTTTAAGACTTATTCTCTTAGTTGGGGCACCTGGATGGCTCAGTTGTTTAAGCGTCCAACTTTGGCTCAGGTCATGATCTCCCAGTCTGTGGGTTCAGGTCCCAGGCCTGGCTCTATGCTAATAACTCAGAGCCTGGAACCTGCTTCTGATCCTGTCTCCCTCTCTCTCTGACCCTCCTCCATTCATTCTCTCTCTCTCTCAAAAATAAATAAACATTTATATTAGAAAAAGATTTACTCTCCGAGCAACTTTCAAATATGCAATATATTATTAACTCTAGTTGCCATGATGTACATTACATCTCATGACTTATTTATTTTATAATTGGAAGTTATTATCTTTTGACTCTAATCTCCCACTTTGCCCTTCCCACCCCAACTTCTGTCAACCACCAACCTGTTCTCCATATCTATGAGCTTTGGCAATCCACTGTTTTATAGCAAGCAGTAAGCAAGCCTGCTTTTTTGTCTAAGGAGGGATCACCTCATACTTTAAGTGTTACTTGCTACAAAGACAATCCTGAGAATAGCCCAGATAAAGAGCTGGCTACAGGTAAGGAATACCTTGCACTCTTGGAATCTCTATAAGATGAGGAGCATAAGAGACCCATGGCAGAGTATCTACATCCACCCTCAGTTCTACATCATCTTGCCTTCTGGTAGATATTCACATGAGTAAGCCATTCTGTTGGCCACTCTGATTAATTTGATTGGTAGGGGCTATAACCAAATCCATTCAACTTATTTCATATAGCACAGGGTACTGTCAGCAGGTCTCCCAAGCAGCAGGATGAGGCCAGTGTTCAGTATTGACCTTAACCATGTCCCCCAGGATTCCAGACACGACCAACTATCAATAAGATGAAAGGATGAACAAGTCAGACAGCCAGGATGTAGTCTAAGGCTAGTCTCAATCACCATTCATAGCACAACCAAGGCAACTCAGACTTCAGAAGAGGCATATGATTTTGTACCAGTCATACTGAAACATGGCTATGCCAGTCTGTAGTAGCACACATATGCAGGGAGGAATGAGGTATTGGGGTATCCATCTGTGGGAGCTGATGTTGATAACATTAGGAACAAAAGGCACAGTATTGGATCATGTCCATATGAGTTGTTTGTTTTTTTTTTTTTCATAGCACATGGATAGGGAAGACAAGCCTAGAAGGAGAAGAGATTGCCACCCTGATACTGCTCTGCTTCACACAAACCATATGAATGTTTTGTCAGGTTGTGATGCTGAATCTAAAGGACAAAGAACATTAATTGTCCTCAACATTTCCTAGAGCTTAAGATGTTCTCTCCAGATGCTGGGGTTGTTACTCTCCTTCCATAGTCACAAAATCAGTATGTCCTATCCCTAGTCACCCTTTCCAGTTCTTCCCTATTCACACTCAACTTTTCATTTCAATCTCAAATTTGATTGAGACAAGGCTTTTTGAAAAAAATCCATGAAGATATATCCTCACCTTAGCTTGCACAGACAACTGCAGGAAGATTGAGTGAGTAGTATACTGAACCAAGTAGTCCTTGTTCTCATGATTTAGGACCATGTCAGTCTGACAAGAGAAACTAGATGCCTGAACCAGAATTATGTTTGAATACCAAGACATCCTTTTGACCTGACACTGCTGTTGGCATAAAGAAAGACACATTAAGTCCAGGAATGGTCAGGCAGAACTCCTGAATTTCAAAAATAGGTCTATATAACTCTTCACCCCATTCACCCTGGTTATTAACTAGTAAGCAGCTAAGAGGAGATGATTCCTTTCTAGAGAAAGCCATATTCAAAACCAAACTTCCTTTCTAAGGTATGTGGACCAGGAGAATTAAAAGAGATAAGAGTCAGGGATGCCTGGAAGGGGCTTAGTCAGTTGAGTATTCCACTTTTGATTTTGGCTCAGGTCATGATCTGAGGGTCATGGGATTGAGTCCCGCTTAGAGCCCAGCATTGAACCTGCCTGAGATTCTCTCTCTCTCTCCCCCTCTCCCTCCCTCTCTCTCTCTCTCTCTCCCCACCCCATGGCCCCCTCCCCTGCTTTCATGCTCCCTCTTTCTCTCTCTCTCTCTCTCTCTCTCTGAGAGAGAGGTAAGAGTCATAAATTGTTTTGAATTGATTTTTTAAAAGTCCATTCCATGACCACTTCTATTCAGCATTGTACTGGAAGTTCTAGCCAGGGCAATTAGGCAAGAAAAAGAATAAGATGCATTCAGCTTTGAGAGAAAGAAGTAAAACTATCTCTATTGACATGATTTATTTCTATATGACATCATTTTGTACATAGTAAATTTTAGGAATCACAAAAAATAATTAGAATAAACAAGTTCAGCAAGGTTGTAGGACACAAAACTAAAATCCAAAAATTAATTATATTTCTATATATCAGCAGTTGGCAATATAAAAATAAAATTTAGAAAACAATTACAAGTAAAACAGCATCAAAAAGAGTAAAATACTTAAGAATAAACTTAATAAAAAACTGCAAGATTTGTACACTGAAACCCCCCCAAAATTGTTTTTTTATTTTAATTATTCATTTTTATTTAAATCCAAGTTAGTTAACATATAGTGTAATAATGATTGCAGAAATAGAATTTAGTGATTCATCACTTATATATAACACCGAGTGCTCATCCCAATAAGTGCTCTCCATAATGCCTATCACCCATTTAACCCATTCCCCCACCCAGCATCCTTCCAGCAATCCTCATTTTGATCTCTGTATTTAATAGTCTCTTATAGTTGCCTCCCTCTGTTTTTATCTTATTTTTGCTTCCCTTCCCCTACTTTCATCTGTTTTGTTTCTTAAATTCTACATATGAGTGAAATCATATGAAATTTGTCTTTCTCTGACTGACTTATTTCACTTAGCATAATACACTCTAGTTCCATCTATGTTGTTACAAATGGCACCCCAAAAATTGTTGAAAGAAATTAAAGAAGACTTAAATGAATTGAAAGACCTCCCATGTTCATGGATTGGAAAGTTTAATGTTGTTAAGGTGGGAATTATCCCCTAATTGAGCTACAGGTTCAATTTAATCCCTATTAAAATTCTCGATGCCTTTTCTTTGCATAAATTATCAAACTGACCCAAAATTTCATATAGAAATGTAAGGGACTTAAATGGCCAAAACAATCTTAAAAAAGAAGAACAAAGTTGGAGGATTCACAGTTTACTAAAAAAGATTCAAAACTTACTACAAAGCTATAGTAATAAAAACAGCATGGTACTTGTATTAGTCATGGTTTTCCAGAGAAACAAAACCATTCGGAGATACACACACACACACACACACACAATGGAGTAGTAGTCTAGTTTCCCTTTGGTAGTCAGGATCAATCACCCCAGCCAGTACAGTAACTCCCTTCTTTGCTTGAAGAGCATGAAGAGCCTAAAGTCTCGGGATGGCAGTCTTAACTTCCAGATCAACAGAATCATTGTTGTATCTCCTAGTGAAAGCATTCCTCCCTCAGGAACTAAGACCTCTAGGCCAACAGAGCATAAAGTCATGGGAACAAGAAGCAAAAATTTTGCTAGTGGACAATAGTAAGTAGTGCCACTTCTATTTCTACCCCTTGATTCCTGGACCTGTGAATCCTGGCTATCAGAGAAACATATATTCAGAACATATACAACTTTCTGCAGAACCTTGCCCCAGCCCTGAAAGATATTGCCACTTAGCTGGCATTGTCACTGAATCTTCAAAAGGCCATTCCACCATTCTATCAATCCTATTACTTCAGGATGGTAGGGAACATGATACATAAAACCAATAAATTCCATGAACATGGCCCACTGCTACACTTCTTTTGCTGTGAAATGAGTTCCTTGGTCAAAAATATTGGAATACTATGACAGGGGATAAGGCACTCTATAAGTCTCTGGATGGTAGTTTTGGCAGAAACACTGTGTGCAGGGAAGGCAAATCCATATTGAAAGTGTCTATTCCAGTAAGAATAAAATTTGGTGCCTTCCATGATGGAGTTGGTTTAATGTAATCAACCTGCCACCAGGTAGCTGGTTGATCATCTCAGGGAATGGTCCCATATTTGAGATTCACTATTAGTCTCTGCAGCTGGCAGATTGGAGCCTCAGTGGTGGCCATAGCCAGGTTGGTCTTGGTGAATGGAAGTTCATATTGCTGAGCCCATGCATAACCTGAAATGCTCTCACAGTCACATACCCAGAAATAATGGTTAGCCAAATATTTGGGCACCCTGTAGTCTAGTCAAATTGACACACAAATTAACAACTACAGTATTGGCCTAAGGATAGACATATAGATTAGTGGGATAGAATTAAGTGATTAGAAATAAATCATCTGTGGTCAATTGATTTTTTGACAGACATGTCAACACCATTCAATGGGGTAAAGGACAGTCTTCAACAAATGGTGCTGGGACAACTGGACAGCCACAGGCAAAATATTGAAGTCAGACCCCTACCTCACACCACATTGAAAAGTTAACTCACAATAAACCTAATGTAACAGCTAAAATTATTTTTTAACTAAGTCTTTATTTTATTTACTTATTTTAATGTTTATTTATTTTTGAGAGAGCATGAGCAGGGGAGGGGCAGAGAGAGAAGGGGACAGGGGATCTGAAACAGGCTCTACCCTGACAGCAGAGAGCCCAATGCAGAGCTTGAACTCACAAACCGTAAGATCATGACCTGAGTTGAAGTTGGATGCTTAACTGAGCCACCCAGGTGCCCAGAGCTAAAATTATTAAACTCTTAAAAGAAAACATATAAATAATAAAAAACATAGAAATCTTCATGTAGGCAATGGTTTCTTAGATATAACACCAAAAGTGCAAATGAAAACAGACAAATTGGGTTTCATCGAAATTTAAAAAGCTTGTGCTTCAAAAGACACCATCAAGACAGTGAGAAGATAACCCACAGAGTGGGAGAAAATATTTGCAAATCATTTATCTGATAAGGATTTTTTATCCAGAATATATAGTGAACTCTTAAAACTCAACAACAAAAATACAAATAACCCTATTTTAAAATGAACAAAGCAGGGCACCTGAGTGGCTCAGTTAAGCATCCAACTGTTGATTTCAGCTCAGGTCATGATCTTGCAGTTCATAGGATCGAGCCCCACATCAGGTTCCACGCTAACAGCATGGAGCCTGCTTGGGTTCTTTGGGTTCTTTCTCTCTCTCTCTCTCTCTCTCTCTCTCTCTCTCTCTCTCTCTCTCTCCCCCTCCCTCTCTCTCAAAATAAATAAATAAACTTAAAAAATAAAATACGGGTGCCTGGGTGGCTCAGTTGGTTAAGCGTCCGACTTTATCTCAGGTCATGATCTCGTGGATCGTGGGTTCGAGTCTGCATCGGGCTCTGTGCTGACAGCTCAGAGCCTGAAGCCTGCTTCGGATTCTGTGTCACCCTCTCTCTCTTCCCCTCCCCTCCTCATGCTCTGTTTTTCTATCAAAAATAAATATTTTAAAATTTTTAATAAAAAAATAAAACAAGCAAAGGATTTGAATAGACATTTCTCCAAAGAAGATATACTGATGGACAAGAAGCACATGAAAAGATGCTCAACATCATTTGTCGTGAGAGAAATGCAAATCAAAACCACAGTGAGGTAGAATTCACACCCATTAGGATGGCTATAATAAAAAAGATACTAGCAAGTATGGGCAAGACTGGGAAAATTAGAATCCTTATGTAAGCTGATGGTATTATAAAATGGTGCATCCACTTTGGAAAAGTTTTACAGTTCCTCAAAATGTTAAACCCAACAATTCCACTCCAGATATATGCCAAAAAAGAAATAAATATACATCCACACAAAATCACGTACTCAAATGTTCATAACAGCATTATTCACACCAGCCAAAAAGTGAAAACAACCCATATGCCTGTCAACAGGTGAATGCATAAATGAAATGTAATATCTCCATAAAATAGAATGTTATTTAGCCATGAAAAATAATGAAGTACTGATACATGCTACAACATGGTTGGAGTTTGAAAACATTATACTAAGTGAAAGAAGCCAGTCACAGAAGACTACATATTTCATTACGGTTGCACAACTCTGAATATGTTTAAAACACTGTATTTCAAAAGGGTGAATTTTATGTTATGTGAAGTATATCTCAATAAATGTGTTATTTTTATTTTAGTTTTTTTAAGATTAAAATGTCTTTTTCTTAATGTTTACTTATTTTTGAGACAGAGACAGAGCACGAGCAGGGGAGGGGCAGAGAGAGGGGGAGAATCTGAAGCAGGCTCCAGGCTCTGAGCTATCAGCACAGAGCCCAGTGTGGGACTGAAACCTACAAACCGCCAAGATCATGACCTGAGACAAAGTCAGACGCTCAACCCACTGAGCCACCCAGGCACCCCAAGATTTTTTTATTTTTAACTAATCTCTACACCCATCATGGGGCTCAAAACTACAACCCTGAGATTGAGAGTTGCATGCTCCACCAACTGAGCTACCCAGGTGCCCCTAAAGTTGTTATTTTTATTTTTTTTAAGTTTATTTATTATTTATTTTGAGAGACAGACAGTGCAAGTGAGGGAGAGGCAGAGAGAGGGGGAGACAGAGAATCCCAAGCAGGCTCTGTACTGTTAGCATGGAGCCCAATGTGGCTCAAACTCACAAAACTGCAAGATCATGACCTGTGGTGAAACCAACAGTTGAAAGCTTAACGGACTGAGCCACCTGGGTGCCCCTGAAGTTGTTATTTTTAAAAATACTTATTCCATCCCTCAATGATGCCAGCAGTCTGAAAATGATAAGGGGAATGAAAGAAATGTTTATCAAATACTTTGACGATCAGCCCCTTGTTGCATGAGCTTTTGCAATAAAAATTGCAATTATGGTTCAGATAGCTAAAATCATGATACACATTAGTTTCAAGGGCCGCAATGCTATAGGCAGAGTTGGCTGATCAGACTAAAACAGCAAAGCTATTACTTGAGAAAGAGTCAACAGCAATGAGATACAAATGGAAACCCTCAGAAAGGGTCAAAAGTCTGATGATATCAATTTGCCAGGAGCCAGTACTGTCAATACTCAGTGCAATATGGCCTCATAAGCCAGTTTTTGGCAGAAGTCAAAGTCTGGCAGGCAGGAGTAGCTTCTACATCAGAAACATTGAGTACTTTGTGACCAGTCTATGATATGCTGCCATGTCCAATGTGATGATGGATCTAGGTAGCCATTATGGCGATCTGGGTGGTACAAGCTTGATCAGCAGCTTGATTCCAGCTGATCTTATTAGAGAATGAGCCATTATCACAAGTGATCCACACAGTTCAACTGGCACCTGCAATTTGTTTCCACAGTTCATGACCCACAGAGGAGTGCCTTTAATCTATCAGTCTGTAGTCTTCCACCCAGTAGACTAGACAGTGAAGCCATTGGCAACAGCCCAAGAGTCAGTAAAAATATGGCATGGCTAGTCCTAAGGTAAAGGTGATGCCTTTCATTTCAGCCCATTGTGCTAACTGGCCCTTACTATAGATGGTCTTCTGAAATTGCTATTGGGGCCAGCCATCCAGTGGCCATCATCAGTTTTCATTTTATCAAAGCCATCAGTGAACCAGGTTGAACCATTTAGGAGAAATTCTGTTGAATGAAGGGCCCAGTTGAGCCAGTGAGGGGAGAGTTTTTGCATAAAGCCGACATGTTCCCTAGGGCCATCCAGCTGTGCTATCAAATTCACCATTTCCATTTGACTAGTGAGGCCTGTTGGACCTTTCCCTAGTTAGTTGTAGAGTTCTTGTTGATCCACCCAAAATGAAATTAACAGGCAACCTCCCTGGTTCAGGCATTCAGTTTTAATAAGGGTTGAAAAGATTAACAGTTGCCTTTTGCGGGGGGAGAGGCGGATTGTACTTGTGACTGCATCAGGCAGGTGGTGCTGCTATACTATGAAATGACCTCTAACCTTCAACTCATGCTCTGATTTCCCTTTTTCTTAGGAATCTATATTGTTTCTGCTGTTGTTCCCTGTTCAACTAACACAACTCCTAAGGTTTTTATTCCCACCAAAACTCAAGGTCTTCTTTGTTGACATCATTTATTTCAGCTTTGGGGACTCCCAACTCATTAGCCGTAGCCACAATGCTTTTTTACTGGGGCCACGGGGCTTGTTGTCCATTGTCATCTCTTCCTCTTCCCACTCTGATGGGAATGAGTAACAACCATTCAAGCACCATTTGGATAGCTTGTTTCCATCCTCACTCAAACTGCTCTACCTCATTAATATGTAGAGCCCTGGGAGACCTTTATTCCCCACCCACCACTTAGGCAAAAGCATTCACTACCAGAACCCAAAGAATCTCCTCATAACTACAAATCTTGCTCATGGGATCCAAGTCTTATCTTCCAAAGAGTCATGTCTCTGTCAGCATCCCATCCTCAGAATTCTCGAGTCTGGGATTTGACTGTATCCTATTTACAAGCTGTGAGGAAAAACCTACTAGTCTTCCTGAGTAGAGAAAAGCTGAGTACTTCCCTCCTGCCTTTTACTTCTGTATGTCTCCTTTACTCTCACACTACAACATTCACCACACTTGGGACACCAGATATGTGGGGATATTTCCCCATACCAAGCAATTCTCTGCAACACTAGCTGAGTGTCCTACAATTCAACTCAGTTCTAACACTGTCTACCCAGAAATAGTATTAGATTCCACAGGTTAAGGGCCCAGTCCCACAGGACCGCTCCCCATCACTGAGGATGCTACTCACAAGCCCACTTTATCACCTGTGCTTCTAACTGACTAGAGATTGGAGGTTCCAGCAACTCCCTCCTTGGGTTTGATTAATTTACTAGAGCAGCTAATAGAGCTCAGGGAAACGTTTATATTTACCTGTTTATTAAAGGATATGATAAAGGATACAGATGAACAGCCTGATGAAGAGATATATAGGGTGAGGTCTGGGAGGATCCTGAGCATAAGAGCATCTGTCCCTGTGGAGTTGGGGTGTGTCACTCTCCTAAGTTCATAGGTGTGTTCACCCTCCTGGAAACTCCTGGAAACTAGTATTATTAGGATTCCTATGGAGGCTTCCTCACATAAACATGATTAATTATTAACTCCATTTCCAGAGCTCTCTCCTCTCTGAATAAGCGAAGGTTGTGACACTTGGGGGCTCAGTCGGTTAGGTATCTGATTTGGTTCAGGTCATAATCTCTCAGTTCATGAGTTCGAGCCCTGCGTCTGGCTCCCTGCTGTCAGCCTAGAGCCTGCTTTGGATCCTCTGTCTTTCTCTGCCACTTCTCCACTCGTGTTCTCAAAACACAAATAAAATAAATAAATAAAAAGTTTAAAAATAAACATTAAAATAAATAATAAATATATTATTAAATTTAATAATAAATAAAAACATTAAAAATAAACAAATATTTATTTAAATAAATATAAATAAATTATAAATAAACATTATTTATAATAGATAAAAATAAACATTAATAAATAAAATAATAAAATAAATAACTCAAAAATAAATGAACATTTAAAAAAAGCAAAGATTGGGGAAGCACAGCTGAGATTCCAACCTTCTAATCATGGCTTGGTCTTTCTGGTGACAAGCCCCCATCCAGGAGCCCACCCAAAGTCACCTCATTAGAAGAAAAGATGGTATTAGTGCTCTTATCACTTAGGAATGTATAATTGTTAAAGATGCCCTGAATCAGGGATGGAGGTCAAAGACCATATATTAGAACAAAAGATGCTCCTAGTGTTCTTATCACTTAGGAAATTACAAGGGTTTTTAGGAACTCTGTACTGGGGGAGGAGTAGGTGGGCAGAGACCAATATATTTTCTATTATCTCATACAGGCTAATAAGCTGGCATGTTACTGTTGTATGGATGCTGGCAGAAGACACAGACACCCAAATGTCCATACTAGCCAAAGCAATCTACAGATTTAATGCAATCCCTATCAAAATACCAATAACATTTTTCACAGATCTAAAACAAACAATCCTAAAATTTGTATAGAATCAGAAAAAAACCCAAATAGACAAAGCAATCTTAAAAAACCAAAAAACAAACAAAAACAAAACAACTGGAGGTATCACAATCCCAGATTTCAAGACACGCTACAAAGCTATAGTAATCAAAACGGTATGATACTGGCACAAAAATAGACACATAAATAAATGGAACAGAATAGAAAGCCCAGAAATAAATCCACAATTGTATGGTCAATTAACCTTTAACAAAGGAAGCAAGAAAATGCAATGGAAAAAAATAGTCTCTTAAAGGTGTTGGGAAAACTGGACAGCTACTTGCAAAACAAACTAGACCACTTTCTTATACCACACACACAAAAAAATTCAAAATGGATTAAGAACTTAATTTTTTTTATTTTAGAGAGAGAGCATGCACACAAGTGGGAGAGAGGGGCAGAGGAAGAGAGAGAGAGAGAGAGAGAGAGAGAATCTTAAACAGAATCCACACTCAGCACAGAGCTTGACATGGGGCCTGGGATCATGACCTGAGCTGAAATCAAGAGTTGGATACTTAATTGACTCAGCCACCCACGTGCCCCTTGATTAGAGACTTAAATGTGAGACCTGAAATCATAAAAATCCTAGAAGAAAGCATAGGCAGTAATTTTTCTGGCATCAGCCATAGCAGTTTTTCTAGATCTACCTGCTGAGGCAAGGGAAATAAAAGCAAGAATAAACTATCGGGCCTACATTAAAAACAAACAAACAAATAAAAAAAACTTCTGCAATTCCTATCAAAATAACACCAGCATTCTTCACATAGCTAGAACAAACAATCCTAAAAAGTGTATGGAACCAGAAAAGACCCCAAATAACCAAACCAATCTTGAAAAAGCAAATGGAAGCTGGAGGCATCACACTCCCTGACTTCAAGACATATTCCAAAGCTGCAGTCATCAAGACAGTATGGTACTGGCACAAAAACACTCAAATCAATGGAACAGAATAGAGAACTCAGAAATGGACCCATAAATGTATGGTCAACTAATCTTTGACAAAGCAGGAAGGAATATCCAATGGAATAAAGACAGTCTCTTCAGCAAATGTGCTGGGAAAACAGGACAGCAACACATAGAAAAATGAACCTGGACCACTTTCTTACACCATACACAAAAATAAACTCAAAATGGATGAAAGACCTAAACATAAGACAGGAAGCCATCAAAATCCTTGAGTAGAAAGTAGGCAAAAATCTCTCTGACCTCAGCCACAGCAACTTCTTACTCACCATGTCTCCAGAGGCAAGGGAAACAAAAGCAAAAGTGAACTACTTGGACCTCATCAAAATAAAAAGCTTCTGCACAGCAAAGGAAACAATCAGCAAAACTAAAAGGCAACTGACAGAATGAGAGAAGATATTTGCAAATGACATATCAGATAAAGATTAGTATCCAAAATCTAGAAAGAACTTATCAAACTCAACACCCAAAAAACAAATAATCCAGTGAAGAAATGGGCAGAAGACATGAATAGACACTTCTCCAAAGAAGACATCCAGATGGCCAACCGACACATGAAAAAGTGCTCAACATCACTCATCATCAGGGAAATACAAATCAATACCACAATGAGATACCACCTCACACCTGTAAGAATGGCTAAAATTAGCAACTCAGGCAACAACAGATGTTGGGGAGGAAGCGGAGAAAGAGGAACCCTTTTGCACTGCACTAGTGGGAATCCAAACTGGGGCAGCCACTCTGGAAAACAGTATGGTGGTCCCTCAAAAAATTAAAACTAGGGGAGCCTGGGTGGCTCAGTCAGTTGAGCGTCTGACTTCGGCTCAGGTCATGATCTCGTGGCTCATGGGTTTGAGCCCTGCGTCAGGCTCTGTGCTGACAGCTCAGAGCCTGGAGCCTGCTTCCGATTCTGTGTCTTCCTCTCTCTCTGCCCCTCCCCTGCTTGTTCTGTCTCTCTCTCTCTCTCTCTCTCTCTCTCAAAAATAAATAAACATTAAAAAAATTAAAACAAAATAAAATAAATAAAGCCAAGAATAGTTTTTAAAAAATTAAAAATAGAACTACCTTCTCTCTGCCCTTCGTCTGAAACAGTACAGCTGTTTCTCTCTCAAAAATAAATTTTTTTTAATTTAAAAATTAAAAAAATTCCTTTGCAAAAACACAAGAAACCACAATCGTTGGCAAGGATGTTGAGAAAAAGGAAACCTTGTGCACTGTTGATGGGAATGTAAACTGGTGCACACACTGTGGAAAACAGTATGGAGGTTCCTCAAAAAATTCAAAATAGAATTATCATATGATCTAGTAATTCCCCTACTATTTGCCCAAACAATATGAAAGCACTAATTTGAAAGGATATTGTACACCTATGTTTATTGCAGCATTATTTACAATAGTCAAATTATGGAAGCAGTCCAAGTGGCCATTGATAGATGAATGGATAAAGACGTGGGGGGGAGTGCCTGGGTGGCTCAGTTGTTTAAGTATCTGACTTTGGCTCAGGTCATGATCTCACATTTCATGAGTCTAAGCCCCACATTGGGCTCTCTGCTGTCGGAACCGAGCCTGCTTCAGATCCTCTGTCTCCCTCTACCCCTCTCCCACTCATTATATATATGTATGTATGTGTGTATATATATATATATATTATATTATATGTCTATAACAGAATACTACTCAGCCATAAAAAAGAATGAAATCTTGCCATTTGCAACAACATGGATGGATCTAGAGAGATCTAGAGAGCATAATGCTAAGTGAAATAAGTCAGTCAGAGAAAGAAAAATACCATATGATTTCACTCATATGTGGAATTTAAGAAACAAAACAAACAAACAATAAAAAAAGAGACAAGCCAAAAAACAGCTTCTAACTATGGAGAAAAAACTGATTATTACCAGAGGGGAGGTGAGTGGGGGGATGGATGAAATAGATTTAGGAAATTAAATACACTTATTTTGATGAGCATGAGGAATGTATAGAATTGTTGGATCACTATGTCGTACACTTGAAACTAATATAACATTGCATGTTAACTATATTGGGATTAAGAAAAAAAATAAAGAAATATAAAGAAAAAAAGAAGAAGACACAGACTCCTAGGTCAAAAACAAAGTACTTTATTGCTTACTGCACAACTTGCAACATGAAGCATGTTTACATTGGTTGCCCTTGCCCCACAAGTACCATGGGGGTCACTTGGAAGGCCCAGATGGTTGCTTATGCAAGTGGTGGGTTGCATTACAGCAGAGGAATCCTGAGCTTGAGAGACCTGTCATTTTATAGCAAGGAGTAAGCAAGTCTGTGCTTTGTCCCAGAGGGTGACTTTAAGTCATCCCTCAAGATTGCTTACTGCAGGGACACCTGGGTGGCTCAGTTGGTTAAGTGTCAGACTGATCTTGGCCCAGGTCACGATCTCATGGCTGTGGGTTTGAGGCCTGCATCAGGCTCTGTGCTGAGAGCATGGAGCCTGCTTGAGATTCTCTCTCCCTTTCTCTCTGACCCTCGCCCACTCGTTCTCTCTCTCAAAATAAATAAATAAGGTTAAAAATATTTTTAATTAAAAAAAAGATTGCTCACTGCAAAATACAATCCTGAGAAATGGCCTAGATAAAGGACAGTCAGGGTCTTGCACTCTTTTTTTACAATTAATTAATTTTTTTAAGTTTATTTATTTATTTTGAGAGAGAGAGAGAGCTCAAGCAGGAGGAGGGGCAGAGAGAGAAGAGAGACAGTATCCCAAGCAGGCTCTGCACTGCCAGTGCTCACTGCTGTAAGGCTCAAACCATGAGGTGATGACCTGAGCCAAAAACAGAGTTGGCTGCTTAACTGACTGAGTCACCCAGGCACCCTTGGGCCTCTCACTCTTGGCATACCCAGCAAGATATACCGGAATGTCAGAGACCTGTGGAGGAGTGTTTCTCAACTAATGCACTGCTAGAAGGAATGTAAAATGGTGCAACCACTTCGAAAAACAGTTTGGCGGTTCTCGAAAAAGATAAACATATACGTAGCATAGACATTCTACTACTATGTATTTACCCATATACAAAGACTTGTACATGAATGCTCACAGTAGCTTAGTTTGTAGTAGCCAAAAACTGAAAATAACCCAATGTTCATCAACAAGTAAATGAACAACTTGTGGTATTTTCATACAAGGGATTACTACTCAGCAATAAAAAAGGAATTAACTATTAATACATGCAACAACATGGATATATCTCAAAAAAATTTGCTTCGTGAAAAGGACAGAAAACAAGAGTACACTATATGGTTTCATTTATATAAAATTTTAGAAAGTGAAAACTAATAGTGACAGAAATCATATCTGTAGTTATCTGAGAGTTAGGCTCAGTAGGAGAAGGGCAGAGAGAGGAATTAAAAGAAGCAGGAGAAAAGTTTTCATAGGGGTGGATATGTTCATTATCTTGATTGTAGTTGTAGTTCTACCAGTATTTACAGATATCAAAATGTACTTCAAAATGTATATTAAATTATAAACTTTAAATATGTGCAGCTTATTGGACACCAATTATACTTTAATAAGGCTGTTAAAAATAGAATAAACAATGCTGTTCATCACAGTATTTTTGTAATACAAAAAAACTAGAACGAGAGACTCTTGAATACTGAAAACAAACTGAAGGGGGAAGGGGAAGGGGGAAAGGTAATGGGGGGGTGATGGTCTTGATGGAGGTCACTTGTGGGGAAGAGCACTGGGTGCTATATGGAAACCAACCTGACAATAAACTATAAAGTTAAAAAAAAAAAAAGAAATCAGGCTAAGAGGACATGGTGCAGAGAAAGGGCAAGAGATGTTGGGTATTGGTTCCCAGGCCATCAGAGACTGGATGAGCGCCGGGAGACTGAATGAAGTGTGCTTGGGAGCCAAAAGGCAAAATTAAATGCTGGGAAAGAAGTTGAAATCCTTTTCAATCCTCTATGTGTCAGACCCTATGCCAAATACAGGACATAGAGCAAGACAAATAGGGCACCCCCCACCCCAGCTCATCGAACCTTTTTATCTGCCTTTGGACAACTGTAATCTGTAATCCCTGGGAACTGTAATTCTTAAGGGTGGGAGCCTCACAGGCCCAAAGAACCTGGTCAGGTCCATACATGAGGGAGATGACGACAAGCTGGGGGACTAGGCAAAGTGGGCAGCATGTGTTCTAGTGAGGAAGAGCTGGATGAGAATCCAGAGAAGCATCTAGAAAGGTCACTGCAGCAAAAGGAGCTGGTTCTCCCAATAGGGCCTCTTCCCTTACACTGCAATTCTCACATTACAATAGACTTTCTGTCTGGGCATCAGGAAACCCAAAATAAAGACTATGGTTTCAGCCTCAAAAAAAACAAAAAACAAAAACAAAAAAAACCTAGAAACATAATTTTTATTAATAAAGAATATTACTGAGTGATTGAAAATTTGGTTGTATGTCTACATTTCCTGGTGTGATAAGATGTTCACAACATGTTAAGTGAAAAATCGGGACTACACAACTTGCATATTGTCATCATAACTACCATCTACTGAGCATTAACTCTTTTCCAGGCAGAAGACTAAGCACTTAACATTAATTTTTTCATTTATGCCCATAACTACTCTGTGAAGTATATGCTACTATTTGCTGCATTCAACAGATGAGGAATCTGAGGTACAGAAACCTGGTTCAAGATTTCAAGCTCATAAATTTAGATTGTAACTGAATGTTATTCATTCCAGAGCCTAATTTCTGAACCTCTCACTACATTACACTATTTCCTCCACCTATACTATGATCCCCTCCCCACTTTTTTTAAGGGCGTGTGCAATATATATGCAGGTAAAAGAGCTGGAAGGAGATACATTCAAATAATTATATAGCTAGTTATGGGGACTGGCTTTAAATCCTAGGTTCTTTATGTATTATCTGATTTTTTTAAATGAGCATGTATAAACATATCAATTTTTCTAAGCAGAAAAAAATAATAAATTTCATTGGAGTAATAGAAATGATAGCATAGAGCTTCTGTTCTTATGGTATACAGTTTAAGAGGAAAGTCTCTGGAATAAGACTGCCTGAGTTTGAATCCCAGCTCCATCAATTTTATAGCTGTATAACTCTGGATGAGTTTCTTAATCTCTCTAAACCCCACTTTCCTCCTCTAGAAAATAATGGCACCTAGAGTTACTACAAATGAGATAAAGCACATAAAGTGTGTAGCACAAAGCCTGGCACAGCATACACTATCAATCAAATGTTATTACATTGTTATTATCTTGTGTTCAGCAAACAAGTTGTCTGACATCCAACGTTTTAGTTGGATCCCAAAGCATCATCTTAAACACAGGATCTGCTTACATCTTAGAGAAAAAATACATTTACAAGAGAAGCTCTGTTGGTGAATCAAAAGGGGGGAAAAACAGTTTTTCAGGAAATAGTTAAAAATAAGTTCACATTCTGAGGATCAGAGGGACATGAATTTCAAGAAGGACACTATTCAAGTCACTTTGAACACTATTCAAGGACACCTTGACAAGGAAAAAGCTTACAGCTAGATTCTTAGCCCCAACTCTGGCCCAGACTTGCAGTCTGACCCCAGAGTCATGCTGAACCCATCTTTTCCTATATCTTCTTTGAAATATTTCCTTGACCCATCTTAAGAGAATGGGAGATGAGCTCCTTGAAATCAAACAAAATCTTCTAAAATATGTAAATCTAGTATATTCTTATTTTATCTTCTATAATTTATTTTCCCTAGGAGATGGGCCCAGAGCTGCACACCTAGAAAGCATTCAACAACTACATTTTCCTGTAAGTGGTGTTAGGGATATTTGAGAGGCAGTATAGTAAAATAGTTCCAAACAAGTTATTTAACTGCCTATGTCTTCTCAACTGTTAAAAGAGGATAATTTTGAGTTTATAAAGCCATTGTGAGAATTAAGTGAGATAAGATATATAAAGTGCTTAGCACAGTGGCTAGCACATGGTAATAAATCACTATTTGGTAGCTGTTATTATTATTGCTGGGCTAGGTCATATCCAGATCTTCCAAGAAGGTAAAAAAGCTAGGAATTAAAGATTATGAGATGGTAACCTGAGTCTTGGACTGCTATTTAAATACCTATTCTGTCATTAATTCATTTCTTCTTGACTTTCATCCATATAAGAATGGAGGGCTTTGCAGAGTAGTAAAGGATTGTTTGGAAGGGAATATTTACCCCTACCCCTCTTGGTTCTTTTGGTTAGTCTAATAATTAAACTGACACAAGGTAAACAGGAGAAAGGCAAATTTAATTCATACATATGGGAGTTCATAGAAATATAAGATTCAAAGAAGTGACCAAAGCAGGCAGTTTCTATACCTTTTAAAACTTTTTTTAATGTTTATTTATTTTTGAGACAGAGATGGAGACAAGAGCATGAGCAGTGGAGAGGCAGAGAGACAGGGAGACACAGAGTCTGAAGCAGGCTCCAGGCTCTGAGCTGTCTGTCAGCACAGAGCCCATCGCGGGGCTCGAATCCATAAACCACAAGATCATAACCTGAGTGAAGTCAGATGCTTAACCAACTGAGCCACCCAGTCGGCCCGTTTTTACACCTTTTAAACAAAGCAACAGTAAATTTTGAGAAGAACTGACAAGGCAAAGAAGTTTGAGCTTAGGGTAGTAAATTAGTAAAGAAGTAACAAGGTATAATATACAGCCTTCTTGGCCTTGAATTCCCTTTTTCTGGCAATAAAGATGTTACCTTTTCTCACAGTACAGAGACAGTATCTTTCACATGGGAGACTTAATTCCTGCTTTCAAGGGAACAAAAGAGGGTCAGAGTGCCTTTCTTGGACCACCTGTTTCTTAAATAATTCAAAATAATCAATATGCCAAAGTGGCATATTATAGGGTGGCCTGCTCTAAACCCCATCAGGTTTAAGAAGAAATTGCCAGGAGTATTTAATGACCACCCCAGAGCACAGGAGACATATATTCAAAATCTTATAGTATAGAGGGAAAAGTTTTCCCAGAGAGAGAATCCAGAAGCTTATAAGGAAAGCTTCTAAACAAGTAATACTTGAATGTAGACTCCTCCCTCTATAAACTCTAGGACAGAGTTCTTGTCGAAATTGTTTACTATTCTATCTTCAGTCTCCAAGATGTCTGGCACAAAATAGATATTCAATAAATATATGAATTTGTTGAAATTGAATAGATTAATATACTAAAACTCTTGAGAACCCAGATGTTTGCTTTTGTTATTTTTGAACTTTGGGAAAGTCAACCTGTTCCACAAATTGCTTCATTGCCCTGACCTAGTGTAGAAATGTTCTCACTCAAGATCTATCCTTTTGGGTTAAGACTTTGTATCACCAAGAGGCTGTTAAAATGAAGATGCCTCTTTACAGAGAACCTACAACTCCTTCATATGCTGAGCAAAAAGGAAGAAGGGAGAGAAGGAGGGGTTTAAATAGTGCTGGAGATTTCTCCATTGTTCCATTCAAAAATCTTATTATGAGTGTAAAATGGGAGATGTAAATCTGCTATTTCCTCAGGCTGTCTCAATTCTTGTATGATTAGCTTCTTACCTAGCTGTGAATTTAGTGATTAAAGAAGTCTTTGCTTCATGGTCCCTACCTGCAAAACTGCTCTTTAATCTGGTGCTTAACTGAAGTAATAGCAATCTGTTCTAGCACTGGAAGAAAAAATGGCTGTGTGAAATATATTAAGACACCATAGCATTTTCCTAAGGGATTTCAAGGGTAATTTTGACTATATGCAATTGTCATGATATGTTAAATTTAGAATCTAACCCTAGGTTATGATATGCCTTCACTATATTTATTTAATCTGCTCTCACTCTTTGGTCCTATGTGTGTGTGTTGGCGGGGTGGGTGTGTTTCTGTCACACATGTGTGTATTCTATAACTAAAAATGGAATGATAGCCAGTTTATATTCTCAGTGAAAAAAGAACAATTTGTGGGGGCGCCTGGGTGGCTTGATCCGTTAAGCATCCGACTTCGGCTCAGGTCATGATCTCACAACTTCATGAGTTTGAGCCCCACATCAGTCTCTGCTGACTGCTCAGAGCCCAGAGCCCTCTTCAGATTGTGTCTCCCTCTCTCTCTGCCCTCCTCCACTCACTCTGTCTCTCTCTCTCTCAAAAATAAACACATTAAAATTTTTTTAAAAAAGAACAATCTGTGAATTATGTTTATGCCTAAATCTATATTCTCATTATTAATTATTTAAATGATATCTTTAGTCTTTATTATAATTTTTGGTAAATGAACTTCAGTTTTGATATTGTATTTTTATTTAGTTTTCCATTCAACAAATATTTATTGAGTACCTACTAATATCAGGCATAGTGCTAGTTATCCCCACATGTTAATTCCTCAGTAGCCACAGAAATTTTTGTGAAAATCTGCTTACTCCAAAGCCATTTAGAAGTGATGAAAGAACCAGACCATGGGTGGGACAAGGTAGAGTCTGAAATCTGCAAACATTGAAAGGAAAACAGTGCAAATATGTGCCAAAGCAGAAAATGTGAAATCTGAATGAGATTTTATTGACTCTGTAACATGTCTGGCAAAAGGGTACTTGGTGCTTCCAGGAAGATTTGTCCATCCCTAGGAGATGTTCTTTTTTTTTAAGTTTATTTATTTATTTTGAGAGAGAGAGAGAGACAGAGAGAGAGACAGAGCAAGCAGGGGAGGGGAAGAGAGAGAGAGGATCCCAAACAGGCTCTGTGTAGCATGGAGCCTAATGCAGGGCTTGAACCCACCCATTAACCACAAGATCATGAGCGAAAACCGAGAGTCAGACACTTAACTGACTGAGCCATACAGACGCCCCATTTGGGAGATATTCTTGTTAGAGTTAAGTGCCGAAGAATCCCTGCCATCAGAGGAAAACACCTCTTCCACTACTATAACTTTAAAGTGATCTCTCAGGTACTGGGGACACTTACTGGGACTGAAGAAAAAAAGAGCACTGCACTAATGACTGGAAAGAACACATTTTTTTTTAAAGTACCCTTGAGGGGGCACCTGGGTGACTCAGTCTGCTGAGCCTCTGACTCCTGATTTCGGCTCAGGTCATGAACCCAGGGTTGTGGGATCAAGCCCCATGTTGGGCACTGTGCTGAGCATGGAGCCTGCTCAAGATTCTCTCTCTTTCTCTCTCTCTCTCACTTACTCTCTCCCTCTGCCCCTCCCCCATCTTGAGTTCTCTCTCTCAAATTTATTAATTAATTTAAATAAATAAATAAATAAATAAATAAAGTGCCCTTGGAACATTTCTGAAAACTGAACAAAAAAAATAGTCTGTAAATTTTTAAATGATTAGTATCACACAGACCATATTCTGGGGCTGCAATGTAATTAAGTTAGAAACCAATAATTAATGGAAAATTTGGAAAACTTCACATATTGGGAAATTTAAAAACATACTTCTTAACTATTCTTAGGCTAAAAATGAAATTATAATAGAAACTAGAAAATACTTATAACTAAACAGTAGAAAATCTACTCTGTATCCAAGCTTATGGTATACAACCAAACACTGTTTAGAAGGAAATTTGTAGCCTTAAAGGAAAAAAGGAAGAAAATCTTAAAATTAAAGAATGAAAGCATTCAATATATGAAATTAAAGAAAAATAGCAGAATAAACACAAAGCTAAAGAATAAGTAATAATAAAAATGAAGCAGAAATTAATGAGGGTGGAGCCTGCTTAAGATTCGCTCTCTCTCTCTCTCTCTCTCTCTCTACCTCTCTCTCTCTCTCTCTCTCAAATTAAAAAAACAATGCTTCTTGGCCTTTTGGCCAAGATCAAGTGTAAAATAAAAAAATTGTTTTAAGTTAAAAAAAACCTCATAGAATGCATCAAAAGATATCTATAAGATCTCAACCAACTTTGAGAAAGAGAAGGAAATTAATACTTATTAAGCAACTATAATATGCCTAGCACTGTACATGGAACTGTTTATGGGTGCTTAATAAGCATTTGTTAAATGAATAAATTTCTCACAATAACGCCATTTTCAGATGAGAGAGTCAGAGAGGTTTATTAATTTGTCCAAAATTATACAACTAGCAGAGCTGAAGTTCAAGCTCAACGTTTTCTGGCACTTGTTCATTCAACATACCCTCCTGACTTTGAAGTGTTGGATTGGTAGAAAAGGCAAATAGAATGTTTCCTCTTTTTTGTTTTAAAGATTTTATTTTTAAGTAATCTCTACACCCAACATGGGGCTTGAACTCACAACCCCAAAATCAAGATTGCATGCTCTACTGACTGAACCAGCCAGGCACCTCTAGAAAGTTTCCTTTTGAAAAGAATGTTTATAGCCTGAAGTCAGAATCAATAGTTGTAAATACACTATTTTCAAAATATCTTAAATATTTATTCATTCGATGGTGAAAAGCTTCTTAATATGCATATGGTAATATATAATATAAGTATTAGTATTCTTTGAATGAATGAATGAATGACTAAAAAAATGTAAGATTCTATTTATTGTGTTCTCTTCATGATTTACTGTGAGGAATAATCATGTTTTGATTACAAGTATTGATTTTATTGATTAATTCTAAGTTTCTGATAAGCAAATTAAAAGCATTGTGGAAATATAAACAGATTTGTACTTATCTTTGAGCATTCATGAATTTAATGAAGACAGGCTATCATTAAGCCAACAATTAACTCTGACAATCGCATACAAACAGAACAGTAATAAGGGAATTTGCTGTTTATTCTTCCCTTGGTTTTCAGCTAAAATAAATAGATGATAGACATTTAGTTGTTAAATCACCATATCTAGGAGGTCTGTAAATGTGGGAATAAGTCTGAGTCCATTAGATCATAACACACTCTCATTTGTTCATAACATTTTAGAGCCGGATCAGACCTAAAGGAGATCAGCTAAACTCCCTAGAGAAATTCTCACACCTATGCACCAAGAAATTATATTCAAGGATGGCCACTGACCTAACTGCACCTCTATAGGAACTATTATACTAAAGTTAAAATGAATGAACTGAATTTTTAAGTATCCACATAGGTAAATCTCAAATAATAGTAGCAAACACATAGTGCTTACTATATGCAGGCATTATTTACATTTTAACTTACTTAATTCTTACAGAAGCCCTATGATGTTATTATATTACTATCCCTATTCTACATAGGGGGAAACTGAGGCTCAAGGAGTTAAGCAACTTAACCAAGATCATACAAATAGGATATAAGCCCAGGCTGTCTGCCCTGGAATCTTGGTGTTTGATCACCAGGATATACTGCTTCTCAATTGTATGATATTACCAAAAAATCAAGATGCAGAAGGTCCATACAGTATGAAACCATTTATGTAAATGTTTTAAATCCTCAAAACATTGCTGTGTTTTTACAAAATCATATATGTATATGTAGAAGTATAAAAATATTAATGGGTGTGGTACTCACCAACTCAGGATAGTGGTTACCTATGAGGGAAGGAGGAGAAATTAATGGGGGGAGGCTGTATTTATAACCTTCTATTGCTTTGTTTAAAAACTGAAGCAGGGCATCTGGCTGGCTCAGTCAGTAGAGCATGCTACTCTTGAGCTCAGGGTTGTGAATTGAAGCCCCATGTTAAGTGTGGAGCCTACTTTAAAAAAACAAATGAACAAACAAAAAACCTGAAGCAAATATGGAGAAAATATTAACATCTGTGGTGAGCACATGAGTGAATATAATACAGTTTATGTGACTTGTCCAAAGTCACACACGGTAAGTCACAAAGATGATTTTTTTAATGTTTATTTTTGAGAGAGAGGGAAAGATACAGAGCATGAGCAGGGGAGGGGCAGAGAGAGAGGGAGACATAGAATCTGAAGCAGGCTCCAGGCTCTGAGCTGTCAGCACAGAGCCCGAAGTGGGGCTTGAACCCACAAACCGCGAGATCATGACCTGAGCCAAAGTCAGATGCTTAACCAACTAAGCCACCCACCCAGGCACCTCATGTTGTTGTTGTTGTTGTTGTTGTTTAATGTTTATTTATTTTTGAGAGAGAGACAGAGACAGAGACACAGCATGAGCAGGGGAAGGAGAGAGAGACAGGGAGACACAGAATCCAAAGCAGGCTCCAGGCTCCAATCTGTTAGCACAGAGCCCAACTCATGAACTCAGGAACTGCAAGATCATGACCTGAGCCAAAGTTGGATACTTAACTTACTGAGCCACTCCTGTGCCCCAAAGATGATTTCTTTTTAAAGATCATCTAGTCTAATTCCCTCATTTAGAATTTGGGGTCAGGGGCGCCTGGGTGGCTCAGTCGGTTAAGCACCTGACTTCAGCTCAGGTCATGATCTCGCGGTTCGTGGGTTCGAGCCCCGCGTCGGGCTCTGTGCTGACAGCTCAGAGCCTGGAGCCTGTCTTCGGATTCTGTGTCTCCCCCTCTCTCTGACCCTCTCCTGCTCACACACTCTCTCTCTCTCTCTCTTTCTCTCTCTCTCAAAAATAAATTTAAAAAAAATAAAGTGGGACTTCTTAAAAAAAAAAAAGAATTTGGGGTCAATCTGTTTTTTCTCTCTCTCTGCCACTCTCCTCACGCTCTGTCTCTATCAAAAATGAATAAACTTAAAAAAGTTTAAAAAAAGAAAAAATAAATCAACCATAAGAAAAAATACAGAAGGAGCACAAATACATAGAGGTTAAATAATATGCTACTACGCAATAAATGGATCAATCAAGAAATCAAAGAGGAAATAAAAAATATATGGAGACAAATAAAAATGAAAACACAATGGTTCAAAATCAGTGGGATACAGCAAAAGCTGTTCCAAGAGAAAGATTATAGGTTTATTTGAAGAAGCAAGAAAATTTTCAAATAAACAACCTAACCTTACATCTAAAGGAGCTAGAAAAAGAAGAACAAACAAAACCCCAAACCAGTAGAAACCAGTAAAGATTAGAGCATAAATGAACAAAATAGAAACTAAAACAAAACAAAACAAAAACAAAAAACACAATAGAACAGATCAATGAAACCAGGAGCTGGTTCTTTAAAAAGATCAACAAACTTGATAAACTGTTAGCCAGACTCATCCAAAAAAAGAGAGAGAGAGGACTCAAATAAACAAAATCAGAAATGAAAGAGGAGAGGGGCACCTGGGAGGCTCAGTCAGTTAAGCATCCAGCTCTTGATTTTGGCTCAGATCATGATCTCACAATCATGGGATCAAGCCCCACATCAGGCTCTGCACTAAGAGTGGAGCCTGCTTGGGATTCTCTCCCCACCTCCTTCTCTGTTCCTCTCCCACTCATGCTTTCTTTCTCTCTCAAAATAAATAAACATTAGAAATAAAAGAGGAAAAATAACAATTGACACCACAAAAATACAAAGGATTATAAGAGAATATTATGAAAAATCATATTTTAACAATTTGAACAACCTAGAAGAAATAGATAAATTCCTACAAACACATAACCTCCCAAAACTGAATCAGGAAGAATAGAAAATTTGAACAGACCAATTACCAGCTATGAAATTGAATCAGTAATCAAAAAACTCCCAACAAACAAAAGTCCAGGACCAGATGGCTTCACAGGTGAATTTTACCAAACATTCAAATAGAAGTAATACCAATTCTTCTCAAACTATTCCAAAAAATACAAGAGGAAACAAATATTCCAAATTCATGGCATGAGGCCAGCATTACCTTCACCCCAAAACCAGATAAAGACACTACAGAAAAAGTGAACTACAGGCCAATATCTAATGAACACGGATGCAAAAATCCTCAACAAAATATTAGCAAACCAAATCCAACAATACATTTAAAAAAATCATTCACCATGATCAAGTGGGATTTTTTCCTGGGATGCAAGCATGATTCAATATTTGCAAATCAATCAATGTGATACATCACATACAGCATAAAAACCATATGATCATTTCAATAGATGCAGAAAAAGCATCTGATGAAGCACAACATCCATTCATAGTAAAACCCTCAACAAAGTAGGTTTAGAGGGAACATACCTCAACATAATAAAGGTATATGAAAAACTCCACAGCTAATATCATTTCAATGGTGAAAAACTGAGACCTTTTCCCCTAGGATCAGGAACAAGACAAGGATGTCCACTCTCACCACTTCTATTCAATATAGTACTTGAAGTCCTAGCCACATCAATCACATAAGAAAAAGAAAAGACATCCAAATTGGTAAGGAAAAAGTAAAATTTTCACTATTTTCAGATGACGTGATATTATATATGGAAAACCCTAAAGACTATACCAAAAAACTACTAGAACTGATCAAATGAATTTGATAAAGTTGTAAGCTACAAAATCACTGTATAGAAATCTGTTGCTTTTCTATACACTAATAATGAAGTAGCTGAAAAAGAAATTAAGAAAAGAATCCCATTTACAATTACATCAAAAAGAATAAAACATCTAGGAATAAACTTAACCAAGGAAGTGAAAGACCTATCCTCTGAAAACTATAAAACACTGATGAAAGAAATTGAAGATGACATAAACAAATAGAAAATATTCCATGCTCATGGATAGGAAAAAAATATTGTTAAAACATCTATACTCCTCAAAGCAATCTACAGATTTAATGCAATCCCTGTCAAAATACCAACAGAATTATTCACAGAACTAGAACAATCCTTAAATGTGTATAGAACCAC
The DNA here is from genome assembly GCA_028646485.1 of Cryptoprocta ferox. NCBI lineage: Eukaryota > Metazoa > Chordata > Mammalia > Carnivora > Eupleridae > Cryptoprocta > Cryptoprocta ferox. Next base: position 23,414,921 of record CM053576.1, on the reverse strand, counting down.
AAGTGTCCTTGATTAGCCAGAGCAGTCTTGAAAAAGAAAAATGAAACTGGAGGTATCACAATTCCAGGTTCCAAGTTATACTGGAACAAAAATAGATACATAAATCAATGGAACAGAATACAAAGCCTAGAAATAAACTCATGATTATATGGTCAATTAACCTTTAATAAAGAATACAAGAATATGCAACAGGAAAAAGAAAGTCTCTTCAACAAATTGTATTGGGGAAAACTGGACAGCTACATGCAAAAGAATGAAATCGGACCACTTTCTTACAGCATATACAAAAATAAATTCAAAACGGATTAAAGACCCAAATGTGAGACAGGAATCAATCAAAATCCTAGAGAAGAACATAGGCAGTAACCTCTTTGACATGGGCAGTAGAACTTCTTACTAGATATGTCTCCTGAGATGAGGGAAACAAAAGCAAAAATAAACTATTGGGACTTCATCAAAATAAAAAGCTTGTGCACAGTGAAGGAAACAAGCAACAAAACTAAAAGGCAACCTATGGAATGGGAGAAGATATTTGCAAATGACATATCTGATAAAGGGTTAGTATCTAAAATATATAAAGAACTTATAAAACTCAATACCCAAAAAACAATCCAGTTAAAAATGGTCAGAAGACATGAATAGACATTTTTCCAAAGAAGACATACATATGCCTAACAAACACATGAAAAGATCCTCAACATCACTGATAATCTGGAAAATACAAATCAAAACTACAATGAGATATCATCTCACACCATTCAGAATGGCTAAAATCAACAACACAGGAAACAACAGGCTTTGGAGAGAATGAGGAGAAAAGAGAACCCTCTTACATTGTTGTTGGGAATGCAAAGAGGTGCAACCACTCTGGAAAACAGTATGGAGTTTCCTAAAAAAGTTAAAAATAGAACTACCCTAGAATCCAGCAATTGCACTACTCAGTATTTACCCAAAGGATACAAAAATACGGATTTGAAGGGGTACATGCACCACAATGTTTATAGCAGCATTATTTACAATAGCCAAATTATGGAAAGAGCCCAAATGTCCTTTGACTGATGAATAGATAAAGAAGATGTGGTATATATATATACAATAGAATATTACTCTGCCATAAACAAGAGTGGAATCTTGCCATTTGCAATGACATGGATGGAGCTAGAGAGTATTATGTTAAGTGAAATAAGTCAGAGAAAGACAAATACCATATGATTTCACTCGTGTGGAAATTAAGAAACAAAATAAATGAACATAGTGGGGGAAAAAGAGAGGCAAACCAAGAAACAGTCTTAATTATAGAGAACAAACTGATGGTTATTGGAGGGGAGGTGAGCAGGTTGATGGGTTAAATAGGCGATGGGTATTAAGGAGAGCACTTGTGATGAGCACTGCGTGTTGTATGTAAGTGATGAATCATTAAATTCTACACCTGAAACTAATATTGCACTGTATGTTAACTAGCTGGAATTGAAATAAAAACTTGAGGGGGGGGGAAAGAATGAAACTGGGCCACTTCCTTACACCATACACAAAACTAAACTCAGAATGGATTAAGAACCTGAATGTGAGACCTGAAACTATAAAAATCCTGGAAGAGAGCACAGGCAGTAATTTCTCTGGCATTGGCCATTGCAACACTTTCCTAGATATGTCTTCTGAGGCAAGGGAAACAAAAGCAAAAATAAACTATTGAGACTACATCAAAATAATAAGCTTCTGTACAGCAAAGGAAACAACCAACAAAACTAAAAGGGAATGGGAGAAGATATTTGCAAATGACATATCTGATAAAGGTTTAGTATCCAAAATATATAAAGAACTTATACAACTGAACACCAAAAAGAAAAAAAATCCAATTAAAAAATAGGCAGAAAACATGAACAGACATTTCTCCAAAGAAGACATATAGATGGCCAACAGATACATGAAAAGATGCTCATCATCAGGGAAATGCAAATCAAAACCACAATGACATATCACCTTGTTCCTATCAGAATACCTAAAACCGAAAACATAAGAAACAGCAGGTGTTGGAGAGGATGTAGAGAAAAAGGGAACCCTTGTGTGCTGTTGGTGGGAATGCAAACTGGTGCAGCCGCTGTAGAAAACAGTATGGAGGTTCCTCAAAAAATTAAAATGGAATCACCATATAATCCAATAATTTCACTGCTGTTTACGCAACGAATACAAAACACTAATTTGAAAGGATATTATACCCCTATGTTTATTGCAGCATCATTTATAATAGCCAAATTATGGAAGCAACCCAACTATGCATTGATACATGAATGGATAAAGAAGATGTGAGATATATATGACAGAATATTACTCAGCCATTAAAAAAAGAATGAAATCTTGCCATTTGCAACAACATGGATGCAGCTAGAGAGTATAACGCTAAGTGAAATAAGTCAGTCAGAGAAAGACAAACGCCATATGATTTCACTCATATGTGGAATTTAAGAAACAAAACAAAGAAAAAAAAGAGACAAACCAAAAAACATCCTATAGAGCCTATAGAGAACAAATTGGTTGTTACCAGAGGGAAGGTAGGTGGAGGGATGGGTGAAACAGGTGAAGGGGATTGAGTACACTTATTTTGCTGAGCACTGAGGAATGTATAGAATTCTATACCTGAAACTAATATAACTATATGTTACCTATACTGGAATTTTAAAAATAGATCTAGAGAAACAAGAAATAAGGATAAATCAATGTAGAGCTATGCCCCTTCCTATCACACTCTTCTAATGCCATCCCAACAAAAACAGATAATGTTTGCTCCAGGGCGGTATATTAAGGTGCTCCCGTCTATAGAGCCTCTAAGCTTCACATCACCCAGGGGGTCATAAACTGTGACTTTGTAATTCTAGTTTGTTTAAGTAAAACCCAAGTCAATAAGGAGAAGAAGAGAGTTGCAGCCTAATAAACCACAAAGCCAGCAGAGGGGCAGAACCTTCAACTGAGGAAAATTTACATAGAAATTTGAAAATTATGAGACAAATATTGAAAGTCTCCAAAGAGATTTTACTAATAAGACGAGCTAAGCCTCAGCAATCTGCCCATCTAGGGTTTAACCTCTCCACCAAGTGCTCCTTAGCCCACCCAGAATTTCTAAAAGAAGCTGAATTAAGCCCTTCTCCGGCAGGATTTTTTTTCCCCAGGTTAACCCCTTAGGCTAAAGTTTCATTCTATCTCCTGGGATCCATTCTGAAGTAAATTCTCATTAAATCTTGCCCATGAGTATTCTCAGCGCAACCACTTCCTTTTCAACTTCTCCTAACTTCAGTGTCAACACCGATTCCAATTCCAAGACTGAAGAAAAATATACGGAAATCAGACCTTGTGGCCACCAGGATGACTATGAAGTGACAGTCTTTGATTGGCTGAAAGCAAAAGGATGAGATGGGAAGCCAGCTGCTGGGAGTTCCCCAGGTCTTTTAAAAATCTCACTGCAACACATCTCGCCTCTGCTACCTAAGGACATGGAAGATGCTCAGCTTCAGCTTCCCTTATGTTACAGAGGCTGATTAAAGGGCACTGTAAGTAGGAGGAAAACACTTTTCTTCTGCCTGCAGAGATTCTGTCTTCTCTGGGTCTAAGTTTCAAATGACTGGAGTTGCTAGAGATCCTCTCTATAAAATAAATGCTACCCTTTACTTTTGCTTCTATTATAAAACCTAGCCTCGCTCTCTTGGTCCACTTACTGCTGCTTTTCATCTGATGAAACATTTCTTCTCATTGTGCATCAGTGAGAGTCTTCCTGCTTGTGAGACAGAGTGAAGTTTGGAGTAATTTTTGTAATATGATTGATTGTTTTCTTGTTCTTGTCTTTGAAATTAGAGACAAGCAAGCAATAAGCATCTTCTGCTGCAAGATCAGAAACAAAGGTCTTTGGCCTCTGTTGAGAGGAAGCATATGGAGTTTAGTTGACAATTTAAATATGCTTTCAGAATGAGTGAAGCTGCTGTTACTTTGGAAAGTAAAGAACTTCTTAGTTGTGGTGCCTGGGTGGCTCAGTTAGAGTTGGGTGCCTGACTTCAGCTCAGGTCATGATCTTGCAGTTTATGGGTTTGAGCCCTGTATTGGGCTCTGTGCTGACAGCACAGAGCCTGCTTGGAATTATCTCTCTCCCTCTCTCTCTCTGCTTTTTCCCTGCTCACCCACTCTCTCTTTCTCAAAAATAAATAAATAAGCATTTTAAAAAAATAAAGAACTAATTAGTCATCCCTTATTTCCTAGTTTTCAGGAAAGCTAAAAAATTTGTTTCACTTTATGGGTCAGAGTAGTTAGGAGTTTAGCATAAAGAAAGAAGTTTACCTTCTGCTAACTAGTAACTTCTTTTCTTTACTCTGCTTTTTCTATTTTCTAGCAGTAAAAATTAATTAATTAATTAATTAATTAATTAAAATTCCTTAGAAAGAAGTACTCCAAAATCTCAACTCTAACTCCAGAGTAAAACTTTAGTACTTCTGTAAATGTCTTCAGAAAGTCACTTGTAGTATCAGATTTCTAAAGATTCTCACAGAGCAGAATTTAGGATTTGGGATTGATGTGCCTGTGTAGAACTGGTTCATTTCATATTTAGTTAAAAGAGTCAAAACAGACAACCAAAATTCTGTTTATGGCAAAGCCTCCTTTTTCCTTTCTAAATATTTGAGATTTCAGAGTCGATGCCCACTTTGGCACATTTTATTGCCCACAAGAAAAGCTCAGATTAGGATTTTCAATTGCGGATGTATTTTCTCCACTTAAGCAACATCGGACATTCGTTCTGTCATTTTCATTGGAGAGATGGTAGAAGGTATGGCACACTGGAGGCACTTTGGGTTTTCTTTGATTATTTTGGAGGACTTTGTCGGATCAGGAGATCTTGACCCACTCCAGAAACACTTGCACAGGCATCTGTTTCAAAACTTTTTCTACCTTTTCTTGGAACTAATTCATACATACTCTTAAGATTTGCTCACCTGTATTTCCTTGGTTCTGCCTTGATCCTTTCCTGTAGAAAATTTCATTTGACATCAAAGCCTCTTCCCTTCCATCTGCTGTAAAGTTGTTTAGAGCTGTAGCAAAACCATCAGCCTGGCTTTGGGCCATGTTTAGTGAATCCAGAATGTGCCCCAAGTCAAAGGAATTTAGAAGATCAGAAGACAGCATAGTCTAGGGCAAAGAAATGGGAAAGAAGTGGTTTCTGGAGGACAAAAACAAAATCAGGTAAGTCCCCACTGAGGTCTTGTTGAGTGATGAGCACTAAATCAGCCTGTAGAGAATGATGTCAGGAGATCAAGTAACCATTTTAGCAGCTCCTATAAGCATTGTATTCCTTGTATACTGTGGAAACGAATACCTCAGAAGCCTGGACTCTGACCCCCATTTCAGTAGAACATGGAGACATTTCATGCTGACAAACAGCTGCCTGGGTGATTTATGTCCTTTGCTTCTTGAGGAGGAACACAGCCTTAAGCCTTCTCTCAAATTTTAACTCAGGGACCCTTAGGGAGTGCTAGGCCTCCTACATGGTTCTTGATCTCAGAAGAAGAATCCTGAAGCAGACTGTCCACCTAAGACCAAAACCACCCATTAGAATATTATTCAGCTTGGGGGAGCCAGTTGATTGAGCGTCTGACTCTTGATTTGGCTTAGGTCACAATCCCATGGTCATGGGGTCAAGCCCCACATCAGGCTGTGTGCTGAGCATGGAACCTGCTTGGGATCCTCTCTGTCTCTCCCTCTGCCCCTCCCATGCTAGTGCACTCTCTCTCTCAAAATAAATAAATAAAAATTTTTTAAAAAGAATATTATTCAATTTGGTATCTGTTAGGCATAAACATTAAACTAGTCAGTTCAATCACAATAGTTAAATTTGTCTGTGTATGTGGAAACAGCTCAAGAAATCAAATTGTCTTGGTATTGTTAAAAACATTCTTAAATGGTAAGGAAGACTTTATTCAGGACTCTTTCCAATAGGGATAGTGCAATAAGGGTTGGAGATCAGGGTCAACTCTGTATACAGCAAAGATAGTTGAGGATTCATAGCCAACGAGCAGAGTAAGGGTCAGTAGATGGAACATTACTAAAAGGGGACATCAAGGATAGGGGGAATTCTTGCTAACCTGACCTAACAGGATTCTTGCTAAAGGCAAAAATACATCAAAGGGACAGCTGACTGGGTAGCTGAATCAGTTAAGCCTCCCTGATTCTTGATATCTGTCTCAGGTAGTGATCTCACTGTTGTGAGATTGAGCCACACTTTGGGCTCTGTGCTGAGGAGCCTGCTTGGGATTCTCTCTCTCCCTCTCCCTCTGCCTCTCCTCTACTAGGGATTCTCTCTCTCTGCCTTCCTCACATGTGCACACACTCTCTCTCTCTCTCTCTCAAAATAAATAAACATTTTTTTTAAGAAGTAGGGGATGAGGAACTCAATGAGATATCAAGGTTGAGGATATTCTCACTAAATTGACAGGTTTCTTTTTTAAAATTTTTAATGTGTATTTATTTTGAGAGTGTGAGAGAGAGCACACATGTCGGGGTGAGTGGCAGAGAGAGAAGAGAGAGAGAATCCCAAGCAGGCTCTGCTCTGTCAGTGAAAAGCCTGATGCAAGGCTCTATCCCACCAACTGCAAGATCATGACCTGAGCTGAAATCAGGAGTCAGACACTCAACCGACTGAGCTACCCAGGCAGCCCTAAATTGACGGGATACTTGCTAAAATGTCCTAGGCAGGCCAAAGACAGAATGACGGCCAAGACTGAGGCCTAGCTCAGAGGAGTCTCAAGTTTGGTCAGGAAGAAAGTATTTGTCATTATCCACAAGCTTTATTCTCTCCCTCTCCATTGTTTCCCATCCTGCTCCCTCAATCCTACCAGCTACATAAGAGAAGTCTCTATTTTCTTCAGCCGGCCTTTCTCTTAAACTTCCCAGTCTCCCTCATTATTGAAAAACAGCTTGCCAGACTCTCAGGACTCCAGGTGCAACATCTCAACTAGCAGATGTGTCTCTGACTCATTCCAGTTCCTGATAGCTAGGTTCATTTTACTCCCTGATGAAAGAGTCAAGGCCCTCCCCACTTGGGGAAACTTGCTTCCCAGATGTGTGGGGAGCCATCCCCGACAGACTCACTGGCAGCATTTGTAGTCCCCACCCCTGTGCGGAGATTTGTCAGTAGTTCTCTACTGACACGCACATCACCCTCTCCTTAGCTGGAACATTTTTAATCAAGCTGACAGTCATCAACTTCCACTAACGGAGTATTGAGTATACAGAACTGAAGGAGTTCTAAAACCAGGGTCTGAAAAGCAGGGTAAATACTGTTTTGTTTTGTTTTGTTTTGTTTTGTTTTGTTTTTTACCTTGGTGAGCTGGACTGAGCCAGAATGGCAGGGCACCAAACCAAGGAGTTTATAGTTTTCCTCCTTTCCGCTTCAGGAAAAGGTACCAACCTTCTTGTGTTACTTGAGTCAGGTAAACTTAGGATTGGCTCCTCTCTCTGCACTCACTACTTCTGTCCTTGGGCTGCTCTGGGTTTCAGTTTCCTCAGCTATGATATGTAGTTTGTTAAGAGGAGTAAATGTACGTAACTGGCCTAGAGCAGAGTCTGGCATAGAGCAGGTACTCCATAAATGGAAGCTATTATGATTTATGTCCCTGCCTCTGTCACTAATTAGCAGTTTGAGTTGTCTTACAGTGCAAAGAGCAGCCCGGTAGAAGAAGTTCTATCCTTGCCTCTTAACTGATTCAAGTGTCTGCCTAGGAAACTCCTACTCTGAGCCTCAGTTTTCTTATCTATAGAACCAGGGTGGATGGACAAAATTAATGTTGTGTATCACAGTTGCCTGGAAGCTTATTAAAAATATGTCTCCCAGGGGGCGCCTGGCTGTGTATCACAGTTGCCTGGAAGCTTATTAAAAATATGTCTCCCAGGGGGCGCCTGGGTGGCTCAGTCGGTTAAGTGTCCAACTCTTGGTTTCGGCTCAGGTCATGGTCTCATCTTTCATGAGTTCAAGCCCTGCATTGGGTTCTGTGCTGACAGTGCAGAGTCTGCTTGGAATTCTCTCTCTCTCCCTCTCTCTCTCCCCCTCCCCTGCTCGCTCTCTTTGTCTCTCTTGAATAACTAAACTTAAAAAAAATTTTTTTTTTGAAATATGTCTTCCAGGCTTCATTCCTAGAGATTCAGATTCAGTGGGCCTAGGACAAGGTTTGGGTTTATGTCTTGCAAAAGCACCCAAGAGAATGGATAAACAAATGTGGTATATTTAAAACAAAATACTAATCAGCAATAATAATAATAAAAAAAACACGTACACAACAAAGTGGATAAAACCTCAAAAGTGTTCAGCAAAAGAAATGTCAGACACAAAAGATTTCATTCAGTATGACTCAATTTTTATGAGTACAAAAAAACAGAGAAAAATTATCTATGGTGAATGGAGTCAGAACAGAGGTTACCTCTGAGGGGTAATAATGGGTATTGACCAGAAGAGGCACAAGGGAACTTCAAGAGTGAAAGAAGGGTTTTATACCTTGAACTGAGTGGTGGTTACATAAGTGTATATAAAAGTTAAAATTCATCAAGCTGGATATTTAAAGTTTGTGCATTTTACTGTATGTAAATTGTATCTTAACACAGTACTGTGAGCAGGGTGGCAAAAAGCTCCCCTGATAATTCTAATGCATAGCCAGGCTTAAGTTCCTTGAACAAGATCCTTAAAGTCTCTTCCAGTTCTAAAGCCCTATGATTCTTATATCCTCATCATGGCCCCCTTGCCAGGCACTTTTATCTACAAAGCAAATTATCTCTTTTACTTTTTTTGTCAAGCACAACATCAAAGATATTAAGAAAAGCCAGGGTCCTATCGTAGCACTTAGATAAAGGATGCAGATGAAACTCAATATTTGTCCAAGCCCCAGTATGACAGAGCAAAGGCCAAGGAAAAGACATTGAATCACAATCAAATCTGACTTTTAACCTGTCCTGTAGTCCTGAAGGGACTAGGGAATCTGAAGAGTTTCTGTTGTTGGATTTCTTTTTCACCCATTCATTCATTCATTCAGTTATTCACCAAATATTTATTGATGTCTGTGCCCGGCATTGCTTAGCAGTGAGGGTAGCAAAATGAATATGACAACAAAGTCCCTGCCCTGTGGGAATTTAAATTATACAAGAGAAGGAAGGCCAATATGAAGATAAACATAGATAATTGCTTATTTGTAAGAGCTATGAAAGAAATGGATGATGGAATAGACAGAAACTGGAGAAAAGACACTTTCAGATAAAGTAGTCAAAAAAGGAGGTGATATTTGTACAAATATCCAAAGGTTGCTAGTGATCTAGCCATATGAAAGGCTGAGGGAATCAAGTCCAAGGCCAGGGACTGAACATTTAGGGCTAAGGGAATGACAGTAAAGGCCCTGAGATAGGAAATAGTTTAGCATATTCTAGGAACAGAAAGGAGTAAATATGTCTAGAATATAGGGATTGAACAGGAGTGTCTATTAGAGGAGTCCAGAGAGAGTAATAGGGCTTTGCAGGAAATTTTTATTTTATTTCAAACACAATGCCCCCCATCCCCAATTACTCTGGCTACTATTGAGGGAATGGATGGAACAGGACAAGAAAGGAGACAGGATGTCAGTTAAGAGACATTCACAGTTGTCCAAGCAACAGTGTTTGTGCCTTGACTTAGGGTAGTTTTGGTTAGCAGTTCAGCAGGGATGCTGAACCTCTGGGACTGGGTTAACCAAAGACAGAGCAAGAACTAAGATGTTGGTGAATACTGCATGCTCAGTTGGCATTGTCATGCTAATGTTTTCCCCCAGGTGTCATGGATGATGTTGATTAAAGGATCTCTTGGCATGTTGGGTTCAGTCCCTCAAGTGCCTTTCTTAGGCCCATTCATAAGGAGGCAGTCTTGAGAAGTGAGCCAAATTTATGACCAAGGCTTCTCCAGGCCCTTTCCATCAGTCCCTTCTTCCCTTTTGGTGTCCCATTCCAACCCTCAGCAAAATCTGCTCTCCTGACACCATGTCCCAAAGTTCTCTGGACCCTTCTTTCTTTGCTTCTCTTTCTCTTCCCCTTCTCAGAGGTCTGTCTAATCCAGTAATACTGACTTCCCATGGCATTCAAAACGTATTTGTTGCTTGATTGGCTCGGTATTCTAGGACAAAACTGGGTAGATAAAACATATCGACACCCTCATTCTACCCCAGAAATTATCATCACTGATAAGTCCTAGTGAACATTAAGGAATTAACCAGTAGCCCTAATGGAGCCTCCTAAGCTCAGCACAGCCAGGCCACCTGTCATGGATGTATGTCACCTGCTGCTCAGAGGGGTCAAAATGCATGGGGTGGTAGGATCCCAGTGCAGCCACTGAACATCTCGTGTAGGGAATTTAGGTAACTGAATGAGTGATATTTCTTCTCTGGCTCTGACCTTTAGTGTTTGATGTAGCTAATTTGGCTGAGAAACAAAACCACCACAAAAATTGTGTGTTCCTCTCCCAGGTTTTGTTATATCAGAAACAGTGGCTGATGAATCAGACGGGTAAAAAGCTTTGAAAGTGTTACAGGGCAGAGAAGGGTAAAAGGATGATACATTATGAGAAAGCCCTATATTTTGGTGACAGAGCAGTAGGTGCTGAGAGCAAACTGTACCTTGAATTTGAGGTACAAAGAGAGAGGAAGGTCCTGCAAATTCCAGTCTCATTGTCACAAATCAAATATAACTCTTCATCCTTCTTCTTTAAATCCTTTGATGCTCTGTCAAGTAGCATTCAGTATATTATTTCTATCATCCTTTATTTTTTGTTACAAAGTAATAACACACTTGAAAAAATTCAAATACAGAAGTACATGAAGAAATGTATTTCTTTACCTCACTCCCCATCCTTAATTCCACTCCTAAGAAGTAATCACTATTAAAATTTTAATGTGTCTCCTTCCATGCTTTTTTTCTTTGAATATGTAAACATACTTACTTTTGAGGGAGTTTTGATATCTGTTCACAAATGGGACCATGGTGTTTATATTCTTTGGTTTGCTTCATTATTGTCTTTATTTTATACTAGCACTAGTCTGGAAGGATATGCCCCTTCCCATAGCACATTTTCCCAATTATAGAACTCAATTATTGCCTGAACAGAAAAAAAATGAGTGTCCTCTACTTTTATGTGCCTGTGATTCTGGATAAGCCCCACTCAGGTTGCAAAGAAGGGGTTCTGAGCTTTTTAAGGGCCTAAGACCCCGTTATGGATCCAGAGAAAGCTATGGACCTTCTCCCCCAGAAAAATACACATATGGGCAAAGTTTTGCAGACAATTTCAAAGTTAAGATTCCCTCCTGCTTTGTGCAGCTGCTCTGGAAAACAGTGTGGAGGTTCCTCAAAAAATTAACAGTAGAACTCCCCTATTACCCATCAATAGCACTGCTAGGAATTTGCCCAAGCGATACAGGAGTGCTGATGCATAGGGGCACCCGTACCCCAATGTTCATAGCAGCACTTTCAACAATAGCCAAATCATGGAAAGAGCCTAAATGTCCATCAACTGATGAATGGATCAAAAAGATGTAGTTTATATATACAATGGAATACTACATGGCAATGAGAAAATGAAATCTGGCCATTTGTAGCAACGTGGATGGAACTCGAGGGTATTATGCTAAGTGAAAGAAGTCAGGCAGAGAAGGACAGATACCATATGTTTCACTCATATGTGGAACAGGAGAAACTTAACAGAGGACCATAGGGAGGGGAAAAAACAGTTAAGGAGAGGGAGGGAGGCAAATCATAAGAGACTCTTAAATACTGAGAACAAACTGAGGGTTGATGGGTGGTCGGGGAGAGGGGAAAATGGGTGATGGGCATGGAGGAAGGCACTTGTTGGGATGAGCACTGGGTGTTATATGAAAACCAACTTGACAATAAACTATATATATATATATATATATATATAAAAGATTCCCTCCTGCTTTAATTTCCCTTTCTTCCCAAGTATATGTTTTGTTCCAAAAGACTGATCAGGGGAGCGTCTCCCTCCAACACCACTGGCCTATATGAGATGCTCCTCCATGTTAGGCCCTACCAAACACTACTTTGCCTCTGGCCACTTTTTCTTCCACAGGGATGAGCTTAACCCAGACGGCCGTATCCTTTGGCATTGGTGCTTGGCAGGACTGGTAGAAGCCACCATTACAACAAACAGAGCCAAGTCACCTTCCCTGCAATGCCAACTTGCTGGCTTCCTAGATACCCTGGCTCCCCTCACTGATGCCACAAGCAAAACCCTGGGCAGGCTCTCAGGGCTGCACCTCATTAACATCCAGTATGGTCAGCAACTAATATTGTTCACTCTTATCAAGAAGACTCTGCTGCCTTTACCTCTTCCTCAGTTCTTATTTCTCACTATACCTCTGTCCCAATAGGTCGTTAGCCCCTCCTCATTATTGGGAAATTATAATCCTTTGCTTTGCTTTGGGGACTAAGGCCTTGACCCTAGAGGATTAAGATATCAGACTATACCCAGTGCCATAGCTAAAGGGATGTCTGCAGTGCATGCTGAGTATGCACTCTATACTGATATACTGTCTACTCATTTTACCATACTCAGAGATGATCTGGATACTATTACCTCCCATATTCCCTCAGTCAGAGCCCTTACAGTGTGCACACTCAACACACATACATACACACATGTGCACACACACACGTGCACACACACACACATCAACAAGAATCCTGAGGTACACAGCCAATTGCATTTAGCCATGACTTTCCATGTCCTCTTTTTCAGATTTAATCAGATTCAGTCACATTCATGCATTTGCGAATCCCCGACTCTTAAGGATACACAAGTGGCCTTTACAAAATCTTTATGCAACTGTTTAACCTGCCCCAAAGCCCAGGAAGCAAGAATCAGAAATTACTGATTTGTAGAATTTTAGAATAGAAAGGTCTTAAGATTCCTTAATTCATTAAACAAATCTTTATTAAGTTTCTACTCTGTGTCTCATAATGTGTATTAGGTCATGTAGTCCTATCCTCTCTTTTTAAAAAAAAAAAGTTTTTAAGTTTATTTATTTATTTTGAGAGAGACAGAGACAGCACAAGTGGGGGAGAGGCAGAGAGAGAGGGAGAGACAGAACCCCAAGCAGGCTCTGCACTACCAGCACAGATCCTGACAAATCCACAAAACCATGAGATCATGACCTGAGCCAAAAACAAGAGTCAGTGGCCTGACCAACTGAGCCACCCAGGTGTCCCTTATCCTCTCTTTTTACAGATGAGAAAGCAGAGGCCCAGATGGGCCCAGGGTCACACAGCCACTTAAATAGCAGGTAAATCCAAGTGACCTGACTCCCCTTTCTGGATTCTTTATATCTACCGTGCTGAACAGAAATTCATCTTAAGTCATAAGCAGTACCTTAAAGCAGATGACGAGTTTAAGAGAAGGTATTGTCATCAGTGATACCACAGATCAAAGAACATCCTTCACCACTACAGAATGGAAGGACAAATTACTCTTGAGAAACACAATTGCATAAGTGGTCATTGCTGTCAGCATTATTATCCTGTATTAATAGCAGGGAATGGGTATCCCATGTTGAGTAGTAACAGCAATGAAGGTTTGTAAGGTCTATAGTCCTTAACCTGAAATTGCAAAATCCCCAAACTCTAAAAACTATCAGTTTTCTTTTTCTTTGGCAGCAAAATCTGACCTTACCTGAAGCATCTTGGCAACAAAACCTATCCTCAATTGATGTAAATCAAGTCACAGTCTTTGTTTATCCTGTTTATTATGAATATCCCCACCTTTTTGCTGCAGAAGTATCAATATTTTATTATGGGTGTTCCCAGACCCATTGTATGTGGTTTGATAGAGTATACAGATGATATTTGTTTTCTAAAATCCCCAAAACTCTGAAAACAAATCTGACCCTGAGGATCATAATACAGCTAGGCATTATGGACCTATTTTACATTTAGAATATACATATTGCTCCCCAGCATTCGTGCAAGGTACACTCATTTTTAGCTCTCTCCCAACACACAAATAAAATTAATTTCACTGAGATTTCACCCTTTCCAGACTCAGTTTATTTTAGTTTTAATTTAGTTCCACTAAATTACTTAGGTTCTACGAAATTGTATTTCATCAATTGCAGTTTATTAAGCTGAGAGCTGGGAGGAGTAGGCTAGAAATTGCCAGGCTGCTGAAAGGGAGCCCAGGAGTGGGCAGAACCAGCACGAACAGATTGTTTTATTCTCTTCTCACCCACCATGCTTTATGGCAGGGCAGAGAGAACCTTGGAAAAGCAGCCTCAGCTTTTTCCCAGACCAGAAGGAACAATGCACAGAGCAGGTAAGGTGTGGTGATCCTACACTCAGAGAAGATGAAGATGCTACTGAAGCTCTCAGCCCTGATTAGGCCAAATGAAGGTATTCGTGGGAAGAAATCCACTCTGGGCTCCATCTGCTTCATCAAAATCCCACTAGCAATAAGTCAGTAAATTCAGTTAGCCTATGTCAACAAGTCCATCCTTCACACACAAACCATACTTGCACTCGTTCCCTCTGGGCATGGGAATACGGCATATGTGCCAACAAATACACTTGTCTGAAGATGCCATCTATCCCTGCATCTTTCTCAGAGAGTCTTATAAGCCTCATTCTGTCCACCATAGTAAAATCTCTGCCACTGTGAGGCACTATTGGGACCTTTCAACAACTCTGCCCAGGCCTAGGGTCTACTGGGGCCACTGACTAAAAAAAAAAGAAAAAACCAGCACCCCACCCTCGGGATGGCAGAGACCAACTGCAATGCATTCCTTTTCTCTTTGCTTCTATCTCCCTCCTTTCCTTGTCTCTCTTCCTCTCCCCATCTCTCCTTTTCTCTCTCTTCCTTCATCAGCTCCCCTTTCCTGTCCTAAGCCTTGCTGGTCCTTTGGCTCCACTGTGACACTTACAAAATGGGGTCAGAGCTCCAGCCCAAAGAAACACAAGGAAGGCAAGAGGGCACATCCTCTTGCCAGGACCCCTGACCCACCAGCCTGACTGCCTTTTCTGTCCCACTCAGCCCTCCAGGGATGAATATCCTCCACCTACTCCTGGCCACCTTGCTGGTCTCTCTGTGCCTCCTCACTGCCTACAGTCACTTGGCACCTGAGGAAAAACCCAGAGATGACAGCAGCCTGAGGAGCAACTCCTCCATGAACCTGTTGGATCTCCCTTCTGTCTCTATTGTAGGTAAGTAGCCTAACTTGACACCTGGTATCTGGACTCTGGTCCATGAGAAGGGGGCTGCAAGATGTCAAACATAGTCCCAGGTTGATACCAGGATTCACTGACATAGGTCAGAGCACCTTCATGTTCATTCTTCAAAGTAATCCTAAAGGCATAAAGTATTCCTTGACTCATAAGCTCTACATACCACTAAACTAATATGCAGCTTTGCACGTTAGATACTCTGAGAAACACTGAAGTCAAGACACTTCATGAATTTGGTTTAACTTGACATTTCTGAATCAAGAACTGAATCAAAGAACTATCAACAGTAAAAATTTTAGAAAATGCTGCAGAATATAACCAAGTATAGGATGAACTAGTCCTTTCAGTGTTGAGAATGGAGAATGACTGCTCAGGGGAAAATGTCAGGGGCATTAGGGCCTGGCATTGAACATCTTCTAGTTCAATTTCATCTGATAAAAACAATAGTAACAGATATACACCTTGTGTTTTAGGCACTGTGAAGTGAGTACTATTTTTATTCCTGTTTCACAGTTGAGGAAATTGAGGCTGAGCAAAGTTAAGTGACTAACATGAGATCACACAGTACTCAACTTGCAGAGCAAAAATTCAAACCCAGGTATTTAATTCCAGAACCCAAGTTCAAAACTAATATCCCTCACTCCCTTGCCTCTCACTAGGAAAAGAGAATATTCTAGCTTTATCAGGGAAGGAGCAGGGAAGGGGTTGGGGTACATCACTGAACAATCACCTTTAATGTGCCAGACTTCTCACTTTATAAAGATACCTTGTTGATCTTCAAGACAACCCTGCAAGGTAGATACTAGAGTACCTATTTGCAGATGAGAAAACTGGGTCTTAAGGAGGTTAAGTAGTTTGCCTAAGACAACAGCTGGGTTGTTTTTTTTTTTTTTTTTTTTTTTTTTTAGTTTATTTTGAGAGCGAGAGAGAGCGAGAGAGAGCGAGAGAGAGAAGGAACACAAGCTGCGGAGGGACAGAGAGAAAGGGAGAGAAAGAATAGAGAGAATCCCAAGCAGGCTCAGCACTGTCAGCACGGAGCCCAGCATGAGTCTGGAACCCAGGAACTCTGAGATCATGACCTGAGCCAAAATCAAGAGTCAGATGCTTAACCAGCTGAACCACTCAGGCACCCTAGGAAACACAGCTGTTATGTGGCAGAGTCAGGATTCAAATCAGGTGTGCCTGGCTCCATAGCTCTGAAAAAATGCAAAACAGAAATACAGGTCCATCCATGTACATGACAATGAGAGTCCATTTTTCAGGGCCTTCTTAGATTTTCTCTTTGCCTTCCCTCAGAGGATATTTTTCTTTCAGTCCCTGGCTCCAGGTCAGGAGCCAGGCTAACAAGAACCTGCTGGCCTAAGTCCCAAGTTGTGATTCATGCAGCCAACCCCTCTTCTTCCACACCCTGAGATTTCCTGGAGCCCCCTCCTCTCCTCCCACTTTACTGTAGCTCATGGCCTCCAGAAACATCTGGCTTTGCTCCTTCTGTCTCTCTTTGAAGCGCTGAACAAGAAATCCAAAAAGATCAGCAGAAAAGAGGCGGAAAAGAAGAGATCTTCCAAGGTAGGACTGGGAGTTCTCATTGTGGGGGTGGGACCAGACTTAAAAGGGAGTTCTAGATTAGGAACTAAATGAAAGGCTTTCCAGGCTTTCATGAACAAAAGAAGCTGAAAGCTTCTAAAGGCTTCCTGCCCTCAAGCCCTGAACCAGACCCCCATAGAAGCCCAGAGAGCT
The DNA here is from genome assembly GCA_028646485.1 of Cryptoprocta ferox. Taxonomy (NCBI): domain Eukaryota; kingdom Metazoa; phylum Chordata; class Mammalia; order Carnivora; family Eupleridae; genus Cryptoprocta; species Cryptoprocta ferox. Next base: position 23,397,920 of record CM053576.1, on the reverse strand, counting down.
AAGCTAAGGTTCACTGAGCAAAATAGCTTACCTGCTAAAAAGCATCTTATACTATCTAGCCCCCTGACTGAAATGTCACCATCACTCATTCTTTTGACTGAATGCAAAAAGGTTTAGGTTTCCTAAACCTCGGTTATTTCAGAACCATTTCCCACAATTTTATTTTAAAGATTTATTTTTAAATAATCTCTACATCCAACATGGGGCTTGAACTTACAACCCTGAGATCAAGAGTTGCATGCTCTACCAACTGAGCCAGCCAGGGACCCCCCACAATTTTTGCCATAACTGAGTTTCCCCTATTTATTTGTTTAAAATTAAAACAAAAAAATATATAACTATGATAGAAAATCAATTATCACTTGCCATAAAAATAAGTATAATGAAAACAAAACATTTTTAGTGGAATTTAGCTGGATGGGGTCACCTGCCAAATGCTCTAAATCTGAGGCTTATTGTTAAAAGTCAGATTAGAAAGTGTTGGGAAAGCTTTAAGAATATATTGGCACCAAACTAAGCCTTTAAAATTGAAAGAGATTGAAAAAAGAATCTTTTCTCATTATGTGCTTTAATGTCATTTAATACTCATGTACCACCTAAAATCATACTACCATGGTATAGGTTTCCACACTTTGGGAAATACTGGTTTAAGGCATTGTTGAAATGCACACATTATTCTTGTCTTAGACCTGGCACTGTGTGATCTTGAGAAAGTCCCTGCTCCTCTCTAGACTTTTTGTAGAGTGAAAAAGCAGATCAGATGATTGACATATAAGAATACATAGGTGACAGATATTTTTGCATGCTAGCTACAGGGAATACAGAAGTGAACAAGAGACATATAGCCCTGCTATCATGTAGTCTACATTCTTCTGGGGAAAAGAGACAAACAGTGAGTAAACCAATAAATAGATAAAATAAATTCAGACAATGATAAACACTGGAAAGGAATTAAAGCATGGTAATGAGCGTGAAGGGAAGAGTGGTCTCAGAAGCCCTCCCTAAGGAAGCAACACTTAAATACTGAAAAATTCAGTTAGCTCAAGCAACAATGCCCAATAGAAATAAACTGTAGGCCATGTATATGAATTTAAATTTTCTAGTAGCTACATTTAAAAAAAGTAAAAAGAAGCACATGTCATTAAGTTTATTTTATTTAACCCAGTATATCCAAAATATTATCATTTAATATGTAACCAGTATAAAAAGTTAGTGAGCTATTTTACATATATGTTTCATATATGAAACCTGTATCTTTACACTTACAGTACATCTCAATTCCGATGCTAATTTTTAATAAAGTCAGCTGTGGTCCTAACAACAATTTTTTAAAGAAAAAAATTTTAGCTGCTTCTATTTTTAAATGTAAATTAATTAAAATTAAATAAAATTTGAAAATTCAGTTCTTCAGTTGCACTAGACACATTTCAAGTACCTGTACTGAACAGCACAACAAAGAATGGTTTCAGGAAAGTGGGTAGCCAGTTCAAAAGCCCTGCAGCACGAACTCTGTGCTTAAGTGCAAGGAAGAATGGACAATGGAACAGTGTGGTAAAAACAGCTCAGAGAGGTGGGCGGGGCTAAACCAGAAGACCTCGAGGGCTACGTTTTTGGTTTATTCTAAGTTCAAAGAAAACCTACTGAGGGCTTTAAGCAAGAGTGGATGCCATCAAAGGTCTTCGGAGAGGTCCGTTTGGTGCAGTGGAGGATGGACTGTAAGTGGGCCAGAGCAACAGACTAATGGCCTGGCCTAGGGTAGCGAGGTGGTGAAGAAGTGAGCGGATCCGGATTTAATGGGAAGGTAGAACTGACAGAGATTGGGGGCATACTGGAAGGAGGAACACCCAGAACTGAGTGGGATCCCCCAGTGAGAAAAGTGGGCCAGGCGCAGCTGGGTTTGGAGGCAAGGGATAGACGGTTGGGGGAGTCAGGGATCCTCTGGGGTCCCCTATGGGCATGGTGTCGAACGGACGGTGGGCTGCGGGTACGGATGTCTGGTCTGGGGCCTCCATAGCCCAAAGAGTTCCCAGGCAGAAAGGAGGGGGGGTGGGGCGGGCGTGGCCGGATTGAGCAGCCCAGGCTTTACCCCACAGAAAAAGGCTTCGATGAAGAACGTTCCTCGGCCTCGGCGGCCCCAGCCTCCGCCGCCCGTCCCCTGCGTGGCCACACGCGACAGCTGCAAGCGCCCGGCGCCCGCGTGCTGTGACCCGTGCGCCTCCTGCCAGTGCCGCTTCTTCCGCAGTTCCTGCTCTTGCCGAGTGCTCAACCCCAACTGCTGAGCGCGCCCGCCTCCAGGCCAGCGGGGAGGGACAGGGCGCCAGCGGGGAGGGGTAGGGCGCCAGCGGGGAGGGGTTGTGCGGGGCTCTCGGTCGGGGGGAGGGGGGACTCTCGGTCGGGGGGAGGGGGGACGCTTCCTGGGGTGGGTGATTTCTAACAGGTGTGGTTTCCTAGGACAAGACACGGGCGTAGCTACTTAGTTTGGGTAAGAGCTTTTAGGAGGCGGGGCTTCAAGGAGACTTGGCTTCTAGGAGACTTGGCTTGGCTTGGAGATTTGGCTAAAATCCAAATATATGTAGGTTGCTCCAAGTTGTGTGGCTGTTTCTCTAAAGGACTCCAGAGATCCTTTTCCGTTCCCCGAGTCCCCTTCGCTGCCGGAGACCTGGACTGCGCATGCTCTAACTCCTGGGGGTGCCTGAGAAACCCGATTTCCCAGGCCCTAGGGCTGCTCTCCGTTTAAGCGCTCGTCCGTTGGAGAAAAGTGCTGCCCCCTACCTTTAAACCTGGGAACACACGAAGCTGCCTGTCCGGAGCTGGCTGTGAAGGCGCACACTACAGTTGTGGCTTTCCACGATGTCAGCTTTATTCAGTCATAAAGCAAGGTTAACATAATTATAAAGCAGATTCAGGATTCCAAATTCAATGACATTTCACCACGTGTTTAACTTGGCTTTTTACATGTCAAAGCACAAGACAAGTCACACAACAAACAATGTAGAACGGGGTGGGGAGGAAGCTAAGGAACCAAAGGAACCAATCTGTGAGCCGCAGTTGGGATAAAGGCCTCTCTCTGGTCTGGGTCAGCTCTCCTGGGTCAGCTCTTGGCACATATTATTGCTTATCATGTTCAAGCAGTGAAGGATCTGTGTTCTTTCCAGAGATCAATCAGGCAGAGCCTTCAGCTGCCTTTTTGAAATGTTCAGACATAGAGAGGTCAGTGTCTGAGGAGTCTGACAGTTTGCTGCAAAAATCCTCTTTTTAAAAGGGATTTAATCAGTCTTCGGCCTTTGCTGACCTTTTCTGTTTCTGTTGGTTCTAACTCCTGAATGTGTCAAAAGCTGGTGCTGGTCTCGGAGATATCTGGTCTTAGCTGCAATGCCCTTAGCTGCTTGGATCATTGCCTGACAGTTGCCTGTTTGACACAGGCCCCTGCTTAACATGAGCAACTCTATCTTGCTCTCTACATTCCACTCCGTGATTGCTCATGACAAATCTGTAAGGGTCATACAGGAATCAAGTAAGTCTTAAACCCAGTCAGCAGTACTAGTTTGCTAATGTGGAAGAAGGTAAATCCAAATCATTCAATCATGTTTTCAATCAGAATCAAACAAAATTAAATCTCAAATCATATGAAATGTCAATTGACATCATAAAACAAAGATCATGTCAATTCTAAACAAGTTAGATACATTAAATGGAATCAAATAAAGCAAAATTAAGGATTAAATTTTAAAACTCCAAGTTAAAGTCACATCTAATAAGAATTAAGTCAAAAAGAGAGGAGAAAAACTAAATCTAAATGGAATTAAGGTAGGTTAACAAATCAACAATGCAGTCAGATAAATGAAATCAGAATCATATTGCCAACTATAGGCAGATAAAAGTCAAAAATACACATGGAATCTTCATCATAGGCTCTTGGCACATCTAGAAAAGAATGGTGAAGATATGGTTAATCATAGTCTTTTTGTGATTTTTTCTTCTTAAGCCTGAGGGTACATAACATTTTAATAGCATGTTTAATAAGATATATAACAAAAATAATAGCTAAAAGCAAGAGAAGATTCCCTTAATGAATTCCCAAACATGTATAGAGAGATAATCCCTTTAAGTATTTTAAAGGGTTATAGTCAGGCCATGAGCCAGAACAAATCACATGTTTGAAGGGTTTTGTTAACAACTCTGGAAAGAAACATTTATTATATGTTTTGTATATTTTGTTCAATGCAGCCAAGTTGGTGCCAATGACTCCTGAGGCCAAATGAGTGGCCTGTGCAGCATGTTTAAAGTGGGTTAGCTTGTTAGTTGAGGTTTTATGGGCTGCTTTGAGCCTTTCTAAGTTTTCATCTAGAAATTTATCAATTTTGTTAATTTTTATCCAAGGTATTTCTGTTACTTTAGTATGATAAGATGTTGAAAAAAAATTTTATATGAATATTGTGAGACAAAGGTACCCATTTTGGTAATGTTACTAAATGTTACATTAATAGCATACAATATTTTAATACACTCATTGTCCATGGTGATGATAGATGATATCATTCATTCTATATGATTAAAGAATGTGGCCTCTGAGAAGTTACTGGCACAAATTATGGGACAGTGAAAGTGTCCCATGTCCGAAAGTAAGTTTTCAATGGATGCTCTTGTTAAAGGGAAAAGATTAGCATTGATTTCATGCCGTGTATAATACATGTTATTAGACCAGTGAAATATTATCTCTTTGGGTAGTAAATATCCATCAATCCATAAGGATGTATGCGGTGCCAGAAGTGCTGTGTTTGGGGTGCCTGGGTGGCTCAGTCAGTTGAGCGTCCGACTTCGGCTCAGGTCATGATCTCACGGTTTGTGGGTTTGAGCCCCGTGTTGGGCTCTGTGCTGACTGCTAGCTCAGAGCCTGGAGCCTACTTTGGATTCTGTGTCTCTTTCTTTCTCTGCCCCTCCCCTGTTCACTCTCTGTCTCTCAAAAATAAATAAAATGTAAAAAAAAAAATTAAAAGAAGTGCTGTGTTATAATGTATTTTTGGTGGTACACAATATGTATCATATGCTAATAAGTTTTGACCCCCTAATAGTCTTAATAATGAAAGTTTACATTGTCCTATATTGTCACAACCTGGTCTGGAGGTGTCTGATTGTAAGAGAGACTCTACCCAGTCAGAAGAATACTTTACAATAATGTTTCTAATATCATTCCATGCTCTGTCCAGTAGGTTATTGATTCTGCAACAATTATTTTTTAATTGTTCTCATGCAGAAATTTCTAAGATTAAGTAACTTTTGTTGGAAGGCCTGAACTTTATGGTCAATGTTAATAGTTAAATTCCAGTTGGTAGGCATGATAATCATGCATAGTTGAAACAATCATGCATAGTTGAGACAATGGAATATAATTCTCTGAATGCTGAGGAGATCTTGGAACCTAAATTTCTTACTGAATTAAGTATTTATTTTGAGAGAGAAAGACAGTGCATGTGAATGGGGGGAAGGGCAGAAAGGGAGGAGAGAGAGAGAGAATTCTGGGCTGTCAGCACAGAGCCCAGTGCAGGGCTTGATCTCACGAACCATGAGATCATGACCACAGCTGATATTAAGAGCCAGATGCTTAACCAACTGAGCCACCCAGGCACCCCTGGATTGTAGGCTTTCTAAGTCTAATCCTGTCGATGGGTGGTCGGTCAGGCCATTCATGGATGGTTGTTCCTAGCTCTGTGGCATAAATTTTACATTCAGGTTATATATCAAACAAATTGAATTGTTCCTTTTGGAAGATTATTTCAACTCTCTGTGGCATAGGTTTGTATACTGTTGTCATAGGGTCAGGTAATTAGGTTCAAACACACTTGGTGTTGGGTTGGTAATGCCATGTGCCCATTGTGGCTTCCAGTGGAAAGTTCTCATACAGTGTGTAGTATTCCAGCATCCTCTCTCAATAATACATGGGCCTGGACTATTGGGTAATATACCACATTTGTCAAAGGTGACTCCTTTAGCTATGTAAACTGGTATAGATGAATCAGTTCTGGTTATATTCTCATAGATAAGGTGCCTTACTGACCATATATGTTCTATGCCTCGCACATATGATGGTTGAATCAATGAAAAGGAATATTGTTGAGTACCTGGATCAAAATACGTCACTAAATTTGAATTAAAATCAACTCCCAATGTTCCCCACCATGCTGGTGATTTTCCTTGTATAATTCAGATTTTATTAACCAAAGGATAGTAAAAATGTATTGAATCTAATTGTTATAATGGACATACCAGTATAATCACTTCCTTTGTTATGTTGTATAAGTTGACTTAGATGTGCCAGTCATATTATATGTGCCAGTCATATTAAGTAATTTGCAGAAAGATGTGTAGGAAGATGTGTAGAAAGATAGAAATGGTGTTGGAGCAATTGAGTTGTGTCCTATACCATGTAGGCATGAAAGGATCCAAGGAGATTAGATTTATAGCTGCAGTGCCCTTAGCTGTTTGAGTCATTGCTTGACATAGGCCCCTGCCTGACCTGAGTGACTCCATCTTGCTCTCTACACTGCCTCCAAAACCAGGGAATGCAGACCAGCTAGGCAGAAAGTAAACATTAAGGAATCACCAGTCTTTTACCCTTTCTCCCTTTTAAGGAGCTCCCCTAAGCCCTGAAAAAATAAGAAAGGCTAAAACTCCATACATGGTCTCACTGGGCTTTCTGTCCTGGGGGCTCTGCAGATGAAAACTGGGGTGGCTGGTTGTGACATGGATCCTTTAGGCCAGAAGTCTCTGGCCAAGGATCCTAGAACTTTAGGAGGCTCCTGAACAAAGGTGCCACTTGTGCCCACTCCTCCCTTTCTCCTAGGGGTTCCCAGAGGTTCTGGGGCCTGGGAGAAGTTTCTTCCACTCCTAGGTGGAATGAACACTGACCTTTGGTCCCAGGCATTTTTATTTCTGAAGGCCTAGAATGTGTACTCCCGAGTAAGAAGCAGGGATTCAGGAATACTTCCTCACTCCCCACCCCAGCTCTGTCAGCCCAGTAACCAGGCAATGAGCTCGGTCTTGGTGAATAGGCAGCAACCTTTGTCCAGGATTATCAAGGGGAATGTTGCCTAAAATGTCCCAAGCAGTTGCCTGAAATTCCATTCTTAGAGATTCTTTAAATCTGTGAGAAACTGAGTGCAGCATTATGCTTTTAGAAAGACCCTGGAATCGGGAGCACCTGAGATACTGGGGAGACAGAGGGTAGAGGTGGAAGCAGTGTTTATGATTGGGGCACCTGGGTGGCTCAGTTGGTTAAGCGTCCGACTTCAGCTCAGATCATGATCTCACAGGGTTTGAGTCCCGAGTCAGGCTCTGTGCTGACAGCTCAGAACCTGAAGCTTGTTTCAGATTCTGTGTCTCCCTCTCTCTCTCTGCCCCTTCCCTGCTCACACTCTGTCTCTCTCTCAAAAATAAACATTAACAAATTAAAAAATTAAAAAAAAAAAAGAAGCAGAGTCTATGAGGAGGGACTAGCCAAGATCAAGGGTCGTGTGAAAGCTTGAGGGGCAGGGGCTCCAAATGACATCATCTACTTTGCACTACATGGCTGGGGGAGAAAAGGGAGCTGTCACCTATCAGTGCTTCCCAGCAACTGGAGCTCTTTCCCAAGGGATCAATAGAAGCAAGAAAGTGGAACCCGCAAACAATAGTGGCCTAAGAAGATGATTTTAAAAGGCCTGTGCACAAGAAAGATCCTAGAGAGAGGCTATGAGACAGAATAATGTGGAGCAGTTGCCTCAGTCCAGATAACTACCATGTATCTTTGTCCTTGGATGTGAGGATAGTGGGGCTCAAGGACCAGCACGGATGAGGCTACCTCCTTGGCCCACTTGTCCACTTGCCCACTTGCAATCTTCCATCTTTCAAATTCCTTAAAACTTCCTCCTTTCTGAGGACCTCTTCCCAGCTAGAGACTCAGATTGTGCTTGTAGTGACATAGCCAGTATGGGGCAGAGGAAGCAAACCTCAAACCCTGGACTGGATAGAGCCAGAACCACCTGGATAGAGCATGAGAAAAATGATGGACACTACAGGCAAGGTTGGTGACACATTTCTGTGCCCTGGGAAAGTCTCTGTGTTTCTCTGGGCTTCCATTTACTTGTGTATAAAATGGGAAATAATCATTTCTGCTGTTTTCATTATAACTCTGAGATAATGATGCTCCTTATACCTTAAAAAGATAAGAAATACACAGAGGGAGAGAAAAGCTGTCAGCTGCTTGTTTTGTTTTGTCATTTAGGCTACAAACCCACAGGGCAAGAACGTTTTGTTCATTGTACCACAGCTGCCACTGAGTAAATGTCATCAGTAATGAGAACATTGGGAACATATTGCAGTCACTGCTCCTGTGTTTTTCAGACATAGTTCACCAACTAGGCACCATTTGGCCCCATGAATAAGGCCAGGAATGCAAAGCCAAAGATCCAGTCCATTAGTGACAAAATCATTTGACTGCTGGGTCCAGACCACTATATGGAAGACCAACACAGTCACTCATTCATCAGATGTGTATTGAGCACCTACTATGTGCCAGGCATTGTGCCAAGTGCTGTGAATACTATAGTGAAAAACTCCAGTATGGATCCTCTCCTTACAGAGCTTAGAGTCCAGTGGCCCATGACCATTGTCCCTTGTTAGAGGCTAGAACTATTGTTAGCATATATGGTCTATTCCCTTAGATTCTCAGTTCTTCTGTTGTATCAGATCCCTGGTTAGGTATTTATATACCCAAGTTCTCCTTCAGCTTGAGATCCTAAGATTCCTCTACCTTTTCAGAATTCTTCCTCAAACCTTGGCATCTTGATAACATGATTTTGGGCTTCTGCAAAACACTGCCTGGATGAACATAATTGAAACACATCTGTGGCTCAGACTTTTGATTCCACCATTGTGAAGATCTACCCCTCCCCAATTTACCACAGTATTATTCATTCATGCCCCATCTGCTGTACACCCCACCCCCCACACACAGGGTGAACTCTGTCCTAGGAAGATTTGTTCTGATTTTGTGGCTATTGATTCAGAATCATTTCTTTCCCTAGGGCATGGCCTTAAACTTGTGCCCTAAGTTCTCACAACATGGCCTTGGACAAATCATTGACTTCTTGATGCTACTACCACTTTCCCGTTTGTAAAATGAAGAGTAAATCATTCAGTGTTATGATTGCAAACAACAGAAATAATTCTGCCTAGTCTAGGCAAAGAATAAAGAGGGGGGCAGTAATCTACTGGAGTGATCTAGGTACCTCAAAGAATCAAAGGAAAAGCCATATAATAGGCCTCAGAAAGGACAGTATACCCTAAGGGTGCTAAGGCAGCCAGGTCAAAGAAACCAACAGACAATGTCTTCAGGGCAAGGCCATGGGATGGGTGAGCTCCAACCACTTCTTGGACCACTCATAATTCAGACTCCCAGGAGAGAAGATCTGATTGATCTGAAGTGGTCCCCAGGAAAGAATGGGCCACTTTGATTAAGAGTCCCACAAATCCTATTTGTGATGTAGGAGAGGTAATTCTCCAAGAGAAAATCAAAGATGGGGATAAAATCTGCAGTTGGCCATGATGAGAGAGCTGACCTCCAGATTTATTCTGAGGTTGCTTCCACCCCCAGAAATTCTGCAACATAATCTAAAGCAATGGTTTGCTTTGCTTTGCTTTGCTTTAATTTTAAAGAGTTACCCTTCCTCAGGTGAAATCTTAAGGGGGAACCTCATTACATAATACACATTAAAGCAGTTTTGGGGATTCAAGATTAACAGTTGCCTCCTATTTCAGCCTCAGCAACCAGTTTGTTTTTGTCTTGTTTTGGTTGCACAGAACTGAGAAAGGTCTAACTCACACAGAGAACTTTTAACAGCTCACCCTGTGACCTCTGAATAATCTTCTATTAAACAGAAACAGCAAGTTATTTATTTCAAAATATGATCCAGGGGGTCGCCGATGTTTTAAAATCTAGTGCATAGCACATTGAAACATGCAAGTTTTGGGGCACGTGGGTGGCTCAGCCAGTTAAGCGTCAGACTTCAGCTCAGGTCATGATCTCACAGTTTGTGAGTTCAAGCTTCGCATTGGGCTCTGTGTTGACAGCTCAGAGCCTGGAGCCTGCTTCAGATTCTGTCTCCCTCTCTCTCTGCCCCTCCCCCCCTTATGCTCTGTCTCTCTCTCTCAAAAATAAATAAACATTAAAAAGAAACATTCATGTTTTTACTATATCTTCTAAAAGACTTCAATGGTTTGTTTTGTTTTGTTTTGTTTTTAAAGTAGGCTTCTCACCCAGCATGGAGCCCAATGCAGAGCTTGAACTCACAACCCTAAGATCAAGACCCAGATGCTTAACCGATTGAGCCACCCAGGTGCCCCAAGGCTTCAATGTTTTTAAAATTAGAAATTAAAGCTTATGGTTCTACAGAAACAATATTCTTCAAAAACCACGACCCTGAGAGGTAGCAGAACCTCAGGGCCTCAAACCCCTTCTTGGATTGTGGACCATAGGGCAACCTAACCATAGGGCATAGGGCAGTCTTTGGATCCTTACTGATGATAAGATCCTTCATCTGTGTGAACAACCACAGATGTAGCATCTGCACTCACTGTTGGGAAGTTACCCTCAGTCATACAATAGAAACTTTATAGAGATTTTAACTGTGAGAGCTAATTTCCATGTGTGAAGGAGACAGGATAGGTTAAAAATTAATAATAATAATAATTTGATTTTAACTGAATTAGCTAAATCATTTGTAGTAAATTTCAAATTAGCCTGAAATAAACTTGTTCATCTCTTTCTTCTTCCATGCACAAAGATATTTACCATGGGGTATCAGATATGCATGTTGAAGGGATTGAGAGTGTGGCAGGAATGTTTTATTGGTAAAAATTATCAAATGCTATGTTCACTCCGGAAAGCTTTCTACCAATGGCTTGCAGAGACAGTAGCTGTTGCCAGCTCTCTCAACTGGCTATGGGAGCTGTAGAATCTCGGAGGTGGCACCACATAATGGTGATGATGATGATGATGATTGTGCCTTCTTGTTGGCTGGGCAGCCCAGAAAACAGCTTCATTCCTCAAGCTCCTGAAGGTTTTCACACCCTCTAGAACTCCTCTTTAGAATGCTGGACCCAATGGCTGCATAAGCTGCCAGACCAATAATAAAAACACAACTACTAGAAAAATTAATACAGGGCACTTGGGTGGCTCAGTCAGTTGAGTGACCAACTCTTGATTTTGGCTCAAGTCATGATCTCCCGGTTCATGGGATTGAGCCCTGCATGGGTCTCTGCACTGACAGCATGGAATCTGTTTGAGATTCTCTGTCTCCCTTTCTCTCTGCCCCTACCTCGCTTGTGCTCTCTCTCCCAAAAATAAATAAATAAGCTTAAAAAAAGGAGGGGGAGGGGGAAAGGGGAAGGGGGGTGATGGTCAGGGTGGAGGATACTGTGGGGAAGAGCACTGGGTGTTATATAGAAACCAACTTGACAATAAACTATAAAGTTTAAAAAAAAGGAAAAACTAATTATAATGATGATGATAAAAAATAACTTTCCCAAGTCACCTAATTTGATGAAATCATATTTACAAGTCACTGGGTGAGCTGATGTCTCCCCAAATAAAAAAGTAGAGCCTTGTGACTTTGGGGGAAAGTTTTGGGGTTTTTCTTCCTCTCTCTTTTTAATAAAAATTTAATCTCAATCCAATTTATTTTAGAATAAATTTTTAAATAGTTATTCCAGTATAGTTAACATACAGTGTTATGTTAGCTTCAGGTGTACATGTAGTGATTCAACAATTCTGTATATTCCTCAGTGCTCATCAAAATAGGCATACTCATAATCCCTTTCACCTGTTTCATCCATCCTCCCAAACACCTTCTTTCTGGTGACTATCAGTTTGTTCTCTATGGTTAAGAGGCTTTGGGGGGGGGGTGACTCTGTTTTATTTTGTTCGTTTTTGTTTTTTCTTAATTTTTAAAAACATTTTTATTTATTATTGAGAGACAGAGAGAGACAGAGCATGAACATGGGAGGGGCAGAGAGAGGGGGAGACACAGAACTCGAAGGAGGCTCCAGGCTCTGAGCTGTTAGCACAGAGCCCAACGCGGGACTCAAGCCCACAAACCACAAGATCATGACCTGAGCCGAAATCGGACGCTTAACTGACCGAGCCACCCAAGCGTCCCTGTTTTTGTTTCTTAAATTCCACATATGAGTGAAATCATATGGTATTTTTCTTTCTCTGGCCCTAGATCTATCCAGGTTCTTGCAAAAGGCAAAATTTCATTCTTTTTTTTATAGCTGAGTAATATTTTATTGTATATAAATACTCCATATCTTCTTTATTCATTCAGCTATTGATACATATTTTTCCTGTTCATTACATTGAAGATTTCCTGCCATTCCTTTCTGGCCTGCCAAGTTTCAGTAGATAGGTATGCTACTACCCTTATGTGTCTAACTTTGTATGTTAAGGCCCGTTTATCCCTAGCTGCTTTCAGAATTCTCTCTTTGTCCTTGTATTTTGCCAGTTTCACTGTGATATGTCATGCAGAAGATCGATTCAAATTACGTCTGAGGGGAGTTCTCTGTGCCTCTTGGATTTCAATGTCTGTTTCCTTCCCCAGGTTGGGGAAGTTCTCAGCTTTGATTTGTTCAAGTACCCTTTCAGCCCCTTTCTCTCTCTTCTTCTTCTGGAATTCCTATGATATGGATATTGTTCCATTTGATTGCATCACTCAGTTCTCGAATTCTCCTTTTGTGCTCCTGGATCAATTTATCTCTCTTTTTCTCGGCTTCCTCTTTTTCCATAATTTTATCTTCTAATTCACCTATTCTCCTCTCTGCCTGTTCAATCCGTGATGTGGCCACCTCCATTTTATTTTGCACCTCATTTATAGCAATTTTTTAATTCATCAGAACTATTTTTAAGATCCATGATCTTTGTAGCAATGGAGTCTCTGCTGTCTTCTATGCCTTTTTCAAGCCCAGTGATTAATTTTATGACTATTATTATAAATTCTTGTTCAGTTATGTTGCTTATATCTGTTTTGATCAATTCTTTAGCTGTCACTTCTTCCTGGAATTTCTTTTGAGGAGAATTCTTCTGTTTCATCATTTTGGCTAGCTTTCTGTCTCTTACAAGTTTTAAGACCTTATTATGTGCTCTGCACTTACGAGTACTGCTATATTAAAAGAGGCTCATAGACTGTCCAGGGCCTGGCTGTTCAGGAGGTGTTTTTTGAAGGGTGTCACTCGCTCTTTGTTGTTATGACTTTGGTTATTTTATTTCCCTACTTGTAGTGATGTTTTGGACTCTCCACCATGTGTGCTTCGGTTTGTTCCTTGAAGTAGCCCTAGAGTTACTTCAGGCAATGCAACAGTGCTTGTCTGGAGGAGGGGGCCATCTGTTTCCACAGCATCTACCCAGCTCCTGTAGATAATCAGCTACCCAGCATGGATGAGTGTGGTTTGATGTAGATGGGTCCCGCCTCCACAGTGGGCCCCACAGACCAATCCCTGAGGCCCCACCTTGGTGGTTGTGGGGAGAAAAATGGCGGCCCCCCCAGTCACTTTTCCAGGGACCAGTTGTCCCAAATCACTACTTTGGATCCGTCCTCACTGTGCCATGGGCGCAGACGAGGTGGGCCATCTCCTATGCCCACAGCCAGCCACGTTCCCAGCTCCCACTCCATGTGTGTTAATGATGCTGCCCAAAATATAATCCCGCGAGCCACAGCACTTCAGAGCAGGGGACGAGTTCCTCCTGATGCCAACTGCGCCCCTGGGGTACCACCAAACCTGGAGGGGACTCCCCTTGTCCCCAGACGTGGCAATAGGACGACCAGCCCCAGTCCAAAGAAAGCCCTGCAATTAGAGATGGGATGATACGATCCCTCTCTGTCCTGGTCTGAGGTTTTTCTCTTGTCCAGATACAGTCCTACGTTTCCCCAGCCACTCTTTCTCTTCCCTTTGTCTCTCCACAGAAGGGGATCCCTCCCCTCCGTGCCTCCGTGTCCTGGCCCGTTTTTATCTCCCCCGGTTTGCAATCATGCACCTATGAGGCTGTCTTCCTAGTAGACTCCGTCTCCTTTCTTCCCAGACTCTTGGGGTTCAGAGTCCTTTGGCTTCAGCCCTTCTTTGTTTGAGAGATGTGGGCGGGAAATACGGAGCCCCCTAATTCTCTGCCATGTTGAACCCCACTCCTTCATTCATCTATTGATGAACACTTGGGATGATTCCATAATTTGGCTATTGTGAATAATGCTGCAATAAATATAAGGGTGCAATATCCTTTCGAATTAGTGTTTTTGTAGTCTTCGGATACTCAGCAATGGAATTTATTGTAATATTTATTTATTTTTTGAGAGAGAATGAGTGGGGGATGGGTAGAGAGAGAGAGGGAGACAGAGGACCCAAAGCAGGCTCTGTCCTATCAACACAGAGCCCGATGCAAGGCTTGAACCCATGAACCGTGAGATCATGACCTGAGCCAAAATAGGATGCTTAACCAACTGAGCCACCCAGGCACCACTTCTATGTTGAATCTTTTAAAATACTTGTTTTTGAGACAGAGAGCGAGAGCAAGCATGCAAGTAGGGGAGGGACAAAGAGAGAGGGAGACACAGAATCCGAAGCAGGCTCCAGACTCTGAGCAGTCAGCACAGATCCCAAGGTAGGACTCAAACCCACCAACCATGAGATTGTGATCTAAGCCAAAGCCGGACACTTAACCAACTGAGCCACCCAGGCACCCCTATGTTGAATTTTTTGAGGAACCTCCATACTGTTTTCCACAGTAGCTGCACCAGTTTGCATTCCCACTGAAAATGCACGAGGGTTTCTTTTTTTCTACATCCTTGCCAACACTTATTTCTTGTATTTTTGATCTGAACCATTCTGATAGGTGTGAGGTGATAATCTCCTTGTGGTTTTGATTTGCATTTTCCTGATGAGTGATATTGAACAATCTGTTCACGTGTCTGTTCATGTCTTCTGCCCATTTTTTAAGTTGGATTGGTTTTTTTTTTTTTTTTTTGGTGTTGAGTTGTAGTTCTTTATATATTTGGTGGGTTTTTTAATGTTTACTTAAAAAATTTTTTTTCTTAGTGTTTATCCTTGAGAGAGAGACAGAGCATGGGGGGGGGGCAGAGAAGCAGGCTCTAGGCTCTGAGCTGTCAGCACAGAACCTGATGTTGGGCTCAAACCCACAAACCACGAGATCATGACCTGAGCCGAAGTCAGATGCTTAACCAACTAAGCCACCCAGGTGCCCCAAGATTTTATTCTTTTTAATGACTGAATTGCTTCTTGAATTATATTCCATATATTTTTTAATGTTTATTTTTGAGAGAAATAGAGCATACATGTGTGGGAGATGGGGAGAGGCAGAGAGAGAGGGAGACAGAATTCCAAGCAGGTTCCACACTGTCAGCACAGAGCCTGATGTGGGGCTCGAACCCATAAACCATGAGATCATCACCTGAACTGAAACCAAGAGTCAGATGCTTAACTGACTGAGCCACCCAGACACCCCAGTTCTTTATATATTTTATATTAACCTTTTATTGGATATGTCATTTGCAAATATCTTCTCCCATTCAGTAGGTTTTCTTAGTTTTGGTGGTTTGCTATGCAGCTTTTTATTTTGATTTCCCAATAGTTTATTTCTGCTTTTGTTTCCCTGCCTCAGGAGACATACCTAGACAAATGTTGCTATGGCCGATGCCAGAGAAATTACTACCTATGCTCTCTTCTAGGATTTTTATGGTTTTAGGTTTCACATTTAGGTCCTTAATCCATTTAGAGTTTATTTTTGTGTATGGTGTTAGAAAGTGGTCCAGCTTCATTCTTTTGCATGTAGGTGTCCAGTTTTTCCAACGCCTTGATTGGAGACTTTTTTTCATTGCATTTTCTTGCCTCCTTTGTTGAAGATTGGCCATATAATCATGGGTTTATTCCTGGGCTCTTTATTCTGTTGCATTGATTTATTTTTTTGTCTATTTTTGTACCAGTACCAGTAGTATATCTTGAAGTCAGGGATTGTGATACCTCTAGTTTTTTTTTTTTTCCTTTCAAGATTGCTTTGGCTATTTGGGGTCTTTTGTGTTTCCATACTAATTTTAAGATTACTTGTTCTAGTTCTGTGAAAAATGCTATTGGTATTTTGATAGGGATTGCATTAAATCTGTAGATGGCTTTGGGTAGGATGGACATTTTGACAATATTTGTTCTTCCAATTCATGAGCATGGAATACTTTCCATTTATTTGGGTCATCTTCAATTTCTTTCATCAAAGTTTTATTGTTTTCAGAGTACAGTGCTTTCATCTCCTTGGTTAACTTTATTCCTAGAAATTTTATTCTTTTTGATGCAATTGCCAATGGCACTACTTTCTTAATTTCTTCCTGCCTACTTTATTGTTTTTTCTTTTTTCTCTATTTATTCCAGTATCTATCAACATCTGGAAATGTGCATATGTATGCATTTCAGAGGTTGCAAAGGAAAGTAGAGATGGGGTCTGGGGGGAGGAGACAGAGTGCTGCTCCTGGGGAACTGGGAAATAAAGGGGGAAGGGACTTGATGAGGGGAAAGGGATAGTCAATTCACTGATGAGCCAAGAGGTGCCCCTTGGGAATCCCAAGGCAGCCCGTTTATCAGTCTTAAATGATTTGGTAATTAGTTGATCTCCATCTGACAGAGCACGACCCCACCTGCCCCTGCCCCTGAAGGCCCAATACCCCAAGTAATCTTCAGTAGTTTCACCCAAGCCAGAATCATGGAACCCCTGCACTTGCCAACACCTCTGGAGGGTCTGAGACATGCCCCCTTTCTCCAGGATGCCTCTGAGGTTGTTTCCTGACTTTTGCCACAAACCCAGACCTGATACAGACTGAGACCCTGTGATCTGCAATTATCATAATATCACACCAACAGTGACTACTGATTGAGTAGCTACTTCATGCCTGGATGATACCCAAGTTCCCAAATTCACTTCTTTTTTTTTTTTAATTTTTTACATTTTATTTATTATTGGGAGACAGAGAGACACAGAGCATGAATGGGAGAGGGGCAGAGAGAGAAGGAGACACAGAATCAGAAGCTCCATGCTCTGAGCAAGCTGTCAGCACAGAGCCAGACACGGGGCCTGAACCTGCAAATCGCGAGATCATGACCTGAGCCGAAGTCGGTTGCTCAACCGACTGAGCCACCCAGGCGCCCCCCAAATTCACTTCTTGAGGTAGGTATTGTTGTAAATAAGGGTACTGGGGCTAAGAGAGGCTAAGTATTGTGCCTAGACTTTACATCTCACTGTGATTCACCTCCATCCCACCTTAATCACTAGGCCACTGAAAGCCAGGCATAGGAGATTCTGCTTAGAGCCAACGCTTTACAGCAGACTCAGCCCCAAGGTCTCTTCCCATTTTTTAAATTTTCCTACAACCTGATGCCATCTCTGTCTTCTCCACCTCAGGAGGACTCTTGAAATTGCCAGGGACAGCAACCTAGTTCCAACAGGCTAAAAGAAAAAGGGAACTTTTGTTGTTCACATCACTAAAAAGTCCGGAGGGTATTTCTAGTTGGTATAAAGCCTCAATGCAGGTCCTCTGGAATGTGTCACTCTGTCTCCCGCTTCTGTGTGGTGTCACCCTCAGGTAGGCTTCCCCTCATGGGGGCAAAGAAGCAGGTCTGGGTTCACATTCCTGCCAATCCTGGTAGCCCCATTGAAAAGCGCTCCTCTTCTCCATTTTCAGGCAGTTCTGCCGCTGCCATCTGCTGTGCAACAGGCACAGAGGCAAATTGTACAACGATTGCTATACAGCGCAGGCATCACCTGGGGACTTGCTAGAAATGCAGATTATAGGGCCCAATCCTAAACCTACTGAATCAGAAGTTCTGGGGGTGGGCCCAGCAACCTGTGTTTTAACAAGCCCTCTAGGTGGTTCTGATGCACACTAAGCTTGCTGACTACTGGGTTAAGGAATAGGCATTAGTGGGGTTACATATAAGTCAGCAATTAGTAGAAGAGCAGGCACAGGTTCCCATGGAGAGACATGCTGAGGCAGGGCATTCTGTTGGATACACTGTAGGTGTATGTTCCCACCCACCTGTTTCTCTTCCTGGTAATAGGGCAAGTATGAGAACAAGTGTGACTGCAGGCAGACCATTAGGGTGCTATGCAGGGTAGATTTGGGTACCAACTATATTTACGGGAGTTATCAGAAAGAGCCCACTGCCTAGCACTTGGAGACCTTTAGGACTCTTGTGGCATTCTAACTCCTCCAGCCTAGGAGAGGAAGCCAGTTGTTCTGGGGAATCTGGGTCCAAGCAGCCCATGGTAAGCTCCTGTGGTCATTGTTGGGCAATTCTCTACACTGCACCACACCAGATTTCTAGTAAAAGCCTGCAGTTGAGTCTGGACCTACTTGAGCCATGTACCTATCCTTGAGCCAGTCTGGAGAGTTGACAGATGAGGAACTGGTTGAAGCTGACTGACAAGGCCTAGATCACATCGGCACCCCTGGCTGCCTCTATCACTTCAAGTGTTTCCTACCCTTGTCCCTTGGGGTAGTCCCAAGTGGGTCTCTGGGATAAGAACCTGGATTCCTGAGGTTTCCTGAAAATCCAGACCTCCCCAAAGCAGAGGTGATCCCTGCCTGCTGGCTCTTGTAGTTCTCACTGGTGTCAACAGGCCCCCATGACCCTTCCAAGCTCATTACTTGTCCCCACCAGGACTTGATAAGGATGCCAGCAACTCTAGCCTAGCAGGGCCCTCCCACCACATGGATGTGGGCAGAGGGGCCTGGTATCCTGGAGGCAAGCTGGACACCTGGATCTACAGGATGACATTGTATGTCACTTACCCTCTCTGGGCCTCCACATGTCCATATACAAATGGTGGATTTGACTCTACAGATGCTCTAAGGTCCTTCCTAGTTCTAAGATCCTATTACTTTTCTAAAGCATTCTCCAATTTTCCAAGTATTCTAAATTCTCTGCCCTCAAAAACAGTTCCCTCACACCCACTGTGCTTGACACAGCATTTAAAACTTGACACAAAGCTCTTTATACATGTTATATCATTTGATCCTCAAAACAGCCACATGAGGCAGATACTTCTATCTCTGGCCCAAGTAACATGGGAGTTAACAGCAGACCCATGTCTCCTCCTTTCAAAGCCCAGCCCACTGCTCCACAACCCCCACCCCCTCTGAAGGGCCTTAACCTTCTTTCTACCTTTCCTGGGGGAAAAAAATTGCAGCCATGGCCAGGCTAGAGACTACAGAACTCTTAGCCAATTCCTTCTTTTCCCCACGAAGCTTTGATGGTGGAGCCCAGACATCAGGAGTGGGGCATGGGGACACATCATCTTTCATTTTGGGTACCTGGTCAGTGCCACATATGTGACAGATTAGCAGACCTGAGATCAGAGGTAAGGCTAAGATCAGATGTGAAAGGAGAGGGTTATTTTTTGGTTTTGAGTTTGTTTTTTATACACAGTCTAGTTTATTTGAGTTTACCTGAGGCCATTCCCACATGCTTCTATATATAAGTATACAAACATTTATATCTTAATGAATGAAAATGTTGAAAGACACATTATACCACAGTGTAGTGTTTTTTAAAGAACTGACAGGACATCTCCAAAGAGGAAAGGGGACGGGGGAGGGCCTGACAGAAACCAGAACTCAAAGAGGACGGGAGGTAGGGGACTGCATGGGATCTCCCAGGAGGGAACATCTGGAAAGGTATTTCCTATGGCTGGAAGGAGACAGACCTGAGGGATGGAAGTGCACTTACACACAGGCAGGGGCCTCTTAGAGGGAGCAGAGCGACTGCCATATGACCTACAGTGTTTAACCTTTGTGACTCAGATGAACAGTGGCCTGCCCCTCTTTTCCACTGAGAAGTTATTGTCCCAAAGACTACCATGGCAGAGTTGCTGAGGTGGTGCTACCTTTCTGGTGGAACTCTTGCCTTTTAGGTGACCCTCATAAACTTGGGCTGGTGTGTATGGATTGGGCTTGGACTGGGGACTCAGAATCCTACCTAGTACATAAAGCCAGGTACTTTTGATCAATTGAGAAGTGGGTTCTATGTCATTTGTTATTGGTAATCTTTGAAGTACCAAAATTTATAAAATTATTTATGGTGGAGTCATATCATATATGCATGTAATGTATTGTTACATGATCTTGGGTCAGGCCACTTGGCCCCTCTGAACCTCTGTCCTCATTAGTAACATGGGGAATAATACCACCTCATAGCCATAGGCCAAAAATAGAAAAATGAACAAGCCACATTTGTGGAACGTTCAGTCAAATAGCGACATTTCGGGAGTCTGTGCAGCTCAAGGATTACAACCAGAGATCTCATCTTAGTGTTTAAGGCCTATTCTTCCTGTCCCCCAGGCCACCTTTCTAGTCCTTTACCTCATATCTCCCACTATACTATAGCCAAACAACTCTTCCCTACCCCATCGCTGCAACTCACTCTTGCTTAAGCTGTTCTTCTGCCTAGAATACCTTTGCCTTCAATTCCTCCTATTAAAAATTATCAGCTCTTTCAAAATCCATTTTAAACATCACCTCTTCCCTGCTGCTTTTCTCCTACTGCTGCCAGGGACTGAACTCTAAAGCTGGGCAGAAAAAGAGAAGTGCCAGGAGATGCAAATCTGTCTTGTGTGTGCATTCTCCCTCTAGCTCAAGATTCCAAAAGACTAGGGTCAGGTCTCAAATATCCCAATATCCAAAACAGGCCCTCCATCCAGTGGATGACCCTGAGAATCGTCTCCAGTTACCCGTCCCAGGTGGGTTCTTGTTTTGGTTTGATTTCCAAGACCAGCACAGAGTTCAGTATATGACCATTTATGCAAATAGGAAGGAACTCAATTTCCTATTAAGTGGCCTCTTATAAACTTTAGGAAAGACACTTAACCTCTTTGAGTCTCCACTCTTACCTGTAAGATTAGGGTAACATTATTACTAAGTTTGTTGTGAGAATAAAGAAAACCAACTACAAAACACCCAGCATCCAGTAGGTGCTCAAAAATAATAGTCCCTCCCCACCTCCCCCACATACCAAGGAGCACTGGATCAACCCAAAGTGTAAGTGGGGAGAAAAGGAAATATGAATTGGAACAGAAAAATATAAGGTAAAGAAAAAATATGAATAGAGATTACAATAAATATAAGTGGGCTAAATTCACCTATTACATAAGTCTTTAGATTAAAAATGGGCTTTTTACAAGAGACATACTTGAAGAAACAGAGTTCTCTCTTCACTTGACCCATTCTTCCAAGCCCAAGAGTTTGCCTGCAGCCTTTATCACCCTACACTGCAGATGACCCCTCGTCTTCATCAGCACAAAACTATTATAACTCCTCACTCATGCCATATGTTGTTGGCTGTGGATTACCTATATAATAAAGACTCAAAATTCTTTTAGGCACCAAATTTTTTATTTACCCACCTTCTTCTTCTTTTTTAACATTATAAACATTAATTAAACATTATAAACCAAATTAATTTTTTTGATCCAGGGTTGTGATAGGAATCATCATGTTACAAAGAAGTGGCAGATCTCTGCCTACTTTTATGATTTTCTGGTTCCTCTCAACTTCTGGCTGTCACTTCTCTTGTCCTTTTTTTGGTTGTCCTGTAACACTGTATTCTAACCTCTATAAAATAGGAACTGAAAGTACTGACCTCAGTGTTCTGAGAAACCTCTTAAACAATAGAATGCCCAGCACTAAGCCAGGCTCTCAGGGACAAACTCCCAATAGTTCCTCCCTGCCCTTTGATATAGTTCATTCTCATTGGTCATGGGCTGAGGAACCAGTAAACCAGTAAATGAGAACATGGGTATAAAGGCCATAGGCCAGGGGAGGGCCTAGATGGAAAAGTGCATGGGCTTT
>CM053576.1:23295576-23375494 GCA_028646485.1 Cryptoprocta ferox | reverse complement strand
TGAGAAACCTCTTAAACAATAGAATGCCCAGCACTAAGCCAGGCTCTCAGGGACAAACTCCCAATAGTTCCTCCCTGCCCTTTGATATAGTTCATTCTCATTGGTCATGGGCTGAGGAACCAGTAAACCAGTAAATGAGAACATGGGTATAAAGGCCATAGGCCAGGGGAGGGCCTAGATGGAAAAGTGCATGGGCTTTATGACCACCACTGCCAACTTCCAACCTAAGTAAGGACTGACTGAGTGAGCAGTTCCAAAACCCCCAAGCTCATGGCTCCCTGTGGGTATCTCCTGTGTGCCTCTATCATGACCAGGGCTTCACAAGCGGCTTCTTATTTCACCATGCCACACTTGGAGCCTTATGAGGGATGGAGCAGAGGTTAAAGACTGAGTGACAAGCTCCAGGGAGTCAACGGGGGACATTAACAAACCCATTCCAAAGTTGGTGCCATTTGCTTTTGAGGAAGAGAAGTGTGACCCCAGCAAGGCCAGCAGCTATAAGGCAAACAACAGGCCTGGTTCTCAGTAGCGGTAATGATCAGGCTTGAAAGGGCCATCACGGGACAAGCCTAGGTACTTGGCCTGCTTCTCAGTCAGCTTGGTCAGCTTCACATTCAGCTTACCCAGGTGGGCTTCAGCCACTGCTTCATCCAGCTGGAGAAAAACACAGGAACACCTAGAATCAGTGCCATGCTGTGGGACCCCTTACCTGCATCCAGCTAACAATAGTGATAAGAAGTATTCTGTGAGTGTATCTGTCATATGTGTTACAAATATTACCTTATTCTATCCTCACAGCCAGCCTCAGTGAATGTGTTGTTTTTGGCTGCCCAGCTCCCCTTCCTCAAGAGAGAACCATGCTACATACTCCCCTCTAACTAGCCCTGGTAGGACCATTAACTACATCTCTTTCCTCACCCTCCACCAAACCAAGCAACTAACCAAATGCTCTTCTGGAATGTATCTATGGATAGAGCATATTTTCTATCACAGGTAGAGAGAGGGACAATTCCTAAAGAGGAAGGGAATCTTAAACAGTGAGAATATCAGTCTCAGCTCATCAGTGTAAGTCTATTTGACAGATGAAGTGAATGTAAAGAAGAAAACAGCCAAGGCAAAGAGAAAGACAAATCCCTTGATCCAGTGTCTGAATCTTAGACTCCTCCGTTACATAGCCAAGACTTCCTTTTTAGATTAAAATGGTTGTGATTGTTTTAAAATATATGCTTAAGTTCTTTGTCCATAAATTCATAATACCCTTTCCATCACGAGGTAGAAGCCCAATTCCTCACCCTTTGAGTGGCTTACTTCTAATGAACAGAAGAAAGCAGAAATGATGTCGTGGGAATTGGAGACAAGGTCCTAAAAGGCAATTGCAGCTTCCTCCTTTGGTTTCCTGTGGATCATTCACTCTAGGGGAAAGGTCAGCTGCCATCTCATCAGGACAGTTAAGCAATCCTATGCAGATAGACCCATGTGGTGAGGAATTGAGACCTGCCAACATGGACATGAAGTGGATCGTCTAACCCCAGTCAAGCCTTCAGATGACAACAGCCACTCTCTGGGAGTCATACCCTGCTTTGGGCCTCAGTTTCCTCCTCTGTTAAATGAAGAGAATGATTTCTGCCCTGTGGAGGACCCTGTGAGCAACTCTAAGAGGACAGAGATGCAAACCCACCTTCTTGGGCAGGAAGTGGACCCCAACAGGGTACTTGTCAGGGTGAGTCCACAACTCTATCTGTGCCAGCACCTGGTTGGTAAATGAGTTGCTCATCACAAAGCTGGGGTGGCCCATGGCGCAGCCCAGGTTGACCAGCCGGCCCTCAGCCAACAGGATGATACGGCGCCCATTTTTCAGCCAGTAGCGATCCACCTGCAAGTAGGCAGAGCAGCAGTGAGGGTTGGTAGGGCACTATTGCCAATGTCCACTGCTGCCTCATCCTACCCTATTGTCCAGCAGGCCTTCCTGCCTCCAGTAGTGTCTATAAAGGACCTGGACTGTCCTAGAACAACCTCTAGCAAGAGCTTGGCACTCACAATTAGTAAGAGCTAAAATTTATTAAGCAACTCTGAGCTATAGACCTCACCAGTCTGCTGTGAGAATTTAATGAACTGAACAAGTAAAGTACTTGACACATGGCTTGGCAGATACTAAGTACTCGGTAAATATTGGTTAATAACTATTATTAATCCCACGGGCTAATAACATACACAAACTATAGGTGGTGTGTGTGTGTGTGTGTGTGTGTGTGTGTGTATTTATCACTTTTGATTCTAATAACAACCCTATAAGTACTATTATTATCCTCATTTCATAGATAGTTTAACTTAACTTCAGTTTCTCTAAGAAGTTAAGAAAAACTAAAGGGTTAAGTTGTAGGGCACCTTGGTGGCTTGGTTAGCATCCATCTGACTCTTGATTTCAGGTCAGATCATGATCTCACAGGTCATGAGATCAAGCCCCTGCATTGGGCTCTGCGCCGACAGTGTGGATCCTGCTTGGGATTCTCTCTCTCCGTCTCTCTCTGCCTCTCCCCAACTCATGCGAGCACGTATGTGTATGTATGTGTGGGGGGTGGGTGCACATGCTCGTGCTCTCTCAAAATAAATAAACTTTAACAAAATAAATAAATAAATAAAGGGTTAAATGGCTGTAGTTTGAGCCTGGACATTTTAAGGACAGATCCCATGTTCTCAACCACCATGCTAAGTAAAAGCTGGAGTGGTGCTCAACCTTGGCTGCCCAGCAGAATCATCTTGGGAGCTTTAAAAAATGGGGATGTCTTGGTGTCACTCTAAGATTTTAAGTGGCCCTGAAACTGGGCCCTCTTCCTCCCCCATCCCATTGTCCAGGTTGCCACAGCCTCCTCATCTACCCTTCTTGGTGATTAGCCCATAGTCATGTCCCCCCCAGTCTCCCATCTGTCCACCCTGCTGAGGCTTCTCACCTGGGGCTTGATGTTCACCTTCTCCACAGCATTTTCATTCAGCCACTTGACATCAATCTCTACGTCAAAGTGTCCGATGTTGCACACAATGGCATCATCTTTCATCTGCTCAAAGTGCCTGTCAGGGAGCGCCAACCCATGGAAGACAGTCAGGGACAAAGAGCTGCTCCAAGCCTGCCCCCTCCTTCGCTTCTGGAGACCCTGAACCTGGCACCTACCGGCCAAGGATGATGTCAGTACAGCCCGTGGTGGTGACAAATATGTTGCCCTCCTGACAGGCCTCTTCCATAGTGGTCACTTCATAGCCTGTGCAAAGACCGTATCCACAGGTCATCCAGGGTGGCCCTGTCCCTCCTCTGGCCCCAGTGGCTGACAGCCAACCCTCGCCCTATCACATACCCTCCATGGCAGCCTGCAGCGCATTGATGGGGTCGATCTCCGTGATGATGACGCGGGCCCCGAAACCCCTCAGGGCCTGGGCACAACCTTTGCCCACATCACCATAGCCTGCTACCACTGCCACCTTGCCTGCAATCATCACATCTGTGGCCCGCTTGATGCCATCTAGAAGAGACTCCCGGCAGCCATACAGGTTGTCAAACTTGCTCTGAAAGAAGAGGGGCAAAGGGGTGATGGGGGCAGGCAAGGCCCCTGGGCTTCACACCTACTCTCAGCATCTTGGCCTCGTGGGTCTTGGGCTGATCGCTTCTCTCTACCAGCTCATACACTCATATCCCCCTTGCTCTGATCAGCTCAAGACATTCTCCCTAGCCTTTCTATGCCAGTCTAGAAGGCTTCCTAAGGATTAACTGCTAGGAGAGACTTGCTTAGAACCTGCTTCACTTTAAAGCTCTTGGTGCCCAGCCCTAAAACTCACTATATAGTTATTTCCCTCTTTAATGGACTTATTACCCTCAGTCATCAGCCCCTTACCCCCCTCAAATAAAGGCTGCAAGTCTCTAGCCTACAGCCTTCCCAAGGACCTTTCTTCAGAGGCCTACTAAGCTGTACTGGGAACTAACAGCTGAACACGACACTGATGCATAGACTCACCTTGGTGACAGAGTCATTGACGTTGATGGCAGGCACCTTCAACTTCCCGTTAGCCATCATCTTGTATAGGTTGTGGACCCCTGTTGTGGTCTCTTCAGAAATGCCTCGGATGCCTGAAAAAGAGAGGAGGGAATGAGCCCAAGGCCAGGAAGGGGCTGCCCAAGGGATAAAGAGGGTGCATCTGGAATGAGACCACAAGAGCCTCAGAAAGCCCATACCTCAACTCACCCAAATTCCTCATCTTTACCCCCCAAAGCTGCTGCTGCTTCTGAGTTCCTATCTCTGTGACTGATACCACAGTCACCCGATCCTCCAGGTTGGCATGCAAGAGGAGTCATCACCACCACCAGGCCGAAGGATTCCATCTCCCAGCAATCCCAAGCTCTCCATTCCTAGTGCCACTGCCCTAGTCCCCACCACTATCATCTCTTGCATGGTCTCCCAGCCACAACAACCCATTTTCTACACAGGGGCCAGCAGCCATTTTTAATGTATATATTTTCAGAGAAATCTTTTTAATACCATCCAATCAATTCTCTTTGCTCTCAGGATCAAGCCAAACTCTTCTCTTTTGGCCTGTTAAGTCTCATTAAAGTTCCAGCTGCATCCTACAATCCTACCCAGTGAAGGAACCTGGCCATGCTGACTTCCTGTTTCCTCAATAGTCCATTCTTTCCTGCCTCGGGGCCTTTGCACTCACTACCACCTCTACATTCCTCCCCATCCTGCTTTTAACAATCCGGACTCCTTCCCAGTTGTTCCCAGCCCTGGCCTATGCTTGCCCTTGAACCAGACCTTAGTCAGGCCTCTCCCCCACCACCACCACCACCACCTCAGCCCCACACCATCAGAAATCAGGAGGTCAGGCCCCAGCATGTCTGCAGGAGGCTGACATCCTCCTATCTTCCACAGAATCTGCTGCTCGAGGCAGTGGGAGTCCTGCCAGGCCTGCTGCTTTCACATGGGCAAGCCTACCCCAGATATACCACCAACACCCTGCCCACCCACCTGCCCCACTTACCTGACAGGAGCTGTGGGTATTTGGTGTGAATGAGGTTCGTGAGGTCACCTCCATCATCCAGAATCATGTTGAGGGGCCCGTCCTTGAAGTACAGTGTCTGCTCGATGCACCACAGGTACTCCTCATCCGTTTCACCCTTCCAGGCATACACTGGAGTTTGAATGGTACCGCACATCAGGGTCTGGCCCTCCCCACTTGGTGCCTGCTTTGAGGAACCATCTGAGCAGAGCTAATATAACCTACCTAATTCCCACCTCCAGCCCCTCTGAGGACTCAGGCAATGAAAAGAACACAATGTGGAATCAGAAAGATCTAAGTGCAAATCCTGGTTCTACATTCAACAGCTGTGTGACTGAGCAAATGGCTTCACCTCTGTGAGCCTCAGTTTCCTCATCTCCAATAGTACTGATTGAGATGGAGGCCAAGATATAGGTATCTGGAAATAATTATTTCCCTCCCTACCCCTTTCTGTCTGGGCCTCAACAACTGGAACGTCAACCTAGTGACCAGGGCTCCCATCCCCAATGTCTACTGCTGGGATAAAGTTCCTACAGGGTCGCTAAGCCACACTCAAGTGGACCCATGAGCCAAGATTCATTCTACACTGCCCAGCAGTCTCTGTGGTAGGTTGTCTGAGGCTAAGTCTGACCAAAAAAATGACTAATAGCAGCTACTATGGAAGAAGCACTTTCTCTGTGCCACACATTATTCTGACTGCCTTATACTCCATCTAATTTTTCCTCACAGAAACACTCTGAGGCAGGCATTACAATCATCTTTTTACAGCTCAGAGAGGAGCTAAGATGTGCCTAGGTCACTCAGCATGAGCATTCCAGAACAGGCATCAGAATCCAGGACTCCGGACTGCCAGCCCAGACTGGGACACTGGTATGGGGCTCTCAAGAATCTCCTGTGAGCAAACGACACTGGCCAAGGAGGCTCAGACTAAAGCAGACAATGGTCTTGAAAACAAGGCCTTTCCCAGAAAAGGGTCATGGAGACCAAATAAGGCTGAGGAATAGGGGAGGACATGCCAGTCAGGGTCTGGAAGGGTCTCCTCCATCCATTCCCTTCCACCTATGGCTGGTTAGAAGGAATTGTGAATGTCCTATTTAATCACCATCAGGGTTAACCACTCCTCTCCCCAAGCCCTGGGAAGTGAGTGCTTGTTTGTCTAGCAGCTTGTAATAGTCCTTCCCCAGGCTCCTAGACCATCAGACCCTAGGCAATGGACATCTGAGGCTCTTTTTCTGCCCAGTATCCCTCCCTGATTCTTTTGGAAATAGACTTACATCCTTCCTTTAAGGAACTTCCTCTCCTCAACATCATGTGGTTCCCAACCATAAGATCCCACCCTTCCTGGTTGCATGATTTGACATGAACCAGTAAATGCATTCCATAGGATTTTAGAGGATAGTGGGACAAAACAACTCTTTCCTTAAATCACTAGACTAGAATTCTACAATCATGACTCATCTCCCCTTCCATGGGAAAACCTGTCACAGTAGGAGTCAGTGAAGCAAACAGGGAGAAGCAGAGCCCCTTCACGCATTCCCACAACCCCCCAGCAGCAAACAGGACTCACCAGGAATGCCAGCCTTGGCAATGGCAGCCGCTGCATGGTCCTGGGTAGAGAAGATGTTGCAGCTGGACCATTGCACCTACAACAGCCAACAAGACAGGACTGCTGGTCACAGACAACTCAGAAGCACTGGGGTCACCTGACAGGGATAAAGCAAAGCCCTGGATCGAGGGGGAAGAGGCTCAGGATCTAGGCCCAGCTGGCTCTTTAACCACAGGCTGGGGACAACTGGTGAGTGGATGGGAGCCAGAGCATTGCCAAGATCTGATTTAGGCTTTAAAACATCACCTGGTACTATGTGGAGGGTGAGGGGCTCCACCTGGAAGCAAGGAGCCATGTGAAAAAGCTGCTGTAAGAGTTCAGACAAGATATGCAATGGTAGCAGTGGAGGGGATGATGGGTATATTCTGAACTTTGAGAGGACAGAATTTGCTGCAGAATTAGTTGTTGGAGTGAGAGTGAACAAGGAGTCAGGGATGACCCCAGGTTCTTGAACTGAGAGAACCTGGAAGGCTGGTGTTTCCATTTACTTACATGAGGAAGACTGCAGGAAGAGAAGGGGAACAGGAAATAAAGAGTGTGGCCAAGGTGAGGTTGAGATGTCAACTAGATCTCTAAGTGGAGAGGACTGACACATCAGCTGCTGGATATGTAAGTCTGGAGTTTCAGGGAGAAGTCTAGGCTAATACATATATTTGGGAGTCAGCACCATACAGACAGCATTTAAGGCCACAAAATCAGATCACTGGGTGTGAATGTTGAAGTAAGAGGCCCAACAGATGAGACCTGGTGTACTCAGTTGGTTTTGGCTGCTCTTCTCTGCCCCATCTTGAGAAACCATCTTACTCCAAAACTCCCAGACAGGTTGGAAGAGCTGCCAGCCATTGGTACATATAACTCAGGCTGAAATAATCAGAGCAAACCATCCTTCTGGCACCATGTTTGGTCCATGGCAGGCACATGACCCTGGGAGGGCCAATAAGAGCCAGTCCTTAGATGACTCGGTGGGCCCCTGGTGTTGAGTTTTTCCTACCGGAGCTCCTCAGTCAGGAGGATGTGAATTGAGGGAACTCAGAAACTATCTTCCCAGACAGGGAGAAAATATGCATAGCCATAGTCACCACAAAGGGTGGTGGCACTGTGACAAGCTTGAAGCCTCTGCCCTGCCCCAGAAGGACACCACATTGGACTTCCCAGCCCCTGCTGCTGAGGGCCTCACCTCAGCACCCAGGGCTACGAGGGTCTCAATGAGGACGGCTGTCTCCACGGTCATGTGTAGGCAGCCAGCGATGCGGGCGCCCTTCAGTGGCTTGGAGGCCGAGTACATCTCCCTCATGCGCATCAGACCCGGCATTTCATTCTCCGCGATGTCCAGGGCCTTGCGTCCCCAGGAGGCCAGGCTGATGTCAGCTGCAGGGCCAAGATGTAAGGGAGTTCCATGAGCCGTCTCATCCCACCAACCACAAAGCACTGCCACTCTCACTCATCCACTTGTGGACACAAAACACTAAATTGAGAGGGCCACAGCCTTGTGGGAGAACACATTTAATCAAAGAACCACACAGGTATGTGAAAATTACAATGTAGGTAAGTGCCCCTTAAAAAATAGCTATCAACCTATACATACGTTCCATTACCCATTCTGCTGCTACCTACTAACCTCCTCATTCCCTAAAGACTGTAGCTCCCGGTGCTCCATCTTTCAAGTCATCATTCTCAGTGACTTCATCCAACACCTTGGGCTCAACATAGTTGCTTCATCTCCTTGACCATATGAAAATGCTGCTTCCCCACTACTGATGTTTCTTTCCTCTTGGAGGAAACTCACCTGTGTAACTAACACTCTTGGCCTCTCTCTGCAGGATCACGGGACTTCAACACTCACCTACACCCTCTGGCTTTGATGCTATTAGTAATGAGGGTTAAATTTTGGCTTCTATCTGCCACCCCAAATGTTTCAAGTTTGTCCAAATTCTCAGACAGGAAAGAAGGATACTATAATGAGCTCTCTCACGGTCTCAATATTCTTCTAATAATCTCACCCTCTCTCTCTCTTCCAGGCCACACCAACCCATTCTGTAGGTCAGTGGTTGTAAACTTCCCTGATAAGAATCATTGGGCATACTTGTAAATCTCCCCGAGAAAAAAAGATTCAATAGGTCTAGGAGGAGGGCTGGGACTCTTGGTAATTTTTATCATTAGGGAAATTTAGATCCTGCCAATCACCCAAAGAGGTGTTGGGTGGGAAGAAAAGGATTGTAGAGAATTTAATAACAAATAATAAAACTACTGTACATTCAGAGATGAAATATTCCTCTCCCATGGGAGGGACTTTCTCCCACAGTGCCTCAACACACAACCCCCTTCCCCTATCACCCTCTGGCCCCACCCCTACCCATCCACCTTGGAAGGCCATTACCAACGCTACTCTCCTTTGAAAATCTTGATTTCAAGCAACCAACTCTGGCCATGTCCCATCTTTCCAATCCCCTCCCCCTCTGGAGCCCTACAAGGGTATAGCCAGTCAGGTCAGAATCTCTAATGCATTAATCCTACTGATTTCCACAGTCCCTCACCATACCACCTTCCTATTCTCAACTTCTTCCACAGTTTAAGATTCCACTGTCTCCTTTGAGAACTCCTTGCCAAAACTCCCACCCTGGTTAAACCCAACCTTCCACTGCACCCAAGCCAAAGAGCCCAGCGGGAGGAAAATTACAACCATACCTAGACCATGAATCTCAAGGGACACTCCACAATCCTAGCACATTTTCATAGTAAATTCACTCTTCTACTCTGTCTAAACCTCTAATGCCTCTCCTCATCAACTAATGACCTCATGTCACAATTCATTGAGAAGAATTCAGAACTATGCCATGTTTCCACCATGGAATCCACTGGTCTTCCTCATCTGTAGCTACACACCAAGCAATCTTTTGGTACAAGAGAGCAGTCTCTGCTGGGTGGGGCTTGATCCCATGTACTCTCACCTCCTTGCAGACCTCACTACTCCAGTAAAACTGTTCTTCCCAAGGTCTCCCAAGACTGACCTGATCCTATATCTGATGGTCAACTATCTACGTTCACTGTCTCCCTGAAGCACTGTTCCAACTAATTTCACCCTCCTTCTGAAATCCTGTTTTTTCTTGACTTCTATGCCTGTCCTTCTGTGGTTTTCTTCCTGCCTTCTAAGCTCCTCTTCCTATAACTTACTCTAATGTTTGGAAGCCCTCAGGGCTCCATCATCTCCCTCTTTCCAGATGAGCTCATCACATTACAGGCTTTAAATACCTTTCCTACAGCATTGACTCCTACCCAAACTTCCAGCCCAAACTTCTCCCCTGAATTTAGGACTCATATAATCCAACTTATCTACTCAGCATCTCTACTTGCATGACCAGCTAGATCTATTATGTCAGGTTTGAGCCCCTGGGACTCCCTGTCCTCCCTCACAAAATTTTACTCCCCCAATCTTCCCATTTTAGGAATTGAAACCACCATTCAACCAGCCACTCCAGCCCAAACCTTAAGATTTCTTGATTCTTCTTTCCCCCTTTAGCCCCCTTCCAACCCATCTTCCACATCCTAACACATTTTGCCACCTTGGATCACTGAAGCAGCCTCCTCACTGGTCTCCCTGCTCCCACATGCTATTCTTCCCCAAAGAAGCCAGAGGAAGAAGCATTTTAAATTTTAAGTTATATCCACTTTTCCGCTAAAGTAAAAAACAAACAAATCTCCACTGGTTTCCCCTTACCTTTGAATAAAATCCTAACTACTCACTGCCCACCCTTCTCCCCTACCTCTCCACCCTTTTTTCCCCTCACCAGCTATTCATCTACACCACCTTCCTTCAGAGAAGCTAAATTCATTCCCACTTAGGTTAATTCAAGCAATTCTCTTAGCCTGGAAGGCTCCTCCCCAAGCTCCTGATATAGTATCTGGCACAGAGTAGATGCTCAACAAAAACCTAGAAACAGCAAAGAACTTGGTGTATGTATTCTTGCTGGAGGAACAGAGAGTGCACCAGGGTGACTCTACTGGGAGAGGGAGTAAGAGGAGGAGTCAGGATTTTAGTCCCAGTAAGGTGGGAAGTTCCAAAGTTTTAAGGGCAGTATCATGACCAGATCTGTCTTTTGAAAAGACCTCTTTGGTTGCTGCATGTGTCTGTGGAGCAACAGACCAGGGAGGGAGGAGGGAGACCAGAACTGGGGAGGGGGCCATGCAGACAGAGAAGTGCGCAGATCTCACAAAACAGAGAGAATACCACAACATTATCTAGATGCATGTCTGTCCTCCACTTATCCTCAGTCACCTTTGTATCTCCAGTGCCCAGCAGGGCCTGGCACAGAGATAAGCAAACATCTACTGACCATTTCTCTTACTAGAAATGAATGAGAGAGGGTCCATGAAAGGGGCTGGCACAAGACAGGCGTGGCAAAAAAGAGACAAATGGGAACCTAGCCCAACTCCCAGCATTTGCATTTACCTATGAAGAAAGTGCCCAGATAGGGGTTTGCCCCAGGTTCCACAGCCAGTCAATGGCGGTGGTGGGGGTGGCCAGGCAGAGGGGCAGGGCTACAGCCAGAGGCCCTTCTCAAGGATCAAGGATCGTGGGAGGGGCCCAACAGTAGCGGACAATAGGCTCTGTCCTATCCTGCTAAGCTCCATCCCCTCTGCCACCAGAGGTCCCTCTAGCTAAAAATAACTCCTTCACTGCCCTCATGACAGCCGTGCCAGCCCCTGAGTTTTCCATTGGTCCTTCAACTCCAAGGACCAAGGGAACAAGAGGGTCTAGTGCTCCAAGTTCTGGGTATTTTGGTCCACAGGTTGCTAAGGAATTATAGAAGTTGCAGGAACACCTATCTAGGGCAAACCAAGAGGAAGAGCCAATACCCATTCTGAGCTTCAGTTCCTTCATCTGTAAAGTAGAAATAATAACCTCTAACCTTGATATATGAGCCCTGAGGATTAAAGATGTGTTGTGGGGGACACCTGGGTAGCTCAGTGGGTTAAGCAACTCAATTTCAGATCTCACGGTTCATGAGTTCAAGCCCTGCATGGGGACTCTGTGCTGGCAGAGTGGAGCCTGCTTAGGATTCTTTCTCTCCCTCTCTCTGCACCTCCCCTGATCATGTTCTTTCTCTCTCTCTCAAAATAAATAAACTTAAAAAAAAAAAAAAAAAAGATGTGATGTGGGCAAGGTCTGGCATAAAATCCCTTCCTGATGGGGGCTTCCTTCCTCCAATCCTATCAACCCAAGCTCCCTTACTTCCAAATGCAGCCTTATCTCCTCCCACACAAACCAATGCCCTCAATCCTGACTGGTTGATCTCTCCACAGTATGAGCTCAGGCACTGTAACCTTGACTTAACCTTTCTGGTCAGCTGTATGGGAACAACTGTCTATTCTGGCCACTTGATAAGCTACTATGTCCACAGAATCTTTGCAAGTACATCCTACTAGTGCCTCAGTTTCTTCCTCTGTATAATGGGATAAAATCCACCTCCAAAGATTATCTTGTAAACACACACAAATCAGCAGATACACTCCAAGTGCTCCATAAATTCTGATGCTTTTCTCCAGGTTTACTGGTGTCTTGAATTTACTTTAAAAACTGCTAGCACTGAACAGGTTTGTGCTGAGAGTTCATTAGGTCTGTTCCAAGTGTGTTCACTTATGCAGCGGTGAAAAGGTGTGCTTAGAGGCAAACAAGGCCTACGGTTCATATCCTGCTCGACCATCTTGCAGCTGTAAGATCCTGAGCAAGACAGCTTTATTCCTGTGTCTCAGTATACTCATCATAAAATGAGAAATAGTTCCTTCCCTAAAAAGTCGTGAGAACGAAATGAATTAACCTACAATAAAGGTAGAAGGTGGTGCCCATCCCACAGTAAACTGCCCGGTAAACATTAACTGTCAGTTTATCAACTTGACAAACTGCAAGGATTTTTCTAAGCACTCCAAGTTTTCTTCGAGATTCTCTGCACGACTGTCCCTGTTGGCCGGGAGAGTGACCCCAGAGGTCGAGTAATGAACTCAAGTACCCTGTGAGTGGACTAGTGCAGACCTCAGGCTCGCTCTCCAGGCCTCTCCTCCCACGCCTGAGGGACTTCACTGCCCTCGCCTTCCCTATAGGAGGCCCAGAGAAGGGTGGCCACTTGTCCGGGTCCACCCAACTGGCCAAGGGCCCGATCCACACCAACTGTGAGGATCGTGGCCTCCTGAAGTAGGTCCCAGCAGGTGCCAAAATTCCCAGGCCGCGGCCAGGTGCGCGCCCCCCGCCAGTTCCAACCTCTTCCAAGCGCTACACGCCGCCAGTTGGCGGTTCCGCAGCCCGCGCCGCGGCACCGAGTCTCGCGCGGCATGCCGGGACTTGTAGTCCTTGGCAGCCTCTGATGACCTGCTCGCTGCGCCGTGAGAACTCCAGCCCCCAGGTGGCATCGCGCGGCCACGATCGCGCCGAGCCAGAGATTCAAGGGGTCCTGAGAACCCCGCGTGGGCCCCGCGGCCGCCTCCCTAACAGGCCCCCAGCGGGCGCGGAGTCGACCCGGCCGGCTGCACTCCTAGAACTCACCGACTTTGTAGGGCAGTTTGTCCGACATGCTGGCAGTGCTTCCGCACAGTGATGGACACGGGCAAAGGGGGCCGCCTTGGGGATACAGACTCGCACAGGAAGGGCGGCGCTGGGCAGGAATCTGTGCGTGGCGCCGGCGCCTTTAAATATGCCCCTCTAGTTTGCATATTCATGATTCCGCTAGAGATGAGCGGTCCGGGGCGGGGTCTAACGTTAGGGGGCGGGGGCGGGGCCGGAATAGACTTCGATTCCTGCTGCGGAGAAAAACCGATTTTGTCCACGCTGGGTTTGGAAGGGAGCTCCGGGAGAGGCCTGGGAGCAAACCTGAGGCCGTTCTTTCTTTCATTAGTTCAGTAACCAGTTCACTTCCCTGAGCCGCAATTTCCTCTTTAGTAAAATGGGCCAAATGATACCTACCACATGGATTATACGTAAAGTTGCAATATGTCAACTACCTAGCACATCCCAGATCTTCCACCCTGCTCCCCTCCAGGTAACCACTATCCTGACTTTAGGTAAAGTTGTATGCATTTTAGTACTTTTACTACATATGTGTAAATCAAACGTTTCATAGAAGTTTTTCTGTATTTAAGACCTTTATATAAATGGTACCATACTGTACTTAGCCTTTTGCAACATGCTTTTTTTTCTGTCAATATTATATTTGTACGAGTCATGTACATAGCTTAAATGTATTTATTTTTGCTTTTGCTGCCGGTTAGTATTTCATTGTATACATTCCATGATTAATTTATCTGTTTGCTCAAGTTATATGCAGTCTATCGCTATTGCCTACATGGAGCAATGGACATTTCTGTACTTGTCTTAGTGTACATGCGTGGGTGTCTCTGGCACAGAAATGTACCTAGAGGTGGAGTTTATGAGCTGACATATTTGTAGCTTTCCTAGATATTGCCAAATTGCTTTCCAAGGCAGTTTAACCGTTTACCCTCCCACCAGCAGTATCTGAGAGGGCCTGTTTTTCCACATCTCTGTCACCACTTGTCAGCCTAACAAATTTTTGTTGACCTGATGGGTGTGAAAAATATATCTCCTTGTGATTTTAACTGGCCACCTGAAAACCCTTTATCTTTCAAAGAACCCCAGCCCCACTCCATTCCCCAGCTGCTGTCCATTTTCTTTCTGCCCTTCTCAAACTTTTTCAGAGTTGCCCCTTTCTGGATTTGCACTTCTACACCTCCCACTCAGTTCTCAGCTGTGTGGCCTCTACCCCTAGGCTCTGCTGAAATTTCTGCAGCTGA
This sequence comes from Cryptoprocta ferox, assembly GCA_028646485.1. Classification (NCBI taxonomy): domain Eukaryota; kingdom Metazoa; phylum Chordata; class Mammalia; order Carnivora; family Eupleridae; genus Cryptoprocta; species Cryptoprocta ferox. The sequence goes on along the minus strand of CM053576.1, from coordinate 23,361,051 downwards.
GGGCATCAGGGATCCTGGCTGAATCCAACAAGAAGTGTCTCGGCGTGCATTCCCACCTCCCTGCAGCACAAACAACATGCCCTCAGCTTCCACTTTCCTGTTTCTCCTCCCAGGAGTTATTCTTGTTTACTTAGTTCCTTTTCTGACCTTGGCAACTTCCTCCTTCTCTATTGCCCTCAAGGGCTGATGTTCCTTTTTCCTCTTACTCTGCTCCTTCTTCCTGTGCCATCTCACCCACACTTACGGCTGTTGTGACCACTTCGATCAAGTTGGTCCATGTGTCCATAAAACACTGCCCTACCCTGGAAGCCATCTGTTTCCCTTCTCAATCACATGCGCCTGCTCCCTACCCCTGGAGTTACTGCTACCGTGAATTTTGTCTTAATCATTTCTTTGCTTTTCGTAATGGGTTTTACTACCTATGTGATTATCCCTATACAGCACATTGTTTAGTTTTGACTGTTTTTGCATTTGTGTAAATGAAGTCATTCTGTATATATTCTTCTGCAACTTTCTTTTCTCTCAACTTTGTTTTTGAGGCATTCGTGCAGATGCTGTAGCTATGGTTCATTTATTTTCTGTATCATCCATTGTATGAATATAGCACAATTTACTAATTCATTAAATTTGTTGATGGGTGGGGTGCCTGTGTAGCTCAGTCGGTTGAGCATCTGACTTCTGCTCAGGTCATGATCTCGCGGTTGATGAGTTTGAGCCCTGTGTAGGGTTCTGTGCTAACAGCTCAAGCCTGGAGCCTGCTTCTTCATATTCTTTGTCTTCCTCTCTCTGCCCCTCCCTTGCTCATACTTGTTCTCTCAAAAATAAGTAAACATTAAAGTAATAATAATAATAATAAATTGTTGATGGGCATTGAGTTGTTTTTTCTACTACAAATAATACTGCTCTAACATTCTTCAGATATGCTCATGTCTGACTTATCTAGGTAGTATTAGTCCGTTTCCCAAAGTGGTTGCATCAGTCTGTACTCCCACCAACTTTAGATAAAAATTCTTGTTCTAACCCCTTACCAGCACATCCTATTATCAAATTGTTGTATTTTGCCAACTTGGCAGGTATGAAATGATCTCTCATTGTGGTTTTAATTTGTATTTCTGTGACTACTAATGAGGGTGAGCACCGATTCATATGTTATTTATTCATATGAATCCTTTCATATGTAAAAGTTGCATTCATGTCTTTGCCCATTTAAAAATAGATGGTTGTTTTTTCTTTTCAATTAACAGGAATTTTTTGCACATTTTAATCATATGTGTTGCAGATATCTTTCTCTGGGTTTGTGGTTTGTCTTCTCACCCTATGTTGTTTTTTGATAGGTAAGAAATTCTTAGGTTTTTTTAAATAAATATCCTGAGTCTTTTTAAAAAATTATTTTTAATGTTTATTTATTTTTAGAGATAGAGAGTGAGCAGGGGAAGGGCAGAGAGAGAAGGAGACACAGAATCTGAAGCAGGCTCCAGGCTCTGAGCTGTCGGCACAGCTCGGGGCTCGAATTCAAAAACTGCAAGATCATGACCTGAGCTGAAGTCGGATGCTCAACCAACTGAGCCACCCAGGCACCCCAGAAATTCTTAGTTTTAATGTAATCAAATTTCTCTTTTCCCTTGGGGTTAGTGGGAGTTTTTGTCTTGTTCTCAGAAATCTATATATCCCAAGGTCATAAACAATTTCTCCTGTACTGTCCTCCCAAAGTTTTATAATTCAAATATGTATGTAGTAAGAGGTAGGGATTCTGTTTCATTTTTTTCCCCATCTGGATAAGCAGTTGTCCCAGCACCATTTGCATCCTTCCTCCAGTTGCTTATAGTCCCATCTCTGTCATTGACTAAGTGTCCATAAATACATGGTTGTTTCTGCCCTCTCTATTGTGATCCATTGATCTATGCCAAATCTACCCTGTTGAAATGATTAAAACTTTATAGTAAATCTTTTTATTTATTTATTTTTTTTAAGTAGACTCCATGCCCAATGTGGAGCTTGAACTCATGACCCTAAGATCAAGAGTCGCAATACTCTATTGGCTGAACCAGCCAGGTGCCCCTAAAGCTTTATAGTCAATCTTGATAGCTGGTAAGTGAAGTCCCTTGCTTCACGTTCTTCTTCAAGAGTATACAATTTGTGGGGTGCCAGTGTGGCTCAGTTGGTTGAGCATCCAACTTCAGCTCAGGTCATGAACTTGTGGTTTGTGTGTTTGAGCCCCGTGTCAGCCTCTGTGCTGATAACTCGGAGCCTGGAGCCTGCTTCAGAGTCTGTGTCTCCTTCTCCCTCTGTTCCTCCCCTCCTTGCACTCTGTCTCTCTGCCTCTCAAAAATTAATAAAGATTAAAAAAAATTTTAAAGAATATACAATTTGTAAACAGTGATTTACATAGAACTTAAGTATAATACAGATGAATTTTGACAAATACATACATCCGTGTAACCTATACCCCAGAAAGATAAAAAAAGCTGTATGAGGATGTTTTTTTAAAGTTCACATGGAATGAATGTTATCACACAGATTTTTTCATTTTTTTCAGTATTAGAACTGCCATGAGTTGTTCATTCATGCAGAGTTTCCAATATATTGTGGATCATTCCCTAGAATTTGGAATAACCTATCAAAGGACATAAACATTTTTAAGGCTTCTCCTGATATTATTGCCATATTTTCTAAAAATTATCTGTGGTGTCTGAGTGTATGGTACCGCATCTTACCAGCACTTAAATTATACTGATTTTTGTTGTGGGTTTGTTTTTTTGTTTTTTTGTTTTTTTGCTAATTTAGTAGATGAAAATGATATATTGTTGAAATGTCTGTCCCATTGGAATAAAAGATTCCTGCTCCATAATGAACCTAGTGAGAACATCCCATGGAAAGTTTCTGACAGTCTATCTGTGCATTATAATGTGAGATACTTTATTTTCCAGTTTGTTTCTTCAGAAGTGATTTCCATTCCCCTTTCACGGTCATACTTCTCTGGTGGCGATAACTTCCACTTGTCCCTGTCTCAGCTTTGCTTATCAGGTCTCACACTTCATTGTCGACCCTCCTGCCGTGAACCTGGGGGAGGCATATCACCTTTCTGAGCCTTGTTTTCCTCTACTGAAAGATGGGAATGAGAGTATCAACTTAGAGGGTTCGTGCTAATCAGAAAGCATTTTACCTTCACATGGATATATCACTTTACAGGTTACAAAGCACTTAGGAGTCCATTTTCCCACATGGAAAATTAGTAACTTTTTCTATTAAACTGATACATTATATGAAATGTAAAAAATATAGAAAAGAATAAAAAAGAAACTAAAACTAAGTCAGAGAGATGACTATTCAGAGATTATCATTTTAATAAATTTCCTCCTGGTCTCTGTTCATTACATATACATGTTTTCTATATCTGAGATCATATTGTATAGACTTTCCTTTTTTTTTTTTTTTTTTTTAAGTAGGCTCTATGCCCAGCATGGAGCCCAAGTTGGGGCTTGAACTCAAGAGTTGGAGGCTTAACTGACTGAGCCACCCAGACACCCCTGTATAGACTTTCTTCTGCCTCTTTTTTTCTACCTAAAATTATCTTATCACATGAGCTAACTTCATAAAACTCTCAATTTATGCCTGGTTGTATTCAAAGTCCTTTGTAAATAGCAGCTCATTTAATCCTCATAACACTATTAAGTTATGAGGATTAGTAACTTAATAATTCTTAATAACACTATTAAGAAGTAGGTTTTCCTCATATTGCAAAGGAGGAAACTGGCACAGAGAGGTTAAGTAACTTGCCCTTGTTACACAGTTAACAAGTAAAGGAACGAGAATTCAACCCCGGTGGTCAAACTCCAGAATCTGTTCTTAATTCCTATATAATGCAGTTTCTCTTATTATAGAATATTCCACCCTATGGGTATATCACAATTTATGTAGCCAGGCCTCTTTTGTTTCAGTTTCCCTGTTACAAACAAGACATTAGTGTGTCCTACCTCTGATACATTCACACTCACAGAAATAAAATTGCTTGCTTAAGAAATACCAATATTTGTCAATCTTGATTCAACTTGCCAAATTACCCTCCAGAAATTTGGTTCCTATTTTTGATACTCTATAAAACTGGGTATAATTGTGATATTTCAGATATTTTCTGGAGCACCTGGGTGGCTGTCGGTTAAGCAATGACTCTTGATTTCGGCTCAGGTCATGATCTCACAGTTCATGAGTTCAAGCCCCACATCGGACTCTGGGCTGACAGAGCAGATCCTGCTTGGGATTCTTCCTCTCTCTCTGTCTCTCAAAATAAATAAAAACTTAAAAAAATACTTTAAAAATTAAATTAAGAAAAATATATTCCAATTTAGCGAGAGAAAAAACTTGGCTATGTACTCTCCAATCATAAGCATTATCCTTTTTATTTTTTTATTTTTGAGAGAGAGACAGAGCTTGAGCAAGGGAGGGGCAGAGAGAGAGGGAGACACAGAATTCGAAGCAAGATCCAGGCTCCCAGCTATCAACACAGAACCTGATGTGGGGCGGGGGGGGGGGATGAGGAGGGTTCGAACCCACGAACCATGAGATCATGACCTGAGGCAAAGTCAGACACTTATCCGAATGAGCCACCCAGGCACCCCTAGCATTATCCTTTTTCAAATGAACTTTTTATTTTGAGATAATTGTAGATTCACATGCAGTTGTAAGAAATAATATAGAGAGATCCTATGGTCCCTTTACCCTGTTTCCCCCAATGGTGACATCTTGCAAAACTGCACAAAATTACAACCAGGATATTGTCACTAATACAGTCAAGGCACAGAGCATTTTTTTAAAGTTTATTTATTTATTTTGAGAGGAGATAGCATGAGAGCAGGAGGGGCAGAGAGAGAGGGAGAAAGAGAATCCCAAGCAGGCTCCCACTGCCAGTGCAAAGCCCAATATGGGGCTCATGAGATCATGACCTGAGCTGAAATTAAGAGTCAGACTCTTAACCAACTGAGCCACCCAGGCGCCTGGGTACAGAGCATTTCAATCACCACAAGAATCCCTCATGTTGCCCCTTAGTAGCCATACCCTCCTCTCTCCTGCTTCTATTCCCCCAACTACTAATCTGTAGTCCATTTCTATAATTTTGTCATTTCAATAATGCCATATAAATGGAATCCTACACTATATAACCTCTTTGGATGGCCTTTCCCGTCTAGATTCATCCAGGTACCTGCATTTATCAATAGTTCATTCCTTTTTATTGCTGAGTAGTATTCCTTGGTATGGATGCATGAATTGGTTTATTTTTTTGAGAGAGAGACAGACAGACAGAATGTGAGCAAGGGGATGAGTGGAGAGAGAAGGAGACACAGAATCCAAAGCAGGCTCCAAGCTCCAAGCTGTCAGCACAGAGCCCTGTGCAGGGCTCGAACCCACAAACCATGAGATCATGACCAGAGCCAAAGTTAGATGTTCAAACGACTGAGCCACCCAGGCACCCTTGATTGTTTGTTTTTTTTAAATCAAACAGATGATGAGTTCTGTCTTTTGCTTTTTCTTATATTAATTAATATCATGAGGTTTTTCTTCTTTGGATTGTTAATGTGATAGATTATACTGATTGGTATAAAATTATCAAACCAGCTTTGTACCCTTGATAAGCTCCACTTGATCATGGTGTACAATTCTTTATAATTATTGTGGAATTATATTTGCTAATACTTTTTTAAGATTTTGCCAAAAAAGGAATTTTGCATTTATATTTATGAACGATGTTGGGCTATACTTTTCTTTGTTTGTACTGACTTTGTCTAATTTTGGCATCAAGATAATATAGTTTCATAAAATGAATTGGAAAGTATTCCCTTGCCTTTGATTTTCTGTAAGAGATTGAGTAGAATTGATATTAATTCTTCTTTAAAACTTTGATAGAATTCTTCAATGAAACCATCTAGGCCTGGAAATTGAGAGTTTTTGAATTATGAATTTAATTTTCTTAATACTTATAGGGTTATTCAAATGACCTATTCTACATTGAATGAATATGGTAGTTTGTGTTTTTTTGAGGAGTGAGCCATCTTGTTGAAACTGAATTTATGTATATAGTGTTATTTGTAGAATTCCCTTATTATGCTCTTGGTGTCTGTATGGTCCATAGTGATATCCCTGTTTCATTCCTGATATTGGTAAATTGCCTTTCCTTTTTTTTTCTTTGTCCGCCTTCCTAGAGGTTTGTCAATTTTATGAATCTTTTCAAAGAACTGGCTCTTGGTTTCATTGAACTTCTCTATTTTCTGTTTTCAATTCATTTCTGTTCTTTATTATTTCCTTACTTCTGCTTGCTTTGGATTTATTTTGCTCTGCTTAATGTTCTTTAAAAAAATTTTTTTATGTCTTTATTATTTTATTTTGAGAGACAGAGAGTGAGCAGGGGAGGGGCAGAGAGAGAGGGAGACACAGAATCTGAAGCAGGCTCCAGGCTCCGAGCTGTCAGCACAGACCCCGATGCAGGGCTCGAACCCACGGACTGTGAGATCATGACCTGAGCCGAAGTCGGATGCTTAACCGACTGAACCACCCAGGCGCCCCAAAATTTTTCAACATCTATTTATTTCTGAGAGACAGAGCATGAGCAGGGGAGGGGCAGAGAGAGAGGGAGACACAGAATCCAAAGCAGGCTCCAGGCTCTGAGCCATCAGTACAGATCCCATTGCAAGGCTCAAACCCATGAACTGGGAGATCACAACCTGAGGCCAAGTCGGATGCTTAACCGACTGAGCTGCCCACGCGCCCCCTGCTTTTATGTTCTTGAGGTAGGAGCTTAGATTATTGTTTTGAGACTTTTCTTCCTTTCTAATATATGCATTTAGTGGTATAAATTTCCCTCTCAGCAGTGTGTTATCACAAATTTTAACGTGTTATACTGTTACTTTCCTTCAGTTCTATGGTTTTTTTTTTAATGTTTTTTTATTTATTTTTGAGAGACAGAGAGACAGCGCGAGCAGGGGAGGGTCAGAGAGACAGGGAGACACAGAATCGGAAGCAGGCTCCAAGCTCTGAGCTGTCAGCACAGAGCCCGACGCGGGGCTCGAACTCACGAACCGTGAGATCATGACCTGAGTCGAGGCCGATGCCTAATCGACCGAGCCACCCAGGCGCTCCTGTTTTTTAAATTTACCTTGAGACTTCCTCTTTGACATAGGACTATTTATGTGTCTGTTATTTAATTTCTAAGTGTTTGGATACCTTCCCATTATCCTTCTGTTATTGATTTCTAAGTTTGATTCCATTGTGATCAGAGAACACGTTCTGTAGGATTTCAATAATTTTAAATTTGTTAAGATTTGTTTTATGACCAAGAATGTAGTCAGTCATGGTATGTGTTCTTTGGGCACTAGAAATGAATGTGTGTTCTGCTGTTAGGTGCAGTATTCTACAGGCATCAAGTAGATATTGTGGTTGGTGATGCTCCTGAGGTCCTTTGTATGTATCCTTGCTGATTTTCTGTCTACTTGTTCCATCAGTTGTTGAGAGGTGTATTAAAGTCTCCCAACTACTGTGCCTGGGTGGATTAGTCGGTTAAGGGTCCAACTTTAGCTCAGGTCATGATCTCGCAGTTCATGAGTTTAAGCCCCACATCATTCTTTGTGCTGACACCTCAGAGCCTGGAGCCTGCTTCGGATTCTGTGTCTCCCTCTCTTTCTGCCCTTCCCCCGCTCAAGCTCTGTCTTTGTCTCTGTCGCTCTCTCTCAAAAATAAAATAAACAATTAAAAATTTTTTAATAATAAAATAACATAAAATAAACCCCATCCATCCCGGGTTTCAGCACCAAAAAAAAAAAAAAAAAAAAAAAACTCCCAATTGTAATTATGGATTTGTCTATTTCTTCTTTCAGTTCTGTCAGTTTCATTTTGCATATTTTGCAGCTCTTTTGTTTTGTGCATATGGATTCAGGATTGCTTTGTCATCTTGATGGACTGACCCTTTCATCATTATATAGTGGGAAAATATTTTTAAAAATCAGGGAGGGGGAGGGATTCCTTATTAGGGATTCCACCTGGGGGTGGAAACTAGGCTCCCCATATGGTTTATGAGGGGAGGGTGTGATCAGTTTTCTTTTTACAGTTACTATCAGAATTATAAGAATTAAAAATTTTTTTAATGTTTTTTACTTATTTTTGAGAGACAGAGAGAGAGGGAGATACAGAATCTGAAGACAGGCTCTAGGCTCTGAACTAGCTGTCAGCACACAGCCGGACGCGGGGCTCAAACCCACAAACCGTGAGACCATGACCTGAGCTGAAGTTGGATGCTTAACTGACTGAGCCACCCCAGCACCCCAGAATAATAAGAATTAAAAAGTGTGTTAACTGTTGGTTATCTGTTGGTGAGGTTATGGGGAAGCAGGCCACTCATACGTTGCCTTTACTGTGATACATTGGCCCAGCTTTCATGGGCAACAAGATTACAAACACATGCCCTTTGACCACACAGTTCGACTTCTTAGGAATTTATCTCAATATGCTTTTACCGAAAGCACATGGTAAAGGCAAAAGATTGGAAACAGTCTAAATGACCTTCAGTTGAATTGTTAAATAAATGACGGTACAGTTCAAATGGTGGGTTACTGAGATGCCGCCACTTTTACAAAGGGAGGTATGGCGGCATATGGGTGGTTCATTTGGTTAAGTGCCAGACCCTTGATCTCAGCTCAGGTCTTGATCTCAGGGTCTCGAGTTCAACCTCCCACCCCCACCTCCCCACCCCCTGTACTGTACATGAAGCAGACCAAAAAAGGGTGGAGGAGGTGTTAATATATTGATATGGAATGATCAATCTTCAAGATAAAATATTAAGTGAAGAAAAAAGAAAGCAACATGCAGAACAGTGTGTCTAGTATGTCATTATTTGTTTAAAAGAGAAAAAAACCCACAAGTATTTGCCTACATATGTAAAAAAAAAAAAATCAGGCTGAATATACAAACAACTAACAGTACTTCCTGGAGGGTCCCCCACCCATGCCCACTCCACTCAGGGTCACAGTAGCCAAATAATTGCAAGACAGGTCTTCTCCCAGCCCAGGCGCCAGCCTAGGGCTCTGGGGAGGTTGCGGGGCACCCTAAGTAATAGGCAGAGAGACAGGCCCTGCAGCCAGCCACATTGCCTGCCCTTTGAACCTGCCCTTTGAGTGTTTGCTTTTGTAGACACTTTTATCTCTAGCTTGGAGGGCAGAGAGGGGTGGAGAGGGAAGGAGTCCGCCCATTGGTTGAGGGGCCCTCTGGCTTGCCCTCGTTCCAGAGTCCAGCACTTAGACTGAATTAATTGGAGGCTGCGGGATGGGGGGTTGGGGTCCAGATCCTGAAGATGCCCATTGATGGGGATGAGACAGAATAATGCAGTTCTGGGGAGACCCCTCCCACTGCTCCACCCCTATCAGGGTATCTCCCCACCTTCCCAACTCCTTTCATGACCCTTCTTCCAGGCTCTCTTAGATTTGTAAATCTAACTTGGGTCAGTGTTGATGTCACTACTGGGCGTTTGAATACAGAGCTGGGGATTTCTTGAAGAGCTTGGAACAGGGCTTCCCCAGACCCCCCTCAATCATTCTCATTTTACAATGCTCTGTCAGGGGTCCTGAGGCAGCCTATGAGAGTCCCAGGAGCTGGCTACGCCCACCCACAACAGGCTTCTCCCCTTGGAGCAGCGCTCAGACTCAAATTAAGGGTGTGTGCAACTATATATCATTATGTTGAAATCCTCTGATTATGTGTCTAACTGTCCCACTATTTCCAGGAGGGTCAGGAATGTATCTGGTTTTGCCCACTGCTGTACTCCCAGTGTCCAGCTCAGTGCCTGGCACACAGAAGGCACTCAATATTTGTGGAATGAATTAATGTTCTCAGATGTTGGCCCAGGAAGCCACCTTGTGGTATCCTTGGCTTCAGCCCACAGACATGGCTATCCTTGGGGTGGGGATCAGGAGCTCTGCAAATCCGGGTCTCTAATGCCCCCAGCTGAAGTTGGAGCCTTCCTGATTGATGTTTTCTTGGGTCAAAAAATCTTTTTTTGACTCTCGTGCACTAGAGTCTGGGTTTCCATGATGCTTTTATTCCAACACTTACTGAGAGCCTCATCCAGGGACCCTAGTAATCCAATGGTCTGGGATGCTTCCACTCCCTTTCATTTCTCAGCTGAGTCTTTCCCTCCTGGAGAGATAGACATTGTCTAAATAATTGCACAGAAGAATGCAAAATGGACACAGTTTGCTCTGAGAACTTGTAACGGGGTGCTTGGCCCGGTCTGGCCAAGAGTCAAGAAAACTATCCTTTTTTTTTTTTAAACAACATTAATCTTTTTTAATATTTATTTGAGAGAGAGAAGGAGACACAAAGCGTGAGCAAGAGAGGTGCAGAGAGAGAGGGAGACACAGAATCCAAAGCAGGTTCCAGGCTCTAAGCTGTCAGCACAGAGCCCAATGTGGGGCTCAATGCACGAACCACGAGATCATGACCTGAGCCGAAGTCAGATGCTTAACCGACTAAGCCCCCCAAGCGCCCCATGAAAGCTGTCCTAAAGTGAGATCTGAGGGAGGAGGAATTTAGCAGACAAAGTGTGAGGGGGGGGTTGAGGGGAAAGGCAGCTCCTGCTAGTGAGCTGCAAAAGTCTCTTCCTGACCTGGCTACCCTTCTGCCGGCTCTGTTAGCTGGCAGTCCTGACAGCCACCTAAGGTCAGCCTCTATCTGGTAGCCAAACTTTACTCCATACTTCCAGGAGAGGGCACCCCGCTCCTAGGTTTGACTTTTGCCTACTGCAGTCCAGCTATCTTCTATACAGTTTATTGCTCCCTCTTGAAGAAGAAACTAAGGCTCAGAATTGTGATGGATATGGTTCATTGTCTGTTGACTTGTTTTGAGGGCTTTTAGCCCATGGAGCCATCCACTCTGTTGATAGTGACATTCACGATAATGATACTAGTTGACATTTTTAAGTGCTTCCTATCTATGCTCCACTCTATACGTTAGATGCTGCAATGATACCTATTTTACAGATGAGAAACACAGGCTTATAGTGGTCAAATGGCCCAAAGTTAGGAAGCACTGATGACATCTGACTCTTGGACCCCTGCTGGTAAACCTTGTGCTCTTCTGGTTTCCCATCTTGCTCTTCCCTCTACCCAGCCACACACTGGAGAGCGCCAGATGTGAGGAAGACACAAAGAGGAACAGCTCAAAGACCCTTTCCCCTGGGGCTCCATCTTAGTGAAGATGTGTGTGTCTACACATAAATGCAGTCATATAAACCCTACACACATATTCATTCACACATACACGCTTTTCCCGCCATCACACACAGATACACACTGTCACATGCTCACATATATTCAGACACACATGCAGTTAGGTGTTAGACAAGGATTGACCTATGCTTTAACTGCCAGAGCCCTGGGACCCAAGGTTCAGCCAGTGATCTGTGAGCTGTTTGTAACACCCTTTGCTTCCTCTTCCCTTTTCTTCATTCTGGAAACATTGCTGACTGCTCACTTCAGGGCAGGCTACTGGAGAACACAGGTGACTCAGACCTGGCTTCTGCCCTTAAGGAACTTCCTAGCCCTGGGGGAGAAAGACTCGCCAAGAACTGCCACATAGACCATCGATGCGAGGGCACGTCTGAGGAGAGCTACCAGAGTGGAGGGAGGGGATGATGCACCAGCCTGGGGGCTGTGGAGTTTCCTCAGAGGAAGAGGCACCCCCCTTGGTCTAGAAATAGCCAGGCAGGGAAATCGGAGAGAGATGTGCCCTGGTGTGGGGACATTTGCAAAGTCATGGCAGAGTAAAAAAGTGGGGGAAAAATAGCAGCTAACATCATGACCTCTTTCAAACCCTCTATGTAGATTATTCTGTTTAACCGCCTCAACAATCCTATGGGATAAAAATCATTATTAACTGCATTCCATAGATAAGGAAACTGAGAGTCAGGAAAACCCAGCTGGTAAGCTGCACAATCAGGTTCTGAACCCAGCTCTGCCTCGTTCCAAGGTGGAGGCTCATGGTCCCAGGGCTCTGCTGCTTTGGCTGTGGTCACTTCTGCTTCCTACACATATACACCTTTCCTCTCTCTCCTTCTGGCACCAAGGTGGATGCTGAGAGGTGCAAAAATACAGCGTCACCCTCTCAACTCCTCTAAGGACACCGGTGCCTCCTTTACGTAATGTGCCGTTCTGCCCAAGAACTTCCCAGTAGTGTGCCCTTAGAAATTACACTGCTTTGTTTTGTTTTTGGCAGACAGCTTTGTGAAGTGTGTTGTAGTGCCCCTAATTCCTTCACAGAGGACTGAATGTTCAGAAGGCCTTGACTCCTTCAGGGCAGCCACCAAATTTTGGGTTGCTCCACATCCCAGCCTCCAGCTTCAGGCCTGGTCCAGCTACCAGGTTAAGGTTTTTGACTGGAATGGTAGTCCTTGGAATGTTTGCCTAGCAGATGATGTTTCTGATATTTTGAATTAGTTGCCAAAAAATAGTATGAAGTATGAAGTAGTTTCCAATTAAAAAAATTTTAATGTTCTTTTTTGACAGAGACAGAAACAGTGTGAGTGGAGGAGGGGCAGAAAGAGAGAGACACAGAATCAGAAGCAGGCTCCAGGCTCTGAGCTGTCAGCACAGAGCCTGATTGGGGCTCAGACTCATGAACCACAGGATCATGACCTGAGCCCAAGGCAGACACTCAACCAACTGAGCCACGCAGGCACCCCAGTTGCCAATTTTTTTTTAATTGGAGGAGTTCAAATGGAAATCCACATTTCTAGATTCTCTTGAAAAAAAATGATCAGATCTGGCAACTGAGTGTACATTGTCATATAGCAATGGGTGGGCAAGTTGGATATTAACTGCCCTCTTTAGATGGAGTGTAAGTTCTCCAGGCTAACATACATCCCCGCTCCTACCCTCTTCAGTTGTTCTGCCAGTCTGATCTCTGACTTACTTTTCTTACTGGTCCAGAATCATTCCAATGAGCATTGGTTGACATTCTTATTTGCATAGTAGCCACTGACTTGTTTGCCACTATGCTAGATGTCCCCACATTTTAGGACTTCCTGAATTCCTGTGCTGATTATGATTTACCTATCTTTTAGCTGCGAACCAGTATCCTAAAATGTAAGCATTAATAATAACCCCTTAGGAGCACCTGACTGGCTTATTCTGTAGAGCATACAACCCTCTCTCTCTCTCTCTCTCTCTTTTTAATGTTTATTTATTTATTGTTGAGAGAGACAGAGTGTGCATAAGTGGGGGAGGGAGAAAGAGGGAGAGAGAACACCAACCTCAAATACCTACACAGGGCTCGATCTCACAACCATGATTTCATGACCTGAGCCAAAATCAAGAGTCAGACGGTCAACCAGTTGAGCCACCCAGGTGGCCCTAGAGCAAGCAACTCTTGATCTCAAGGTTGTGAGTTTGACCCCCACATTGGATATAGAGATTACTTAATAAAATCTATATTTAAAAAACATATAACCCCCGGAATGCCTAAATGGCTCAGTTGGTTGGGCGTCTGACTCTTGGTTTCAGCTCAGGTCATGATCTTGTGGTTTGTGGGTTTGAGCCCTGTGTTAGGCTCTGTGCTGTGTGGAGCCTGCTTGGGATTCTCTCCCTCCCTCCCTCTCTGCCCCTCCCCTGCTCACATGCACACATGTGTGCTCTCTCTCTCTCTCTATCAAAATAAATAAATAAACTTTAAATATATATATAAACTCAAGCTTACAGAATGGATCCTTGTAGCTTTCTTTTTTTAATGTTTTATTTATTTTTGAGAAAGCACAAGAAGGGGAGGGGCAGAGAGAGAGGGACAGAGGATTCGAAGTGGGCTCTGCACGAACAGCAGTGGAGCTTGATGTGGGGCTTGAACTTACAAACTGTGACATCATGACCTGAGCTGAAGTCAGATGCTCAACCGACTGAGCCACCTCGGTGCCCCCTTGTAGCTTCGTTTTGAGGTGGGCGGGGCTGGAATTGTTACACATTTGACAGAAGAGGAAACAGGGATGAGCGCTTGCCTGAAGCATCACAGAGTCAGCAGAGAACAAGTGCCTGGGGCTTGAATAGCTCACACAGAGAGGGAGTTTGATGTGCCAGGGGTCATGTGATATGAGGATCAGATGATGAGGATTGTACTCTGAGATCCTGGATCTTGGGGTAGAGCTTGGCATCACTTCCCTATGGTGGTCTGAGGCTAAATGTGGTAATTCTCTGCCCCAGCATCCTGTTATCTATCACTGTGTAACAAATCACCCATGCCTAGTAGCGTAAAACAACAATCATTTATTATTATCTTTTGGTTTGGGGAGTTGATTGAACTCAGCTGGGCAGTTCTTGCTCTTGATCTCTTGTGTGGTTGCAGTTAGATAGTGGCTGGGCTGGTGCCATTTTGAAGGCTTCCTCACACACATGGCTGTCAGTTGATGCTGGCTGTCAGCAGGAAACATTCACGCTCTCTGTGTGTCCTGGGCTTCCTCCTAGCTGGAGGTAGCTGGATTCCAAGGGTGAATGTCCCAAGAGAGAGCCAGGTGGAAGTTGTGTCACCTTTTATTTTTTTAACTGTTCTTTTTTTTTTTTAAGTTTATTTATTTTGAGAGAGAGAGAATGTGAGTGAGCAGGGGAGGGACGGAGAGAGGGTGAGAGAGAATCCAAAGCAGGCTCAACGCTGCCAGTGTGGAGCCCAACACAGGGCTCAGTCTCAGGAACCGTGAAACCATAACCTGAGTTGAAATCAGGAGTTGGATGCTTAACTGATTGAGCCACCCAGGTGCCCCAACTGTTCTTTAGAAACATTTTTTTCTACCTTTATGGAGATAAAATTGACATAGAACATTGTGTAAGTTTAAAGTATAATGTGGGGGTGCCTGGATGGCTCATTTGGAGGTGCATGAGACTCTTATCTTGGAGTTGTGAGTTCGAGCCCCATGTTAGGTATAGGGATTACTTACTAAAAATAAATAATAAATAAACTTAAAAAACATAGAAAGTATAGAGTGTGATGATTTGATATACATATATTATGAAATGATGACCACAATAATAAGGTTAGTTAACTAACTATACAGTTACCATTCACCTCCCATAATTTTCAGTAATTCTTTTGCTGTGGTGGTAATGGTGGTGATGAGAACCTTTAAGACCTACTCTCTTAAGAGCTTTCAAGTATACAATACAGTATTGTTAACTGTAGTCACCCATCTTGTACATTAGATCCCAGAATTTAATTCATCTTCTAACTGGAAGTTTGTACCCTTTGACCAACATTTCCCCATTTCTCCCACCCCAGTCCCTGGCAACCACCATTCTACTTTCATTTTCTTTGAGTTTGGCTTTTTGAGATGCCACACACAAGTGAGACGTGCAGTATTTGCATTTCTCTATCTGACTTATTTCACTTATAATGCCCTCAAGTCCATCCATGTTGTCCCAAATGGCAAGATTTCCTTCTTTTTATGGCTGAGTCAGATTCCATTATGTGGGGGAAAGTGGCATATCGTTTCTTCATCCATTCATCCACTTACAGACACTCGGGCGTTTCCATGTCTTGACTACTGTATGTATCACCTTTTATCATGTAGCCTTGGAATTTTTATTGGCATCACTTCCACCATACTGTTATTTGAAGCAATCACAAAGACCCACCCAAGTTCTAGAGAAGGGCCGTAGACTCTACCATTTGATTGGAGAGTGGCAAGGTTCTTTTTATTTTTATTTATTTTTATTTTTATTTTTTTAAATTTTTATTGAGAGAGAGAGGGCAAGCAGGGCAGGGGCAGAGAGAGAGACAGACACAGAATCGGAAGCAGGCTCCAGGCTCTGAGCCGTCAGCCCAGAGCCCAATGCGGGGCTCAAACTCACAGACCGGGAGATCATGACCTGAGCTGAAGTCGGACGCTTAACCAACTGAGCCACTCAGGCTCTTTGAGAGAAAGAGAGAGACAGCACGAGTGGGGAAGGGGCAGAAAGAGAAGGAGATAGAGAATTCAAAGAAGGTTACAGACTCTGAGCTGTCAGCACAGAGCCCAATGTGGGGCTCTAACTCATGAACCATAAGATCATGACCTGAGCTGAAGTCGGATGCTCAACCAACTGAGGAGAGTGACAAGGTTCTAGAAGAGCAGGAGGGATAGGAGATATTGATGTGATCATTTTTGATGTGATCATTTTTGAAAAATATACTCCACCACACCAGGAGGAGGGTAACTGTGGAGTCAGATGCCTGTGTTAGAATCCCAGTTCTACCCTTATGGCTCTGAGTCTCAGTTTCCTCATCTGTCAAATGGGACTATTAATAGCACCTATTTCATGTGATTGCCGTGAGGATTGAATGAGACAGTGTCCCAAAGTGCAGAGTAACTGGCACATGGCCAGTGCTTAGTAGCTCTCACTATTGTTGGGACAGGTCATCATGCTAAGCTCTGATGAGTGTGAATCACCCTGCCAGGCCACTGCCTTGTTTGTATGTGTGTGAGGAAGCCTGGAAGTATGTTCAAAGATGTGTGTGCAAGTGGGTCTGTGTGCACATGCCCAGAGGAGCTGAATGAGTGAGTGTGTGTGTGTGTCAGTGTGAGTACTTATCGAGGTGGGAACTTGGGCAGAGTCCTGTCTGTGCACCTGAGGACATATGAAGGGCTGTGGGTGTGTGTGAGTATGGGGGAAAGGGGAAAGAGAATGACCAAGCCTGAGTGTGTGTCCACAGCTGTGCACAACTAGTACTGGATGTGTTAGATTGAGGCATCAAAGTCCACAAGATTGTGAGGTATGGCCAAGCCTACATGTTGGATTTTGTGTATATTGTGTGCTTGAGTGTGTGTGTGTTTGCCGAAAGGTGTCTGTCCATGCGTGGTGCTTGGAAAAAATGAGAAAATGTAGAAACAAAGAACGCTTTCAGACCTTCCCAGGAATGTTTGAATCAAATGAACTCTTGGGGACCGTGGCCAGCTGGAAAGACAAGGCACGCCAGGTGGAGAGGCATGGAGAAAGGCTTTTCTGAGATTCGTAATCAGACTTGGGCTGAGAGCCAGGGGCCCTATTAGGGCCAACAGCTTTCCACACACAGTTGCCTTGTCATCTGGGAGGACAGCTTCACATCTGGGCCTTCCTCCTCCTCATCCCTGTTGCTATTAATAAATAATTTGTTAAGTCATTAAAATATATTTTTTAGTCAACAAGTTTATTTTTTAAGATTTTGTTTTATTTTATTTTATTTTATTTTATTTTTGGGGGGAGGAGCAGAAGGAGAGAGAGAGAAAGAGAGAATCTTAAGCAGACTCCACACTGAGTGTGGAGCCTGATCTCACAACCATGAGATCATGACCTGAGCTGAAGTCAAGAGTCGATACTTAACCAACTGAGCCACCCAGATACCTCTTAAGTTTTTATTTTAATTCCAGTTGGTTAACATACAAAATATGGAGCATTTTGCAGGGTGCCTGTGTGGCTCAGTCAGTTAAGTGTCTGACTTTGGCTCAGGTCATGATCTTGTGGTCCGTGAGTTCCAGCCCTGCATTGGGCTCTGTGCTGACAGCTTGGAGCCTGGAGCCTGCTTCAGATTCTGTGTCTCCCTCTCTCTCTGCCCCTCTCCCTCTCACACACTCTGTTTCTCTCTCTCAAAAATAAATAAACATTAAAAAAATTTTTTTTCAGAATATGGAACATTTCAAAAATTTGTGTGTACTCCTTGTATAGGGGCCATGCTAATCCTCTGTGTATCGTTACAACTTTAGCTTATGTGCTGCCTAAACGAGTCATTCATTCAAATATTTATTAAACACCTACTGTGGGCCAGGAATTATGCTAGAGGCTGGGGATAAAGCAATGAACAAAGCCCCTGTCCCAGAGGAGCTCATGTCCTAGTTGGAGGTGGTATTATATCCATAAACCATAAATCATATATCGCGGACAAATGTCACATCGAGTGCTGGTAAATGTCATGAAGAAAAATCAAAGGGATGGGGGTGACTTGGGAGGTGGGAGATATTCTAGAGAGGAGGTCAGGGAGGCCTCTTGAGCAGAGTACTGAGTGTCTGGGGGAAGACATTTTAGGCAGAGGCAACAGCAAGCACCGAGACCTTGGGTGAGAATGTACTTGGTATATCCCAGGATCAGTGAGGAGCCCGATGAGGCTTCAGTGAAATGAATTGGGGGCAGAGGGGAGAAAACTGGGTCATAAAGCTGCCAGGAGATGGGGAACCATGAGCTTCAGCAGGGGAGGCTGACTCTCCTTCCTCTCCTTTGCCTTCTCCACCATCCTCACATGTTCCTTTCCTGCTGCTGCTGTGCCAACTTACCGTGGAATGGTGGCCTAAAACAACTGAAATGTATTCTCTCAGAGTTATGGAGATCAGAGTCCCAAATCAAGGTGTCAGCAGGGCCACATTTACCCCAAAGGCTCTAGGGAAGAATCCTTTTTTGCCTCTTCTGGCTTCTGCTGGCTCTGGGAGTTCACTGGTTTATGGCCACATCCCTCCAATCTCGTCTCCATCTTTGTGTGGCCTCCTCTTCTCCCTCTGTCTCTGCCTTCTTCTTTTCTGAGGATGCTTGTCATTGGATTTAGGATTTAAGCTCATCTCAAAGTCCTTAACTGAATTGCATCCTCAAAGACCCTTTTCCCAAGTAAGGTCACAATCACAGATTCTGGAGTTAGGATGTGGGTATATCTTTTGAGGGGCCACTGTCCAACCCACTGCACTTCATTCGTCCAGGATCTAAGGCAGAGCCAAGTAGGGCCTCTGTGGGTCTCAGTTTCCACCTTTGTAAAAGTAGATGATAGCATAGTCCTAGAGTGGTCAAGAGGGAAAGATGGTGTCATGGATAAAAAAAAAAAAAGTGTTCTATAGTGCCCCACAATTGTAGGTGCTCAATTTTGAATTATTATTTAGGAGATGTCCACCATAAAATTAGTCACTTTATCAAGTTTCTTAAGCTTCTATTGAGTGCAGAGACTCTACTAGACACCATTAGAGTCAAAAAGGAAGGGGCAGACCCAACATCAGATCCCCCTCCTGAGGCTGCTCTGGTTGGCAAAGAGTACCTGCCACCCTCACCCTTTGTGATAGTTAATTTTATGTGTCAACTTGATTAGGCTGCAGCGTATCCAAATTAAACGTTATTTCTGGGTGCCTCTGCAGTTTTTTTTGGATGAGATTAGCATCTGAAACAGCAGGCTCAATAAGGTAGAAGGTCCTCCCCAATGTGGGTGGGTACCATCCTATCCATTGAGGGCCTGAACAGAACAAAAGGCGGAGGAAGGCTGGATTTGTTCCCTTCCTGACTTCTTGTTGAGCTGGGACATTGATCTTCTCCTGCCCTTGAACTGAATTACACCTTCAGCTTTCCTGGGTCTCCAGGTTGAAGATCATGAGATCTTCTTAATTTCCATAATCACGTGAACCAATTCCTCAAAATAAATTTCTCTCTCTCTTTTATAACATGAATGAATCTCAGATACTAAGGTTAGTGAGAAGCCAAGTAAAAAAGAGCACATGCTGTGTAAGTCCACTTGTATGAAGTTCAAGAACAGGCAAAACTAATTTATATTTATAGAAACTAGACTTGGTTGTTACTTGGAGCACCTGGTGGCTCATTGGGTCAGGCGTCCGACTCTGGATTTCAGCTCAGGTCATGATCTCGTGGTTTGTGAGTTCAGGCCCTGCATCAGGCTCCGCACTGGCAGTGTGGAGACTGCCTGGGATTGTCTCTCTCTCCCTCTCTTGGCCCCTCCCCAGCACACTCTTTCTCTCTCTCTTTCAAAGTAAATAAACTTTAAAAATTAAAAAAAAAAAAAGAGAGAATAGTTACTTTGACAGAGGGATTGAGGACCCTCAACTGGGAAGGGACATGAAGGAGCCATCTAGTGGTCTGGAAATAGTCTGGCTAGAGGTTACATGGGCTTAACAAAAGTAAAAATGCATGAAGCCGGAAACTTAGGTGAGTTTTATTTACTTACCTGTTTGTATATCACAATCACAATTTAACAAGACTGCCAGTACCAAATGTTGACAAGGATGAGGAGTACCAGGACTTCTCATGCTTTGCTGGTAGGGGAGGATTAAATAGCTATAACCTCTCTGGGGAGCCATTTGGCAATAACTTGCGAAGTTGAAATTGTGCATGCCCTTTGACCCACCAATTCCATTCCCAAGTCTGTATCTGAGAAAATAACACACATGCATAAGAAGACATGTACAATATTGTTTATTGCATCCTTGTTTGTAAATATTAGAGGCAGCCTGAAATGGGATGCCTGGTTGTCAGTTGGTCAAGCATCTGACTCTTGGTTTTGGCTCTGGTCATGCTCTCATGGCTCATGAGATCAAGCCCCACATTGGGCTCAGCCTGATGGCACAGAGCCTACTTGGGATTCTCTCTCTCTACTCTCTCTGTCCCTTCCCTGATCATACTCTCTCTTTCTCTCTCAAAATAAATAAATAAACATTAAAAAAAAAAAAAAAGAAGCAGCCTGAAGGTTCATCAACAGAATAATAACATGTGGTCCACTCACGTAATGTAACTATACATACCAGATGAGTTAGAGAGAAGAGGAGGTAGAAAATCATAGGCAGTAGATCTATAAGGGCCTCAAAGATAAAGTCCAGGGGTGCCTGGGTGACTCAGCTGGTTAAGTGTCCTACTCTTGATTTTGGTTCAGGTCATGATCTCACAGTTGTGAAATTGAACCCTGTGTTAGGCTCTGTGCTGAGTGTAAAGCCTGGGATTCTCTCTCTCCTTCTCTCTCTGCCCCTCCCCTGTGTTCACTTTCACACACTCTCTCAGAATAAATAAATATTTTTAATAAATAAATAAATAAGTAAAATGATAGGATTAAAAAAAAAGATCAAGTCCATGCTCTATTTTAGACATAATGAGACTGATGCCCATAGAGGCTAACTGATTTGTCCAGGGCCACATAGCAAATTAATGAACAAATCAGGTTAGGCTTGGGTTTTCTTACTCCCAATCCAGTACTCATCTTTAGACGTAGAAAAGGATATTAGTTATAATCCCTGTTCAGGGAACTTCCTAGGGGGCCTGAAGCAGCCCCAAACATGGGGAGGTAAGCACAGTCATGTTTTGGGTGTAGAGATACTCTGCCCACAAATATGGCCTATGACCAGCTCAAGGTCCAGCTGCCCCATCGCAAATCTTATGAAATTCACCACTTCTCTGAGACCAGGTCAGGATTTTCTCAGGGGCCCTCAGCAGGTGCTACAACCAAAGAGAGTTGGGGCAGAGTGAAGATACTGGTGCCAGACTCTTCCATGAAAACTCTCATCCCATCAGGATCTACATTCGATTCCCCCGCTGGGCTCACTCCTGCCCTGCCTGTAACACTCCTGCACCCAGCCATCCCATCATGCCTTGCTGCTTCAGGCTTCCCCATCCCTGGTCCCTCCCACTAAGATCCCCATCTTAGATGTTTCCTCTGTAGCCCCTGAACCTCTTTTACTATATAAAGCATGCTTCTTGACCTTCCTAGAATGTTTCCTTTCAGGGCCTCTGGAGCAGAGTAAATGAAGGACCCTGATTTGAGGTTGACTTTACTTGATGGAATGATTCTTTGTAAAATTTGTCCAGAGAGATATCCTAATCTTGACAGAGGTGTCATTATAGTGGCCTCTTGTCTCCCCTCCTGAGTCTTCAGAAAGAATACAACTTCCCCTAGAGTCCTCTCAAGCAGAGGCCTCTAATTTCCTGTCAACTCCATGCATCTCAGAACCTTCTCCACTCCCTAGTGCTCCTTGCACATTGTTGCTTCAATTTAACCATCTGAGCCTCTCTTTCCTTAGTTGCAGAGTGGAGATGGTCAAAGTATTGCCAAAGAATGCTCTTGGTTGCAAGTAATAGAAAACCTGACCAATATTAGGTTAGGGGACTTTGTCTTACAGGAAGGCTTGACACAGTGAGCTGCTCATGTTGTTTCACTGGCTTAGTGATATCATATCCAGTGTCTCTGTGAGTCTTTTGGCCTTTTCCTCATGTTGTGGCCTCATGGAATATGTTGTTCCATAGATGACATCATGTCTATATTCCAGGTAGAAGTAGAAAGAAAAGTAAAGGAATGATGGATGATCAACCTGAGTTTCTTCTTGGAAAGTCAACGTGTTCCCGGAAGTTTTATCCAGTGGACATTCTCTTCTGTTTCATTGGCCAGAACTATGTCACAGTGCCTTCCTTAGCTAGAGAGGGGGATATTGATGAAGTCAGTCACTAACAAAACAGTATCCATACACATATCAGCCTCTCAGGGATGATATGTGGATTACAAGAGCATAGTGCCACCAGAACAGCTAAAATGTAAAAGGCTGACAATATCAAGTGTCGATAAGAATGTGGAGCAACTAGAACTCTCATACATTGTTGGTAGGAGAATAAATTGGTACACCCTCTTTGGAAAACTATTTGGCAATGCATATTAAAGCTAAATATACATCTCGCTTATGGTTCAGCAACACCCCTAGGTCTGTATGTCCAAGAGGAGTAAATAAATACATCTACCCAAAAGCACATATGTGAGTGTCCATGGCAGCCTTCTTCTCTGAAAACAAGTGCCTGTCCACAGAAGAACAGATCAATTGTGCACTATGTATATAATAGGACACTGCGGGGCACCTGGGTGGTTTAGTTGGTGAAGTGTCCAACTTCAGCTCAAGGTCATGATCTCGAGGTTTGTGAGTTCGAGGCCTGCGTTGGGCTCTCTGCTGTCAGTGTAGAGCCGGCTTAGGATTCTCTGTCTCTCTCTCTCTCTCTCAAAATAAATAAATAAAACTTAAAAAATAAAATATTTCAATAAAAAGATTAATTAATTAATTAATTAAAAAATGGAAAGAATGCTTGTGACCAGAGGCCGTCAGGTTGAAATGAGATACACACATGAAGCACAGAGGGAGGATGGGGCCTGGTCCCTCAGAGGCACTTGAGCGTATTTTCACAGCATACACACTATAGAATATAGGACAGCAGTTAAAGAGAAGTAGGACATCTCTGGGTACTTGTATAGGAAAGAAATTTCTTTTTTTCTCTGAAATTTTTTTAATGTTTATTTATTTTTGAGAGAGAAAGAGTGTGACTGGGGGAGGGGCAGAGAGAGAGGGAGACACAGAACTCAGGCAGGCTCTAGGCTCTGAGCTGTCAGCACAGAACTTGACATGGGGCTCGAACTCACGAACCATGAGATCGTGACCTGAGCCAAACTCAGATGCTTAACTGACTCAGCCACCCAGGTTCCCCAAGGAAAGAAATCACTAAGTCCTAGGGTGAAGTAGGAAAAACTAGTTGCAGAACAACGTGACCCCCTTGGACAGCAAAATTATTTTTTTAAGTTTATTTATTTTGAGAGAGAGAGAGCATTCTCGCAAGCTGGGGAGGGGCAGAGAAAGAGGGAAAGAGAGAATCTGAACCAGTCTCCATGCTGTCAGCACAGAGCCTGACACAGGGCTAGATCTCCAAAACCTGTGAGATCATGACCTAAGTCAAAATCAAGAGTCCGTCACTCAACCGACTGAGCCACCCAGGTGCCCCAAAATGATATTTTTCTATATGTTTATGCCACAAATCCATAACAAACAAGATCTGGCAGGATATATACCACATGTATGACTGTGTTACCTCTGGGGCAAAGGAAGAATTTCGCTATATTACTCCTGGGCTCTGCCACTTACTAGCTATGTGATCTTGGGCAAGTTATAGTGCCTCTCTGTGCCTCAGTTTCCTCATCTTTAAAATGGGGGTATGCTAGTAGCTACCTGATAAATGGTTGTGAGGATTAAATGAATTAATATACATGAATCACCTAGAATAGTGCCTGTAACACAGTGTAAGACAACTGTTAGTGTTTACTTGTGAAATTAAATTTTTCATTCTTTTGTGCCCTGTCACTGTGCTAAAACTTCTCTGTCTTGGTCAGAAGTAGGGGACAGCCAGCCCCTCACAATTCTTTCAGGGTCTTATGCAGAGGAAAAGCTTGAAAAGGTTTAAAGGGTTGTACTGAAGACACAGGGTTGAGACAAGGACAGCAGAGTAAGGTCAGGCCTGTGGATGGTGGGAAGGAGTAGGCCTGGAGGTGGGGGAGTGGAGGAGGGGACACAGCAGGGCCCCGGCTCCAAGAACAGGGCCCCATGACCATATTTCATCCAATTTAAGATCCATCATTATAATATGCACCATTATTTTATGTAACACTACGTAATATTTACATGTATCCCAACTATTACATGCGTCCCAATTTCAAAGATGTGAAAAGGCAAACAGATGTGCCTTGTAGAATCATTAAAATATGGATCTTTAAAGCGCTGAAAGATTATAATGCCTCACCCCAAATTTTTAATGTCCCACTAAACTAAGTATAACAGGTTTTTCCCTGTGATGATTACTTTGAAGTTTTTGAGGGAGAAATAGAAATGTCAAATTCTTTCCTTAAAACGTATCCCATATCTCATCTTCTTTATTCCCCTGCATGGGCTGAGTCAGCCTGTTGGGTGACCCAGGCCTGCCCTGGGGGAGGGGGTGAAGCCATACAACTGAGTTCTTTGAGCCTTCCGCCTGCCCCGAGGGCGGCAGCAGCTGGAAAAGCGCCCAGCTTTATGGGGAACAATGGTGCCAGCCAGTTGCGGGTGAAGCAGAGCTGAGCAGCCTGGCCTAGCCTGGCCTGGGTCCAAAAAAGTGACCTTGTACCTAAGGGGTCCACTCCATTTGGGCAAAGGTCTGTCCAGGGAAAGTGGACAGGGGATCCCCTTAACATTCCTAGTGAACAACTCTTGCATGAAATCCCAGAATCTCTCAGCCAGAGGACTGTAGGGCCCACGGGATTAAACTGTCCATTGTAGAGATAGGAAATCAAGGGCCTCAAAGGGGCTGAAACTTACTCACACAGTAAGTCAGAGGCAAACCTGGAGCCAGAATCCAGGTTCCCTCTGACTCACTGAGTCCACTGTCTTTGAGTCATGATTTGTACAATCTTTTATAAACATGCCCAGGTCATGTTGTTTTGACAGTGTCTGTCTGACACATTGGATAAAGTGACCCACCTGATCATTGGAATGAGATCCACATGACTTAAAGTAAGAATATCTCCAGGACAGGGGAGATCTGTGGGCACCTGCCTGCCCCCTACTCCTTCAAGCCAATCTTTACTGTGACATAGTAACTGCCTGGGTTCAAAGCCCACCTCTAATACTTCCCATGTGCATGATCTTGGGTAAATTACTTTGCCACTGTGGTAGCTAGTCTCCATGATGGCCCTTAGTTGTTTTCACCTCCTGATATCCAGTGTATAGTCAGTCCCCTCCTACAATGACTAGGGCTGATCTGTGTTACCACTAGGATGTTACAGAAATGACAGTGTGACTTCTGAGGCTAAGTCAGAAAATACATTTCAGCTTCCACTTTACTCTCTTGGATTGGTTGCTCTAGGAGAAGTCAGCTGCCATGTTGTCAGCACACTCCAGCATCCCAAGAGAGAGATCCACAGGGCAAATAACTGATAACCCTTGGCAACTGCCAACCGATTTGCCAGCCCTGTTCATGAGCCACCTTGGAACTGGATCCTCCAGCCCTAGTCAAGCTTTAAGATAACTGTAGCCCTGGTTTCTGGCTTGCCTAGGATCTCATGGAGTGCCCCAGGCTAGAATCAGTTAATTTGCTCTTAAATTCCTGACCCAGAGAAAATGTGTGAGATAATAAATGATTACTGTAGTTTTAAGCTGTTAAGCTTTAGAGTAATTTGTTATGCAGCAGCAGATAATGAGTATAGTCACCCTTTGCCTCCCTTTCCTCATCTTTGTAATGGAGATGACAACAGTACCTGCTTTGGGGATGCCTGGGTGGCTCAGTCAGTTGAGCGGTTGAGCGTACATTGGACTCAGGTCGTGAGCATTTTGGCTCAGGCCATGGTCTCATGGTTTGTGAAGAGCCCTACACTGTCAGTGCAGAGCCCGCTTGAGATTTTCTCTCTCTTTCTCTTTCTGCCCCTCCCCTGATCTCTCTCTCTCTCTCTCTCTCTCTCAAAAATAAATAAATAAACATTAAAAAAAAAAAACAACAACCAGTACCTGCTTCAGAGAATCACAGCAAGGATCAAGGATTTAAAAGAAGATTGCCTGGGGGGGGGATGGCTCCTAGCCAGATAGGAGCCAATATTACCGTATTATTTTACAGTCTTTATTAATTGAGAGCAGAGATGAAGTACTGTGTGAGGAAGAGAGCCAAGAGGGAGGATGAAGTAGCAACACCGAGTATCTCCTTGATTTTCTGGACAATTCAGTTCTGACTCTATACTCTCATATCCTCTCCAGAGACAGAGACAGAAGTCCTGTGGGAGGCTCAGTCTCCTGAGGAGGCAGAGGAGAACCATCCATTGCTCCTTGGAGCATTCCTTTTACAGTCTCAGTCTCTACCATCCCCACCTCTGGAGCTTATCAAGTAATTTCTTGCTCATCTGCTAGTAGGCCCTATCAACAGAATTCGCTTTATCACCGTGCTTTCCAGGATGTTCCCTTACCACTGGCAGCCACATCGCTAAGGATTGCTTTGGTCCTTCATGAATCTCTGAGAACCAAGTTTAAATTTTAACTCTTCTACTGTTGTGCCTTTTGTCAAGTCACTCAACCTCTTGAGCCCCATTTCCTCATCTGCCAAACAGAATTTTGCCTCAGGGCTGTTGGGGGAAGAAAAATGAAGCAAGATAGTGAAATATGAATGGTTTTAGTGGAAATAATACACTATAAATGCCCCCAAATCTGTCAGGTGCTGCCCAGCTCCGCGCTCTGCCCCATTCTCCCCATAGCCAGGGCCACTGAATTCTCACATGTAGGCTCTGGTCTTGCTCTGGGCTTGAGACCAACCTTGTTTTTTAATCAGGGGATTTTAAAGAGATTGGATTTCTTTAATCAGGGGCTCAGCTCTGAGTTGAAAATGTGCCCAGTACCATGTTTCCTATGTCAAAGACCAGTTCAAAATAAACTATTTTTAAATCAAAGTAATAAAATCACAGCATAGAATATTGACCTTAAATTTGTATGTGCATTGGAAGCAGCCCGAGCAATAAAGGTTGACACCTGGACCCCACCTCCAGAGGTTTCGATTTAGTTATCTAGGGTGTGTCTTGGACATTGAGATTTTTAAAAGCTCCCCTGCCTCACTCCCCTGAGTGAAACAATTGTTTTCAAGATACTGGACATCAGGTCATAAAGGACAATGATCTCCAAGAGCCTGGAAACCAATGAGGTGGGACCTATGATTTCCCCAAATTACTGTCCTGAGAGAGTTTTCAGGCTTATATGGTGCAGGGAGGGGGAACCCATATGGAGCCCAGCAGCCTCTGAGTTGGGGAGACAGAGCTGAGATTCTGGGAAGACAAAAGAGACTAGAGTTTGCAGAGCACCAGAAAGGAGAGACAGAGGATTCTGGAGAGATCTACTCGAGTATTCAGCTGAGTACTCGCTAGCACATGAATATGAAGAAACTATCCAAGGACAAGGAAAGAACCAGACAAAAGGTTTAGAGGTAACAGTGTTCAGTGCTCACGGAGGCCAGAGAATAGTGCCTGTTTCCACCGGCCAGACTGGCAAGCCTCATGATTCATAGGGCATTCAGTAGAATATACAGAAGGGTATTGCCTCAGCATGGAGAAAAATTGGTCCTAGACTAAGCACCGCTTTGGTCCCAACTATTCTTTTTTTTTTTAATTTTTAAATATTTATTTATTTTTGAGAGAGAGAGACAGAGTGAGAGCAGAGGAGAGACAGAGAGAGAAGGAGACACAGAATCTGAAGCAGGCTCCAGGCTCTGAGCTGTCAGCACGGAGCCCAGTGCGGGGCTTCAGCTCACGGACTGTGAGATCATGACCTGAGCTGAAGTCGGACGCTTAACCAACTGAGCCATCCAGGTGCCCCTGGTCCCACCTATTCTTAAAAGCAAGACTCAAAAGGATCAAACTGTTTCCAAATAACTGCATCTCAGAACAAAGTTGAAGAATACGCATAGAGTTACAAAAATATCCAGCAGCCAACAGGTAACATTCCCAATAGCTGGCATTCAATAGAAAAATGTTCTAGTCATGCCAAGCAGGAAATAATGAGAAGAAAAATGAACGGAAACTGACTCAGGAGCCCCTGGGTGCCTCATTGGGTTGAGCCTCCGACTTCAGCTCAGGTCATGATAACGCGGTTCCTGAGTTAGAGCCCCACGTTGGGCTCTCTGCTGTCAGCACAGAATCTGCTTCAGATCCTGTCTCCCTCTCTCTCTGCCCCTCCCTGGATTGTGCTCTCTCTCTCCCTCTCTCAAAGAATAAACATAAAAAAATTAAAAATAATGAACAAAGCATCATTGAGCTGTGAGATAACATCAAGCAGTCTAATACACATTAACAGGGGTCTCTGAAGGTGAGACAGAAAAATTATTTGAAGCAATAATGGCTGAAAATTTTCCAAATATGATGACATAATTGCTTATGTAGAAAAAAAAACCCAAGGGAAACTGCTTTTTAAAAAACTACTAGAACTAATAAAAAGATCAATATACAAAAATAAATTGCATTTCTCTATACTAGCAATGAATAACTAGAAATTGGAATAGAAATATTATTTATAGTAGCATCCAAAACTATGAAATACTTAGGAATAAGTTTGATAAAGGGTATGAAATATCCCTGTACTCCAAAAACTACAGAACACTGCTGAGAGACTTAAAGACTTAAATAAAGGGGCGCCTGGGTGGTTCAGTCGGTTGAACGTCCAGCTTCGGCTCAGGTCATGATCTCACAGTTTGTGGGTTCGAGCCCTGCGTCAGGCTCTGTGCTGACGGCTAGCTCAGAGCCTGGAGCCTGTCTTCAGATTCTGTGTCTCCCTCTCTCTGACCCTCCCCTGCTCACGCTGTCTCTCTCTCTCTCAAAAATAGATAAAACATTAAAAAAATTAAAAAAAGACTTAAAGACTAAAGGCTTAAATAAATGGAGAAATATACTGTGTTATGGGTCACAAGACTTAATTCTCCCCAAATTGACCTAGATATTCAATGCAATCCCAGTTAAAAATTCCAGTGGGCTTTTTGTAGAAATTGACAGGCTGGTTCTATTTATTATTATTACTTATGCTTTTTTTTTTTTTTTTGAGAGAGAGAGAATGAGTCGGGGAGGGGCAGAAGGAGGGAGGAGGTGGGGAGAATATTAAGCAGTCTCCATGCCCAGCACAGAGCCCTACACAGGGCTTGATCTCCTAATGGGAGTTCACAACCAGGGCTGATATCAAGAGTTTGGCGCTTAACCAACTGAAACATCCAGGTGCTCCTCATTCTTAATAATAACATATTTACTTATTTGCTTTATCCTATACTATACATACATTCAGTAGTTCCAAAATTACCATGCCAATATTAATAGTAACAGTAAAAATACCAAATGGGGTCACCTGTGTGGCTCAGTTGGTTAAGTGTCTGACTCAGGTCATGATCTCACAGTTTGTGAGTTTGAGCCCCGTGTTGGGCTCTGTGCTGACAGCTCAGAGCCTGGAGCCTGCTTCGGGTTCTGTGTCTCCTTCTCTCTCTGGCCCTCCTCCACTTGTGCTCTGTCTCTCAAAAATAAATAAATGTAAAAAAAATTAAAAAACAAAACAAAAATACCCCATCAAATGAAGCTTTTGTCTTCAGAATACATCTCCTTAAGTATGTAGACTCTCTGTGTTCAGAAGTCACTTATTCATTTTAAGCCATGGGAATGAATTTTATCACTTTTATGGAGAAGAGAACCAGTCCTTGAGGACAGCAGCATTTAGATGTCAGATGAAACAGTTGGCAGGAAGAAAAGCTGCAATTTGAGGTGTCACAGGGACTCAGAGAAGAGTTTTTCATTACCAGTGGAGAGTCCACAATTGTATTGGCAGCTGCTTAGAGCTCACACATGACATAGACAGATGTTACTAATAATAACAAAGATATATTTATTGGATAGTTTTTTATATTCCAGTGTGAAATAATAGAAAAAGTTTGTGTATATATATATATATATATATATATATGTTTCTGCCCCTGGTTCCTGGCACAGAGCTCCTAAAACCCTTGTAATTTTCCAAGTGATAAAAGCGCTAGGAGCATCTTTTGCTCTAATATTTTGTCTTTGACCCTGGCTCCCAACACAGAGCTCCTAGATTGCTTGGGATTTCCTGGGTGATAGTGTCTCTTATTCTAATGGGTCAACTCTTGTTCCTGAATAGCTTTTGGAATGGGGGCTGGTCACCAGAAAGACCAAGTCATGATTAGAGGCTTGGAACTTGCAACCCCACAACCTCAGGGAAGGTAGAGGAGCTGGAGATTGAGTTAATGACCAAGAATCATTAACTAAGAAGGGGCATCTGGCCGGCTCAGTCAATGGAGCATGTGACTCTTGATCTCGGGGTTGTAAATTCAAGCCCCATATTGGGTGTAGAGATTACTTAAAAATACAATCTTAAAAAAAAAAAAGGAAGAATCATTAACTATGTGATGAAACCTCCATAAAAATTCCAAAAGTTTGGAGTGTGGGGTGCTTCTGAGTTGGTAAGCACATCCATGTTCCAGGACAGTGGTGCACCCCAATTCCACAGGGCAGATGTTTCTAGATGTCACACTATGTGTATCTTCATCTGGTTGTTCATGTGTATCCTTAAAATATCCTGGGTAATAAATCAGCAATAGTAGGTAAATTATTCTCCTAGGTTCTGTGAGCCACTCTAGCAATTTACCAAACTTGAGAAGGGGGTCATGGGACTCTCCAATTTGTAGCCAAGTGGGACAGAAGTTGTGGTAACTTGGGGACCCATTACTTGTGATTGCTGTCTGATGTCGGTGTCTTATTGGACTGAGGGAGCCCTTAACCTGTGGGAACCATGCTAAGTCCAGGCAGTTAGTGTCAGAATTGCTTGGTGTGGAAAACCCACACATCTAGTGTCAGAAGTATTTTGAGTGTGGTAGTTGCAGTGTGAGAGTACAGGAAAACCATGAATTTTTCCTAGACAGCCAGGCACTGTGTTTATTACCTTACACACAGCGACCCATTTAATCTTTGTAGTAAGCCTGTGGGGTCAGCATTGTTACCATGTCCATTCTCCATGTGAAGAATTGAGTTACAGAGATTAGACAACTCCCCCAAGGCCACATAGCAAGTGAGGAGACTTGATTTCTCGCCCAGGCAGTTTACCTCTCATAATGAATGCCCACTGGATTTGGAAACATAGCAGTTGTTAGTGGCCTTAAGAAAAGCAATTTTAGGGGTGCCTGGGTGGCTCAGTAAGTTAAATGTTAAGTGTTAAGTGTCTGACTCTTGATTTCAGCTCAGATCATATCTCACAGTTTCGTGAGTTCGAGCCCCAGGCATCTGTCAGCGCAGAGCCTGCTTGGGACTCTGTCTCTCTCTGCCCCTCCCAGCTTGCACTCTCTCCATCTCTCTCAGAATAAATAAACTTTAAAAAAGTTTTTTTTTTAAAAAGCAATTTCGGGGACACCTGGGTGACTCAGTTGGTTAAGCGTTTGACTTCAGCTCAGGTCATGAACTCGTAGTTTGTGAATTCAAGTCCTGCATCAAGTTCTGTGCTAACAGCTCAGAGCCTGGAGCCTGCTTTGGATTCTATGTCTCCTTCTCTGCTCCTCCCCTGCTTGCACTCTGTCTCTCTGTCTCTCAAAAATAAAAGATTTTTTTAAAAAAAGGCAATTTCAGTGGAAAGAAGGGGACAGAAGCTAGACTGGAGTATGGTGAAGAGTAGATATGGAGGGAGAAAGCAGAGACACCAAATTGAGTTCGTTTTTTGAAAAAGTCTGGCTATGAAAGGGAACAAAGGATAGAAATACAGATAAAGGGGATGCAGAATCAAAGGAGAGTTGCTTACTTATTTTTTGATGTGGTAGGATCCAAAACATGTTCGTTTGCTGACAGACTAAACCAACAGAGAGGGAGAAACCAGTGAAGCAGAAAAGAGAGTAGAATTGAGAGGGTGAAAGGGCTTGGGACCCTGAGACCCAGAGCATCAATGGAGGAGATGGTTTTAGATAAGGCATGAGATAGCTCTTCATTTGGCACAGATGGGAAAGTAAAGGAGTTCTCTTGACTTCCATTTCCTCAAGGAATTTAAGACAACATTGCCAGCTGAAAGTGGAGAGAGTTCTTGAGAGAGGGTTGAAGGAGAGGAGAATGTATGAAACAGTTGTCTGATAGAGTGAGCCAAAGACATTATCCTGTAAGACTGAGACCCCACTGGGGTTTATGTACTTGAATCAAAAGTAAAACAAAGCTAAGATGTGTGGTTTTCTCCAGCTGTATTCAACATGGTTGCCAGAGAAGGCAGGCAGATGATGGGGCTCATTCTGGGTTGGGAATTACCCAGGGGAGGATGGGGCAAGGAGTTGACCACAGTGACAGAGCAAGGAATCCATGGAAGGCACATGGAACTGAGGGGATGTGTGAGCAGTGTATCAGGGCCAACGAATTTGTGGTTTCAGTGAGGTCAGTGATGTGTAGGGAAGGAAAAATTCTTCCTCTGCCCCTCAAGGTCTTACACCTGGACTAAGACTTAAATTTACATTAGAAAGATTAACAGGAAAAATTCCTAGAGTTTTATTTTGTGCATACAGAAGCCCAATGATGAAATTGAGAGCTGAACAAATGACTGCTACAGTCAGTTTTTATACAGTTTAGACAAAGAGACAGTAAGTTTGTGAGGAATTGACAGGATAAAGAAAACAGATGTTTGGGAGCTTTAATTAGTAAAGAATTCTAAGTGGAATTTGTGCTGAGGTAGTAGATTAGTAAAAAAAAGTATCAAGGTTTATTTCTACAGCTTTCTGGGCTTTAAAGTTCCTATCTCTGGTAGTAAGGATGTCTTTTTATTCCCTAGTACAGGGAAAGTTTTTTCCTTTTTTTTTTTTAATTTTTTAATGTTTATTTTTGTGAGAGAGAGAGAGAGAGAGAGAGAGAGAGCAAGAGCAAGTGGCGGAGGGGCAGAGAGAAAGGGAGACACAGGATCCAAAGCAGGCTCTAGGCTCTGAGCTGTGAGCACAGAGCCAGATGCGGGGCTTGGACTCACGGATCACAAGATCATGATCTGAGCCGAAGTCAGCGCTTAACCAACTGAGCCAACCAGGCATCCTGGGAGAGTTTTTTTCATATGGGAGATTTGTTTCCAGATTTCAGCAGGACAGAAGAGGGTCTGAGTGTCCTTGCACTGGTCGCTTCCCAAGTAGCTTCAATTCAAAATAATCAGTACGTCCTTGTGGTATGTTTTAGGTGGTCTGCCGTTGGCCTCTACAGAAAAAGGAGAGGAGGTGGTGAAGGGAAATCGAGGGTTCAGACTTGGTGTTCAGGTATGACCCTGGGAGACCAAGGTCATTGAGGAGGAGGAGGCCAAGGAAGGCTGTGATGTTGAACCAGTCATCCTAGAAGGATGTCAGGCATAGAGGTGAGAAGTAAAACAACTAGGCTTTCTGCAGGGGAGGAAATAGAATTTAGAGATGGCAAGGAGCATTCTTTATTTTTTTTAATGTTTATTCTTGAGAGAGAGTGAGAGAGAGAGAGCGCGCGCGTGCGCGCGCGCGCGCGCACACACACACACACACACACACACACACACACACACGGGGGATGGGCAGAGAGAAAGGGGGACAGAGGATCCGAAGCAGGTTCCTCACCATCAGCGCAGAGCCCAGTGTGGGGCTCGAACCCACAAACTGTGAGATCATGACCTGAGCCAAAGCCGGATGCTTAACTGACTGAACCACCCAGCCGCCCTTCAAGGAGCATTCTTTTTTTTTTTTTTTTTTTTTTTAATTTATTTTTGAGAGACAGAAAGAGCGCGAGCAGGGGAGAGTCAGAGAGAGAGGGAGATACGGAATCCGAAGCAGGCTCCAGGATCTGAGCTGTCAGCACAGAGCCCGATGTGGGGCTCGAACCCTTGAACTGTGAGATCATGACTTGAGCCGAAGTTGGACGCTTAACTAACTGAGCCACCCAGGCGCCCCCCAAGGAGCATTCTTAAGGTCACACAGGGATGTTGACGCTGGCGCTGAAATTTGAGGCCAGCTCTGCCTAATCGTGGAGACTGGGTCAAACCTCTACTCTGTTGAATCAGTGAATTCAGCCTCTGAGGCTTGGGGCCCTAAGTGCTTTTGTCTCCTCTCCTGCAGGACTGGCCTCTGCCAGGCTACCACATGCCAACTGCTGGCTTACCCCAGCTGCCTACCCCCATCATTTTTGAATCCTGCATTCTGTTCATTGTCATGGACTTTTTCTCTTCCCCTTTAGCTGACTCTGCTCCAGAACCTGTTCCACCCTGGAGGCTGAGCAATAGCTTCAGATTCTGCTGTGCCACATCCTGTCCCATGACTAGGCCTTCTTCTGACATGGACTGTAAGAGAAATGATAGTGACAATGAAAATAACAGCACCTACTTCTGTTACCATTAACAAGCACCCACTCTGTGCCAAACTTGGCAATATGTCCTTTCTCATTTGGGCCTCATGACATCTAATTATTTTATCCATTTTACAGATGAGAAGACAAAGGCTCAGTCACTTGTCTGTGACCACATAGGCAGGAAGTTGCAGAGCTGAAGTCAATCCTGAGAACGGTTAGCTCTCACAGTCCTTGTCCTTTGCAAATTATGAAAATTAAATGAAATCATGGGCATCATAGTATAACACATTTTTATTAAAATAACTTTTAAAAATAATTGCGTGATTTCTGACCCCCGTCAACCAAAGCAGGCTGGCTTTGCCTGTCAAGTCTCCTGCAAGAATTCCTTGGAAGCTTTGGGGGTGTCTTTCCTGTGTTCCAAAACAAGTCCTGTCAGCTGCCACATGACCTTACCATTGCTAATCCTAATTGAGTAGGTTCTTAAAGGGTGCCTGGCATCTGGCCTAGCATTCTATGCACGTGATTTCATATACACGTCCACATACCCCTAATATACATATATTAAATATAAATGAATTAAATATATATATACACATACATATATAATATTGTTTCTATTTCACAAATGAGGCACAAAGAAGTAAGCGTGGTAGCTATGGGGAGCATCCAGAACTCAGGGCTGGCAAAGCAAGTTGTAGTATCCATCCCCACAATAGTGATCCTGGCATGTCTCCTGGCCTGAAATCTCGGGGTGCTTTCGGGAGTTGTTCCTAATTGTATACAATCCCCTAGACTGCGGTCTGGCTCTCATGGACATTCTATAAGCTACCCAGGATCCTTTATTGAATTTCCTTCCTCCTCAAACTGGAGAGAGTTGGTTTCTTTTATTTCCAACTAAGATTTCTTTTCTTTTTTCTTTTTTTGCCACTAAGATTTCTGATTGATGTGCTCCATAGCAACTCTATCTGGTATGTGTATTATTTGTATTATTTTAAAAGTACTTTTGAGTTATTTAATCGGTGTTTTAAAGTAATTATATAGGTGCTTGTGACTCTACCATCCCCAAATAAAATGCAGAACCTGACAGCCATTTGCCCTCTACCACACCCAATCCTTTCCTCCACCACAGTGTCCATCCTCTTGAACCCTGTGTTCATCGTTCCCTCTTTTTTATTCTCAAAAATTTCTTGCTGAAAAAAATTTTTTAATGTTTATTTGTTTCTGAGAGAGACAGAGACAGAGCACGAGCAGGGGTGGGGTGGGGGTGGGCAGAGAGACGGGGGACACAGAATCCGAAGCAGGATCCAAGCTCTGAGCCATCAGCACACAGCCTGACATGGGGTTTGAACTCGTGAGCTTCGAGATCATGACCTGAGCTGAACTTGGACGCCCAACCTACTGAGCCACCTAGGCACCCCTATTCTCAAAAATTTCTATTGAATTATAACATACGTATAGTGAAGTGTATAAATATCAAGTGTACAATTCAAATTTATATGTGTGTATAGGCTTTTGTGAAACCAGGTCAGTAATACAGAATATTACCTATGCCCCAGAAGGCTCTCTCACGACCCCTCCCAGCTAATTTCTGATGCTGCAGAGAAACCAGTATTCTTACCTCTATTACCTTATGTTTGTTTTGCCTATTCTTAAACATTAAAAGAAAATGTATGCAAGTATACTTTTTATGGGTGTATATTCTTTTTTTTGTTGTTGTTTAGCTTCTTTCTTTTTTTCTTTTTTTAAAAGTTTTATTTTTGAGAGGGAGAGAGAGAGAGAGAGCATGAGCAGGGGAGAGGCAGAGAGGGAGGGAGACACAGAACCTGAAGCAGCCTCCAGGCTCTGAGCTGTCAGCACAGAGCACGATGCACAGCTTGAACCAGGAATGGTGATATCGTGACCTGAGCCGAAGTCAGACGCTTAACCGACTGAGGCATCCAGATGCCTCTAGCTCGCTGGCTTGCTTGCTTGCTTGCTTCCTTCCTTTTTAAATGTTTATTTATTTGTCTTAAGAGAGAGAGAGAGAGAGAGAACACAAGTGGGGGATGAGCAGAAAAAGAGGGACAGAGAATCCCAAGCAGGCTCCACGCTGTAAGCTCAGAGCCCGACGTGGGGCTCAATCTCATGAACCATGAGATCATGACCTGAGCCAAAATCAAAGAGTCAGACACTTAACTAACTGAGCCATCCCGTTGCCCCTATTTAGCTTCTTTCATTTATCATTATGTTTGTGCAAATTCATCTATTTTTTCACACATAGTGGTAGTTTGTACTTTTTATTTTGTATTTCATTGTATGAATATGCCATAATTTATTTTATTCATTCTCTCATTGATAACATTTGGGTTGTTCTCTTTCCTTTGTGTGTTGCTTTATTTCATCTATATGTATTTCTAAAAAGATCATCTCCATGTTTATAACTGTGGAAACTGAGGTTCAGAGAAGTTAGACTTCCCTGAGGTTGCACAGCAAATAAGCAGCAGAACCAGGATTGACTCTACATCCTAAGTTCTGCATTTCAGCTGCAGAAGAGTGGAAGAAAAGCCCTTGGTCTTTTCTACTCTCTGAGACTGTGGGATTGCCATGGGGGGTCCAAAAGATCCAGGTGGCCTGCCCCTCCCTGGCGGCAGCAGGATTGTGATGAAGCTTGGTGTCTGGAAGCTCATTCTTACTCTCTCAGGCAGCAGCACAGGTTTCTAACAGCAACTTCTGCATCTATTATGTTGGGCAATGTTTGAAACGTTCAAGGTTCAGGGGCCCCGCCCCTGTCCCTCTCCAACCCTAGGGGAGGCAGAGCTGGGTGTGGAGCCACCAGTTAGGCAGGCTTACTCTGGCCACCCTGATGGATGGCCTTGGGTTTGCTCCCAGCTGCACTTGTCATCATGCTGCCTTAGTGGTTTGTCCTTTGCATACACTCTGTGACATGACTTACTCATATTTTCTTTAAATCAACTCACTTAAAAACATTTTTTTAATGTTTGTTTATTTTTGAGAGAGAGAGAGACAGAGTGTGAGTGGGGGAGGGGCCGAGAGAGAGGGAAACACAGAATCCGAAGCAGGCTCCAGGCTCTGAGCTGTCAGCACAGAGCCCGAGGCAGAGCTCCAACCCACAGACTGAGAGATCATGACCTGAACTGAAGCTGGATGCTTAACCAACTGAACCACCCAGGCACCCCCAAATCAACTCACTTTTTAAAAACAATTTTAGTTATTTTCTACACTTCTATTTTTCAAATAGCTAATATAAGCATTTGATACACTATTCAAAGAGTATGAAAAGATGTAGAAGGAAAATGTTTTCCTCCCACTCTTATTTCCCAGCCACCCAATTCCTTTAAGAGACATCCTCTTTATTAATTTCCTTTGTGTCTTCCAGAGATACTCTATGCAAGTACAAGCAAATGGAGAGTCTACTTATTTTAATTTTTTTACCAAATGTTTAGACTTTATTTTCTAAGTAAAATAAATTGGAGTCTATTTCCTATCAGTGTATATAGATCTCCCTTGCTTTTTTCTTTATTAAGGTTGGAGAGTTTTCCAGGACCATGATTTATCTCATCCCCTACTCACGGACCTTATTTCCAGTTTTTTCCTATTACAAACAATGTTATGCTAAATAAGGAGATTCAGCTGCTATTTTGCTCATTGCATATTTATCTGTAATTCCTAGAGATGGAACTGCTGGAGCAACTGGCATATGTGGGGGTTTTTGTATTTTTTTTTCATGTGTGTTTTTTAAAACCACTTTATAGAGGTATAATTAACATATCATAAAATTTACCCAATTTAAATTCAAAGATTTGTAGCAAATTTATTGAGCTGTGCAACCATCATCGTAATTTATTTTTAGAATATTTTCATCACCCCAATAATATCCCTCATGGTCATTTACAGTTAATTTCCATTCTAATACCCCAGCCCAGGCAACCACTTATCTGCTCTCTGTTTCTATAGATTTGCCTTTTCTGGACATTTCATGTACTTACCATGGAGTCATACAAGATGTGATCTTTTGTGTCCAGCTTTTTTCATTTAGCTTAATGTTTTGAGGTTCATTCATGACATAGCATGTATCAATAACTCATTCCTTTTCATTACTGAAAAGTATTCCATTGTATGGCTATAACACATTTTTTTTTTTAATCAGTCACTGATTAATGGACATTTGAGTTTTTTTTTATTTTCACTTTTTGGCTATTATGAATAATACCTCTGTGAACATTTCCATGCAAATCATTGGTGTTCATATATTTTCATTTTCCTTGGGTAGATACCTAGAAGTGGAATTGTTGGGTCATGTAATAAATTTATATTTAACTTTTTAAGAAACCAAGAAACTGTTTTCCAAAGTGTCTGTGCCATTTTACATCCCTACCAGCAATGTATAAGACTTCCTGTTTCTCCACATTCTTGCCACTGTTTGTCATTGTCTGTTTTATTATTATTATTATTATTATTATTATAACCATTCTAGTAGATATAAAATGGCATGTCATTGTGGTTTTAATTTGCATTTCACTAATGACTAATGACGTTGGGAATCTTTTCATGTGTTTATTAGTCAATCCTGTAGCTTCTTTGGTGAAATGGTAAAAATGCTCATTTTAAAAAATGTTTGTTTTTTTTTTTGAGAAAGAGAGAGAACGTGTGTGAATGGGGGAGGATCAGAGAGAGAGAAAGAGAGAGGGACAGAGGATCCAAAGTGGGCTCTGTGATGACAGCAGCAAGCCCGAAGCGAGGCTTGAACTCACAAACAGAGAGATCATGATCTGAGCCAAAGTCTGACTCTCAAGTGACTGAGCTACCCAGGGGCCCCCCAAAATACTCATTTTTAAGGGGGTTGTTTGTCTTCTTGTTATTGAATTTTGACAGTTCTTTGTATATTCTGGATACAAATATTCTGAGCAAATATTTTCTCCCAGTCTGTAGCTTAGCCTTTCTTTTTTTTTTTTTAAGAGAGTATTGACCCATTTTTATAATTTTCTTGAGAGAGCATGAGTCGGGGAGGTGCAGAGAGAGAGGGGAAGAGAGGATCTGAAGTGGGCTCCATATTGACAGCAGAGAGCTTGATGCAGGGCTCGAACTTAAGAACCATAAGATTATGGCCTGAGCCAAAGTCAGACACTGAACTGACAGAGCCACCAGGTGCTCCTATTTTATTTTATTTTTTTTAAGATTTAATTGTTTAAAGTAATCTCTATATCCAACGTAGGGTTGAACCCCAACCCTGAAATCAAGAGTCACACAGTCCACTGACTGAGCCACCCAGGCACCCCTTATTTTTATTTTTTTGAGTAGGCTCCACACCCAATGTGGGGCTTGAAGTCATGACCCTGAGATCAAGAGTCACATACTCTACTGACTGAGCCAGCCAGGCACCCTGTCTTTCATTTTCTTAATGGTATCTTCAAAAAAAATTTTTTTAATGTTTATTCATCTTTAAGAGAGACAGAGACAGAGACAGAGTGTGAGCAGGGATAGTGGGGAGACACAGAATCCAAAGCAGGCTCCAGGCTCTGAGCTGTCAGCGTAGAGCTCGATGTGGGGCTCGAACCCACGAACCGTGAGATCATGACCTGAGCTGAAGTTGGACGCTTAACCGACTGAGCCACCCAGGCGCACCCCCCCCTTTATTTAAAAATTTTAAATGTTTTTTAATGGTATCTTTAAAAAAATTTATGGACGCAAAATTCACAAAACATAAAATCAACCATTTAAAATTAAACAAATCAGGGTGCCTGGTTGGTTAAGTCGGAACCGCATACAACTCTTGATCTTGGGGTCAGAGATTGGGTTGGGCATAGAGATTACATGTATTATGTAGGATTAATCAATCAATCAATTAATCTTAAAAAATAAAATTGAACAATTCATTAATGGTGCCTTTTGAAATAAAAATTTTTGAATTTTGATGGTCAAATATATCAAAATTTTTGTATAGATAATTTGCTGTGTCATATCAAAGAAACTTTCTTCCTGATCCAAGGTCTGGAAGATTTTTCTCCAGTGTCTTCTAAAAGTCTTATTGTTTGACTCTTCTCTTTAGGTTTCTGATCCATTTGAGTTATTTCTTGTGTATAGTATAAAATAGGAGTAGTATAAGTTCATCTTTTTACATATGGATATCCTGATGTATGTATTTCTAATTTCAATAGATATGGCCAATTGTCTTCCTAAAACACAACTGGCATCATACCAATCAGCAGTGAGCATGGCTGTTTTCTCACACTCTTGCTAACACAAGTGAGATATCAAACTTTTTGTTATAGGCAAATCTAATAATGAAAACATAGCAACTCGGGGTGCCTGGGTGGCTCAGTCAGTTAAGTATCTGACTCTTGATTTTGGCTCAGGTCATGACCTCACGGTTTGTGAGTTCGAGCCCAGAATTGGTGCAGAGCCTGCTTGGGATTCTCTCTCTCTGCCCCTCCCTCATGCTCATGCTCTCCCTCAAACTACATAAATAAACTTAGAAGAAAAAAAAAGAAAGCATAGCATCTCATAGCTTTACTTTGCTAAATTTCTACTTTAGCCACATCCTAACACTATTGTGAAATATATTAGCTCAATGCATTAGCTATATATTGTTTCAGCATATATTACTATATATTACCAAGAAATGCAGGTAACTGGACCATTTAACCTTGCGGGACCTGCCCCTCCTTCCCTCCAACTTTAGAAGGTTCTCAAGGACTGAAAACAAAGTCATAGTTCCCATATATCTAATTGAAACCTTTGCCACCTCAGAAGTTTGCATAAATGGAGGCTGAGTTCTAACATTCCCAGGATTGTTTCTGGTCTGACACCTTCCCGGCTTGCATAAGGTGACCTGGATGCTTGTTGCTTGACTCTATTTTTGCCTGAGGAATTGTATGCATGACTTTAATTTTTTTTTAAAAGAGATATAAACTCTGGTTTAAGATAGACATTTCCAGTGAGTACTATAGGCAAGAAATAATTCTGATCTGCAATCTGTAGACATGGGTCAGTAGGGCTTTACTAGGATGAGGACAACTTTAGATTTGAGAGCAAGAAAAGAGGGAACTGGGGATAATGAATAGGAATGGAAGCTCTGACATGCTGTTTATTATCCAAGAGAGTTCTTCAGTCCTGCAATCACTCATCTGAATCTCAGTCCTCCCAAAAACTGCAGGAGGAGGTGCTCAGAGCTCCTTATGGCTATTTATTTTTATAACTTTTTTTCTACTTCTATATTCAATATGGAAAATCTGAAGGATACAGAGAAGCAGAGTCTCCTTTTTGCGTTGATTCAAGAAGAGACAGTTGTGAAATAGGTG
Source organism: Cryptoprocta ferox (assembly GCA_028646485.1). NCBI lineage: Eukaryota > Metazoa > Chordata > Mammalia > Carnivora > Eupleridae > Cryptoprocta > Cryptoprocta ferox. The sequence continues at coordinate 23,319,382 of CM053576.1, read as the reverse complement.
AAAGAGACAGTTCTAGGTTGAAATATCAGGTCTGTTTCTTGCATTCTCTGTGAATTTTGGCAAGTCACCCAACCCTTTCTAACCTCTGTTTCCACCTCTAGAAAAGCAGTAATCACAATGCCTCCTATCTCATCGGGGATGAATATTGGCACATCTAGTTCAGGACATACAATGAGCACTCAGTGTGTCTCTGTCTCCTTTCACAATTTACAAATAAAGTTTCATCCAAGCAGTTCCTGAGCATCCTTAAGGTGTTATTATATGCCAGAGGAAATACAGGGATGGATAAGACTGTGGCTTTGCCCTTGAAGAACTTATGGTTTCGGGAAGGAGAGATTAAATGGTCCGCTCTGCTGCCTTTTGATAAAATAGACATATGATCCCAATTTGCAGATGTCAGCAGAGGCCCCGAGAGCCCAAGAAATACAGCAAGTAAATAGGGAGGCAACTGGAATGCAATTAATAGGAATATTGGGACAGAAGCGATGAGAGAGGAATTTTGGAAATAAAATCATGCCGGTTTGTAGTTTAAAAGAAACAAACAGGGTCACCTGGCTGGCTCAGTCAGTAGAACATGTGACTCTTGATCTCAGGGTCATGAGTTCAAGCTCCACATTGGGCATAGAGCCTATGTAAAAAAAAGAAAAAGAAAAAGAAAAAAAAAAGAACAAGTGGGAGATGGAGATACCTGGGAATGAATCAAGGGTTACAAATCTAGCCCTGAAGGTGGACTGCATTTTGTTTGTACAGAATTTAACCCCCACCCAATATTTTATTATGAAAATTTTCCTTTTTGTTTTTAAGTTTATTTATTTTGAAGAAAGGGGGGAGGGGGGAGGGGCAGAAAGAGGGAGAGACAGAATCCCAAGCAGGCTCCACTCTGCCAGCACAGAGCCTGACGCTGGGCTCGAACTCGCAAACTGTGAAATCATGACCCGACCTTAACCAACTAAGCCACCCAGGTGCTCCTATTAATGAAACTTATCAAACATATAGAATAGTTGAAAGAACTGTGCGGTGAACATCCATCTATCCACCACCTAGATTCTATGGTCGTTAACAGCTTGCTGTATTTGCTTTGTCATGTATGTATTCATTCATCTAGCCCTCCATCCATCTATCTTACTCTTTGATGCAATTCAAAGAAGCTGCAGAGTTCATTCTACCTCTAGACATTTCAACATGCCTACTGTTAAGAGTTCAGTATTTGCTTTTGTTTTTAGGTTAATTTTATATACAGTGATATGCATAGATCTCAAGTATAACTTTTGCTGAATTGTGACAAATGCATACAATCATGGAATCCACATCCCTAACAAGGTACTGAGAGAACATTTTCAACACCTCCAAAAATTCCCTCCTGTCAGAGGCAACCACTATTGTGAATTTTTTCACCATTGATTAGGTTTTACCTATTCTAGAACACTGCACAAATAGAATTATAGATTGTATACTTTTTTCTATAAGGCTTCTTTCTTTTAGCATGATGTCTGAGACTTATCTATTTTGTGTAATTTTTTTATTTCCTAGTAGTATTCTGTTGCATGAATGTCTATAACACAGTTTATCCATTTTCCTGTTGAAAGAACACGCAGAAGTTTTAAATTGGTTGTAGGTTTGACTTCAAATCCTGGCTCTGCTACTTGCAATATATGTCACCGTGTGCTGGTTACTTTGTGTCCTTGAGACTCAGTTTCCTAGTCTGCATAATGGGGAAAATTATAGCTATTGTTTATTGAGTGCTTGCTATGTGCCTGCTTGGCATTGTTCCAAATGTTTTACATACTCATTACTCATTTAACCCTCATAATGACCCACAAGATAGGGTATATTACGATTCCTATTTTATAGATTTGGAAACTGAGCACCTAACCTAGGTTGCTGGGGGTATCCAATGAGATAGTATGTGTGAAACACTTGGGACTCTATTTGGTGATTACAATGTAGAAAGTAAACAATGGCTGTTATTTTTCATTTTACCTTATTGGCCCTTAGAGGAATTTAAGTTTACTACCCTAATGGAGAAATGTATAAGGCCTCGGGAACAGGGTTTCCAGATAAATGCAGATGTCCAGTTAAATTTGAATTTTATTTTGTTTTAAAGTTCATTTATTTTGAGAGAGAGCTACTGCGTGCATGTGTGTGTGCAGGCGCACACATGCTGGGGAGGGGAAGAGAGAGAGAGGGAGAGAGAGGATCCCAAGCAGGCTCCATGCTCTCAGTGCAGAGCCTGATGTGGGTCTCTATCCCATGAACCGTGAGATCATGACCTGAGTCAAAATCAAGAAGGTCAACCAACTGAGCCACCCAGGTGTCCAAAATTTGAATACTAGACAAGGAAAATAATTTTAGCATAACTATGTTACATCAATATTTGTCACATATTAATGCTAAAAAGTTATTCATTGTATATCTGAAATTCAAATTTATTTTTTTTAATTTTTTTTCCTTTTATAGTTTATTGTCAAGTTGGTTTCCATATAACACCCAGTGCTCATCCCAACAAATGCCTCCTCCATGCTCATCACCCCCCCTACCCCTCTCCCCCACCCCCATCAGCCCTCAGTTTGTTCTCAGTGTTCAAGAGTCTCTCATGGTTTGCCTCCCTCCCTCTCCCCAACTATTTTTTCCCCTTGCCTTCCCCCATGGTCATCTGTTAAGTTTCTCCTGTTCCACTTATGAGTGAAAACATATGGTATCTGTCCTTCTCTGCCTGACTTATTTCACTTAGCATAACACCCTCAAGTTCCATCCACATTGCTACAAATGTCCAGATGAAATTCAAATTTAATCGAGCATCCTAAATTTTTATTTTCTAAGTCTGGCAACCATACTTGGGAGGAAGTGACTAAGGTGACTAGGGACAGAACTAGTGTACCTCATTTTGCCAATGAGGAAACAGTCTTTTTTAATTTTTTAATTAATTAATTAATTACTTTATTTATTTATTTATTTATTTATTTGAATAATCTCTACACCCAACTTGGGGCTCAAACTAATGACCCCAAGATCAAGAGTCACGCACTCGGAAGACTGAGTGACTAAGCCAGCCCCTAAAGATTTTATTTTTAAATAATTGTTATACCCAACATGGGACTCGACTTTACAACCCCCAGATCAAGAGGCACATGCTCTACCGACTGAGGCAACCAGGGGCTATGAGAAAACATTCTTAAAGAGGGCAAATGAGGGAGCCATGGGGTCTTAAGTAGATCCAGATCTCAGGCTCCCAGAAGCCTCATCTAGTGTCTTCTCTTCTTCAATGCACAGCTCTGCCACTTTTCATGTCTTCTCCTGCCTCTGGCAGTTGAGTGCAGAGTGGCTTCAGGGAAGAAGGGGACAGCAACATGACTCAGTGTTCTGTAGGGAAAGCCAGTAAGTGACAGGCAGCTTGTGGGCTGCTGGGGTTTCTCTTCCCATTCCTTTCAGCTCTGCATCCCTGCTTCCTTCCCTCTTTCTTTGCCCAGAGGCCTGGAAGGCTCCTTCCCTTGCAGGTGGTGACCTCCTTCCGGCTTCCTACCCCAACTCTAGCATGGTTAGGTTTTGGCCTAGGCTGACCTGGGTGTCGAAAGCAGAAGGAGGGTGTAGGTGGTTCAAGGCTTTATAACAACCACAGGATCTGCATTCTGATCAGGTCTAGGCTTACTTCTGGATCAGGGAATCTGGGAGCCAGAGCCACACAGCATGGGAGAGGAGGAAATGGCCAGACTGGGATTCTCTGCCTTCACCAAATCAGCATCTCCTTAGAGAACCACCAACTACCTACTGTAGATTTCCCAGAATCTTCACATCTATTGTGAAGGTCGGATGAGGTAGGATCTATTATTTCCATTTAGTGATTTGGACACTGAGGTTAAAAGACTTGCCTAAGACCTCTAACCATAAATTGTTGATAGGACTAGATTCTTGTTCCATATGCCTTTGAAAAAGCCTAAATTACTAACTCCTGCTAGGTACTGGCTCCTAGATCAGAGCTAATCCACCCTGTTGGCATTAGCAAGTTAGGATAGCATAGTCCAGTGGTTCTCAAAATGTGATCCCTGGGGATCAGTATCACCTGGGAACATGTTAGAAATGCAAATTCTTGGGCTAGATAACAGAACTTCCTGACTCAGAAATTCTGGGGCTGACCCCTGAATCTGAGTTTTAATAAGCCCTCTGAAGTTGGATGATTCTGATGCATTCTGAAGTTGGAGAATCTTTGGTATATAGAAGAAAGAGGTGCATTTTTGGGAAAAAATGCATATTTAAAGCATATTTTTTTGTTTTTTTTAATTTTTAATATTTATTTTGAGAGAGAGAGAGAGAACGTGAACAGGGGAGGAGCAGAGAGAAAGGGAGACACAGAATCCGAAGCAGGCTCCAGGTTCTGAGCTGTCACCACAGAGCTGGATGCAGGCCTCGAACTCACAAACCGCAAGATCATGACCTGAGCCAAAGTCAGACACTTAACCAACTGAGCCACCCAGGTGCCCCTAAAGCATATTTGTTTTAAGTAACTTTCACTGACATACAATGTAAATACAGAAAAATACACAAACCAAAAGTATACAGCTCAATGAATTTTCACAGCACGCTTGTGTACCAGCACCTAGATCAAGACAGAACATTATTACCAACTTGGAGAAACCCCCTTGTGTCTCCTTCCTGGTACTACTTCTCCTCAAAGGATAATCACTATCCTGACTTCAAACGCCATAGATTAGTTTTGCCTAACATTATACATTTTTAAAAATTGTAGATGAAGACAGAATCTGGAACCAGAGAACTTTGATTGAATCCCTGCTTCTCTAATGGAGTGATCTTGGACCAGTCATCTCATTTCCTTGAGACTCATTTCCTTCTCTGTATAATGGTCATAGAAATATCTCAGATCTTAAAGGGACACTAGCTTTCTCAAACTTGCCTAGTGTTAAGAATCACCTGGGGCACTAGTTTAAAAACTCACATTTCCCAGAGCATACATTCTTAGTATGACAAAAATTGGTTGTGGGTAAGAAAATTTTTTTGCTTGCTTATGTAAAAGCACATATATACATATGATACATTAATAGATATAGTGTATTTGTGATACTAAAATTTCATGGGGGGAATAATTAGGGAAAAAATGTCTAAAAATATTCCTTAGATGATAACAAAAAAATAAGGTTGAAAAACACTGCCCTACAGCAGTGATTCTTCAAGTGTGGCCTATGGTTAAAAATGCAAATTATCAGATGCCTGGGTGGCTCAGTCAGTTAAATGTCTGACTCTTGGTTTTGGTTCAGGTCATGATCTCACAGTTGGTGAGCTCGAGCCCCCTACATCTGGCTCTGCACTGACAGTGGGGAGCCTGCTGGGATTCTCTCTCTTCTTCTGTCTCTGCCCCTCCCCACCCACTATCTCTGTCTCTCTCTCAAAATACATAAATAAACTAAAAAACAAAAAAATGCAAATTCTTAGGCCCAACCCCAGACCTACTGAACCAGAAATTCTGGGGGTGGGGCCCTGCAATCTATGGTTTCACAAATCCTTCAAGTGATTCTGATGGGCACTTGTTTGAGAACCACTGCCCTGGAGATTCTGAATGGGGTAGGGTCCCGGAATCTGTGTCATTAACAAGCTCTCCTAAGTCCATTGCAGGGAACATTGACATCGAAATTTGAATGTACTTTGAGAAACACAAGTGACTTTCCAGATGGTAAAATATCTTCATTAGGAGAAAACAGGCTAAACAATAATAGTGAAGGTCACAAATTACTAAGCACTTAGCTGAGCCTCTGAGTCTACTTGCACAGCCTTTTAATTCTCACAAAGTCATGAAGAAGTCAAGAGGATGGACTCTGAAGCCAGACTGCCTGGGTTAGTATCCAGCTTGTGACTTGATTTATGCATCTGTAAAGTGGGGATAATGTACTTTCTTCAAAGATTTGTTGTAAGGTTTAAAGATGCTTATTGGTCAGCTCTTAGAACACCTGCCATGTTGCACGACTTACCTTACCTTACGCGCACCCTGTTAAAAGGAAGAATTAAACCCAATCAATGTAACTAAGAACTAAAGTATAATGCAGTGGTTTTCAAAGTGTGATCCGCCACCAATAGCACACCAGAGTTAGAAATGCAAGTTATTAGATCCCATCCCAGATCTGCTGAAAAACTCTGGGGGTGGGACCCCTGAGGTTCAACAAGCCCTTCAGGTGATTCTGACGTACACTAGCGTTTGAAAACCACAGCTACAATCTCTAGAGGTTGGGGGAGGGAGGGAGCTTAAAAAAAAAAAAAAAAAACGCCTAGAGCGGCTGGGAGCAATCCCAGAGTCCCTCCCACCTAAGGCGAGCAAACTCCGATTTAGCTGCACTCCGCAGCTCCTGCCAACTCTTCTGGCCGGTGCGCAAGGCCTTCTGGGGCCTGTGGTCCACATTCCTGCTGAGCCGGAGGCGCCTGCGCGTTGGCCGCCAACTCGCTCCAGTAGCTGTGGTCGGGGCTCGGGACCGGCTGCCATCTTAGTCGAGGGACTGAAGAGTCGCCGCCGCCCCGAGTCCCGGTAAACACCCGCGTGTGGACTGCGGCAGTTCTGGGTATAGGGGGGAGCCCGCATGTGAGTGTCCGAGGAGAGCCGGGGGTGAAGAAGTGCGGTGCGCGGGTGAGGTCCCTAGAGCCACGACTGCTCCCTCTTCTCGCTGAGCCGGTGCCCGTGGGGGGCGCGGGGAGCTCGGGCTAGTGGCCGAGGGGTGCGTTGGCCGGAGGCGCGGAGCAGCCCCTGTCTGGCCGGAGCCCCTCGCCTCGCTGGCGTCAAGTTGTGAGGGGGTTGGGCCATGGCGGGCGCCAGCAGGGTCCGGCCCCGCGCCCCTCAGCCCCGCCCGGGGGCCACTCTCCCGCGGCCCGGCCTACGCGCGGGCCCGGCTGCAGCGGCCGCTCCGGCCGACGTGGCCCTGTGAGGGGCGGCGGCCGGGCCCACCTGCCACTCGTCTGGCCTTCCCGAGACTTTTTGGAGCCCCCCAGTCGCGAGGCGGGCCCAGCACAGCCGCTTCCTCCTCTTTCTTCCACTTCCCTCCGCCTTCCATTGTCCCCCATCGTGGTGGTCCCGGCCCGGGCGCCCTTTTCGGCGCCCGCTGCCCCGCCGGCACCTCCCGGCGTCGAGTTTTGCGGACGTGGAGCTGTCACTGCCCTCCCTCTTGAGTGTCCTTTTCTCTGGCAGAGAACAGAAAAAAAGTAGCTGTGAACGTATTCTAAAGGTCGAAACGTGATGAGGAGGTGACTTCGTGGGAACTAAGCGGGGAACTCAAGTTTTCAGACATAGTCCAGGGCCACGACTTAAAGAGAAACACAAGGTCTTTGCACTCAAGGTAGACATTGGGCCTAAAGTCAAGAGATGTAACAAGGTGATAATATTGTTACATTTTTTGCCATACGTAGTTTTACAGCATCAGTATGCCTTTTTGGGAGTGAGGGATGGGGAAGAAGAGTGGGATTTTTTTTCTTTAAAAATTAATGAGGCACCGGAGCCAGCCACTTACCATTGCGCTTAATTGGGGTCTTCCGCATCTAGTCCTAATACAATTCGGTTTTAAGGAAGCATGTAATAAAGGCAGTGTATTTCCACCGTCAAAATCGGTTAAGGATTTTTCAGCTGAAATAAAAGTTCTCATGGAAGATATGCTGAGAGCCTGCACTGTGTACTCATAGATGTACTTGAGGTACAGTTACTTCATTCTTAAGATTTAGAAATGAAGGTGGAAATTCAACTGCTTTTTTGAACAGAGAATATAAGTTTTTTTGGGGTGTGAATCCAAAAGGAATTCCTTCATGTTCAGTTTATGAATCAAGTTAGAAAGGATATGAAATCAAAAACAAGTGCAGAATACTTTTTCACAGTATTCTACAGGGAATCATTTCTAAATTCTTTTTAAAAAACATCTTTTCATCTATTGGAAGAGACAGATAAACCAGTAGTTCCCAAATTTGCTTTTTGGAATAATTAGGGGAGCTTTTTAAATGAAATTCCAGGTTCTCCTTTCCTGAGATTGATTTAGTACCTCTGCTTTGGCCCTGAAGAATTTATTTTTAAAACATGCCTCAGGCAATTCTGTTGGTCTTGGGAACCACTGAGGCAAACAGTACTGTGGACCTACCAAGGAATTCTCAAAAAGCTTTGAGACAGAAAAGGAAGTGACCAGTCCTGTCTGGGGGTTGGCCAGAGGAGGTGATAGGACCTGCCCCTGGTCCTGTTGGGTCTTAGATGATGAGTAGGAGCCTGAAAAGGTTGGGGAAAGGGAGGGATAGGACGGACAGGAAACACAGTGCTGTGTGTAAATGAAGAAGATTGAAGGAGAAAAAGGGTTCAGGGAGCCAGGGAGTGGATTGGGGAAGGAGAGCATTGTGGGACATGAGGTCAGAAAGGTAAAAGGAGGTAACTATATGAAAAGTTCTAAGTATAAAGCTAAAAAACTCAAATTTTATGTTAGTAATGGATTCAGATTAAAAAAGTTTTTTTTAATGTTTATTTATTTTTGAGAGACAGACTGAGCGTGAGCAGGGGAAGGGCAGAGAGAGAGAAGGAGACACAGACTCTGAAGCAGGCTCCAGGCTCTGAGCCGTCAGCACAGAGCCCGACTTGGGGCTCAAACTCACAAACTGTGAGATAATGACCTGAGCCACCCAGGCGACCCTGGATTCAGATTGTAATCGGGGAAGTGATCTGAATATATGTGTGTTGTAGAAAGATTGCTCTGGTAATGAGAGTAAAAGGATGGGAAATGGCTATTGCAGAAGTCTAGGTGAGAGGTGAAAAAGCTTGATGTTGGAGAGAGGCTGTGGGGAGGAGGATCAAGGGATTGGATTTAGTTATTTACTTGTGCCTTATTGTTGCCATATTTTTGGATGAGGAATTTTTAGGGCCAGACTGGGTAAAAGGCTCTTGTTCTGTAAAAATAACCCATTAGCAAATCTGAATAATATTGCCAGGTTATATATATTAATGGTGTGAGAATGGCTTGTTCCGTAGCACTTTTGAAAAATTAGAAAGAACCAGATTGGGTGCGATTTGGAGGGGAGCTTGGAGATTAGACTGAAATTTATGACTATCAACACTATTGATCTAAGGTTGTTTGAAGTGTTTTTCTCTCATACTCAGAAACTTGATATTAGAATTTTAGAGTTGGAAGAGATTGCAGAGATTATTTAGTCCATGGTGGCAAATATATTCTGGTTTATGAAGCAACTAAGCTTTGAAATAGCTGCCAGAAGCACTGTATTGAGAAGGATTTTGGTCATATGTATTCTCTGGGAAAGTAAGTTATGATTGATTAGTGATGTTTCCTGTGGACACAGTTATCTAGGGGGTGATGTATGTGCCAGGTATATGCCATCCTTAGACTAGTCCAAACTATTAGTTTTCCGTTTAAAACAGAAACAGGTTAAATAATTTACCTAAAAATAGTTAAGAATTAGACCTAGAAGTAGAACTGAGTTTTGTAACTCTTAGTTTGTTATTCTCCAGTGTTATCAAGATGAATGTGTGCTGCTAAAGAGCTTTTGATATTAGACCAAAAGAAAAAAGATACTTCTTGCCTGTGCCTTTTGACTGTTTAGGTAAGAGTTTGACAAGGGAATTTGGCCTAGAAGTAAATTTTGTAAATTTTGTCTGGCTTAAGACAATTGTTAGTACTGATAGGAAGTAGTCACCTGTTTGTGGTTTTTTTGTTTTTTGTTTTTTTTCACTTCCTTGTTTCTCACCATTCTCTCAGTTTTAGGTTTTGGGGATTGGTTTCCTTTATGTGAATTAAGGCAAAAATATATATAATGTTATTTATTTATTTAGTATTTACAGCATTTTGCCCAATTCTAGGCTCATAATAAGTGCTTAGTAAAGACATGTTTTTTGCTTAGTAAAGGCATGTTGATTTTTGTGACTGTACATGATATGGTTTTGAGTCAAATAAATTAGTGGGCAGTTGCAGAATTGAACTACAGCATTATCTGGTTGGTAGGTCGGCCCTCAGCTAAAAATACTGGGTTGGAAACTAGCCTCACAATTAGTAGTCAATAACTAGGAGCTGTTCCTCCTTCTGTCTGACAGTGCACTGTACTTGGAAAACTGCTGCCACCTCACCTCTTGCTTCTTTTCAGGACTGACTCTACTCAGATCCTTGAAGTGCTTTTTCTTTTCCTCTCCCTAGGAGCCTCCCAAGTTGCAGGGACCATCCTTATAGTGACCCCAGTAGTTAGAGTATACGCTTATATTGCTATCCTCGTTTTGTCATGTAGCCTTCATAGCCAGGTGGGCATCATCCCCATAGTATGTTTGAGTCCTTTTCCCCCGACTCACCTTATCCTGCCTGCCCTATCAAAAACTATCCCTCCCCCTCAAATGATCTATTCCATGAAACTTTTGTTTTTATTTTATTTTTTTAAAGTAATCTCTGTGCCCAACATAGGGCATGAATTCATGACCCCAGATCAAGAGTCACATGCTTTACCAACTGAGCCAGCAAGGTACCCCTTTTCTTTCCATGAAACTTAAAAAGACATTGTGTTGTCAGATTTCCAAGGTCATTGCTAATCTGATGTGTTTAACCATAGGAATAATGTGTTAATGGACCCTCCTTCCCTCTCAGGTAACATGCATTTAACAGTGGCCTTCTGGAGACAGCGCCTTAACCCAAAGAAGTGACTCGGGTGGTGAGAACTTCAGGTATGGTGGCAGGCCCGTGAAAGAGATTGGGAGGCTGGAATGGTGCAGAGGGTGAGCTCTGGTCATATAACTGCTGTGGGGAGGGAGGTATGAGGAAAGAGGATGTTGAAGAAATACGCAGTTTTCACTTGGATTTGAAACTGAGTCTCTTCTATAAGCATTAGCCTGTGAGCCACACTTTGCTCTTACTTTAGGTCCTCTGACTTTTTTGTTTTCCTTTTTTTAAGGGTTGTTTATTTGTTGGCTTATTTGTGTATATGTGTGTGTGTGTGAGAGAGAGAGAGAGAGAGAGAGAGAGAGAGAGAATGAACAGAGGGAAGGGCAGAGAGAGAGAGAGAAGAGAAAGAGAGAGTGAGCAGGGGGAAAGGCAGAGGGAACCCCAGGCCTGCTCCAAGCTCTGCATTGAGTGTGATGTAGGGCTTGGTCTCATGACCATGATGTGAGATCATGACCTGAGCAGAAATCAAGAGTTGGACGTTTAACTGAATGAGCTGACCAGACATCCTGACTTCTCTGTTTTTCTAGTTTTCTTGGACATATACTTTTTCCACTTGTGCTGTTATATAAACATTTATTCTGTGTATTCTTGTCCAGATATGTGCAGGTGTACGGTTAAAAAGTGTAAGAAGTGAAAAGAAGGCAACATGATGCAGTGGAAAAAGAATAGAGGACTTGGAAAGAAAAGGTCTGGGGTTCTGATTTGGCTTTTGCCACTGACAAACTGACTTTTGACAAGTTATTTAATCTTGCCTGGACTCAGTTTATATATCTGTAAAATAGATGTATTGATTCCTACCTGCTTTTCTGACATTGTTGTGAGGATCAAATAAAATAATACAAATTAAAGCTTTAGAAAAAAATGAATTTACAACTTAAGACATTATCTGAGTCTACAAGGTGGGAGAAGTTGGCAGTAATATTGAGGAGGAAAATATGAGGACAGGATAAATTCACTTTAAAGGATCAGAAGAGAGAAAAGGAAGACTACTGGATAAGAAAGAAAAGTAGAGCCTGAAAACAGTCAAGCAGGAAGAGAATAAGGAGTGTATGTAGTAGAACTGATGGATTGGTAGGTGAGAAAGCTGAATAGGACAAAGAGTCGTCCCTTTCACTTGCCTCACTCACTCTAACCTTGCAGCTGTTTATCATTAACACTTCTTTTCATATAAATATCTATCCAGACTTAGATTCCTTTCTTCACCATAAACATCAGTGTTTGTTATTCATACCTCTGTGTGACCCTTTGTGTTTAGTTTATATTTTTGTTAATTGTTCTATAAATGCGTAGAGACCAAGACTATGATTTGCTTTTTATGGTGTCCCAGGCCATTGCTATTAAAAAAATGTGTTCTTACTCTGTTCTTTTTTATAATTATAGAGAGCAGGAAGGAGATAGGGGGAACTTTGTGAGAGATAGTAGGAAAGGAACTGGCTAAGAGGGAAAGGAGATAAACAAGACATGGTAAGAAGAATTCTCAAAAAGTAATGAAAGGAAATACATGAAAATGAAAAATACATAGAGCAAAAAAAAAAAAAGGGGGGAGGAGATGGTGTTATCTACAGCAAAGGAACAAGGGAGCTTTCATTTCTTTAATGGTGATGTAATACCTCACAAAATGTTACGTGTTGGGAAAGATCATTCTCCATACCAAGTATCTTTAAAATATTTTCAAAAGTATCCACTACATCCTGAGCTCGCAGAGTAGTTCTTTGTGGAAAGAAAACTAGGCCAACATTCAGGAGACCTGGGTTCTAGCCTTGGTGTTGCTTGTTACTCCTGTAATCTTGGGCAATTCACATAAATCTCTGGGCCTCCGCTTCCTCACTTGTCTATTAAAGGTATTGGGGGAAAAAAAAAGGTATTGAACATGATGATCTCTCAATTTTCTTCTAGCTCATTCTTTAATTATATTTTGTGCTTCATGGGCTGGCTCACTAATTTTTTAGGACTTTGTTGATATCACAATATAAGATTGGCCTTAGAAATATTTTTTTAAAGAAATGTAAAAATTTTTTGATTTAATTTTATTTTTATTAAAAAATTCTTTTAATGTTTATTTTAGCTGAGAGAGAGAGAGAGAGAGAGCGAACACAAGTGGGGGAGATGCAGAGAGAGAGGGAGACACAGAATCCAAAGCAGACTCCAGACTCCCAACATGGGGCTTGAACCCACAAACCGTGAGATCATGACCTGAGCTGCAGTTGGATGCTTAACTGACTGAGCCACCCAGGTGCCTCTGTTTTTTATTTTTTAGGGAGGGGCAGAGAGAGGGACACACACACACACACACACAAACACACATATATGCGCACACACACGCACACAAAATCCAAAGCAGGCTCTGGGCTATCATCAGAACTCACCTACCACCTACCAGGAGATCATGACCTGAGAGATCATGACCTGAAGCTTAACAGACTGAGCCACCCAGGCACTCGACCCAGTCTTTTGTTTTTTTAATGTTTATTTATTTGTGAAGGGGAGGGGCAGAGAGAGAGAGAGAGAGAGAGAGAGAATATCTCACACAGGCTCCACACCCAGCCCAGCACTGAGCCTGATGTGGATCCCCAGGATTGTGAGATCATGACCTGATCATGACTTGGAGGCTTAACCTACTAAGCCACCCAGGGGCCCGTAGAAATATCTTATAATAGGACTTCATAATATCTGTTGCTTTATAAATGAGAAACCATTGTATTTTAAGTTCTGCTTTATTTTATTTTTTATTTTTGTATTTTTTAAAGATTTTATTTTCAAGTTATCTCTACACCCAAAGTGGGGCTCGAAATGTGGGGCTTAAATTTGCAATCCCGAGATAAGAGTTTCATGCTCTACCACTGAGCCAGCCAGCCAGGAGTCCCTTAAGTTCTACTTTAAGCATTGGCAAAAAGTGAGACTTGTAGGAAACCTAAGTATAGAAATGTTAAGTTTGTAATATTCAACAAGCATTTACTGAGCCCCTGCTGTGCTAGGTCTCAATGGGTACTTAATATAAAACCCCTGCCTGGAGGATTTTGTGTTTTTTTTGTTAGGAAAACTAACTTGCTAACCAGTAATTATAAAAAGCAAGGTGATAAATACTATAACAAAGATCACATTGCATTGCAATTTAAGGTACTATATAGATTTATTGATTCCTTTAACATAATTGAATATGTGCTAAGTGCTGCTCTCTGGTATGTATTCCAGAGACTCATGATGAAAAAAAAAAAAAGCAGTCCCTGCCCTCAAGAAAATTCAAGTCTTTTTTCACATCTGGAAACTGCTTACCCTAATTTTCCCTTCTGTCCCAGGAAGTTTTGTACTGTATCATTACTTCATGGTTTTAATCTAGGAATTCATCTGCATATTGAGCTTGCAGCACTCAAGAAATGTTTGATGACACACTTGCTTTCTGAGAAAATGTATGTTATTCTGTTAGATCTATAACATTTTTTTCTGTCACTGACAGAAATAGATAAGGAAAAAGTCCAAATCTGGATGGCACGTTTGGTTTTACTTCTTAGTTATTCATTCAGAGAAAGTAGGATCTAAAATTTAGCCTTGATTTGGTGTTCCAGGGAATCAGTTCAGTTAGTCACAGAGGAGAGGATGCTAGTCGAAAGGAATCATATTGTAGGAGTTAACAGTGTGTACTGGAATTGTCTAGTTTTGAATTTTGGCTCCACCATGCACTGGGAGGATGACCTTGGGCAAGTTCCTCATCTGTAAATTGGGAATAGTAATAGTATATTACTATATAGGGTTGTTGTGTGGATTAAGTAAGATAATGTATTTTTGCTTGAACAATAGTTGGTTCAATTCATTAATTCATTAAGTAAGCTTATCTAGGGTGAGCATTGTAAATTTAAATGCCTATAAGAGCTAAATGAACATTTTAAATAGTAATGATCAGGTTGGGATTAAGTGAACTAGGGAATTCATGTTCCTCTAATGGAATAGCTGTTAAGTAACTTTGGCTTCCTTTTTAATTTTTTTAATTTAATTTTATTAAAAAATTTGTTTAACATTTATTTATTCTTGAGAGAGAGAGCGCAAGCAGGGGAGGGGCAGAAAAAGAAGGAGACACAGGATCTGAAATGGGCTCAAGGCTCTGAGCTGGTAGAGGGGTGGGGGAAGGCTCAAAATCACGGACAGGGAGATCATGACCTGAGCTGAAGTCCAACACTTAACCAACTGAGCTGCCGAGGCACTCCTTTGGCTTACTCTTTTAAAAAGTTAAGGGGTAAAATTGACCATTTTAACCAATAAAAAATACATAATTCATGAGGTGCCTGGGTGGCTCAGTTGGTTAAGTGTCCAACTTTTTTTTTTTAATGTTTGTTTATTTTTGAGAGAGAGGGAAAGACAAAGTGTGAGCAGAAGAGGGGTGTTGGAGGGGAAGGCGGTGGGGACACAGAATCTGAAGCAGGCTCCAGGCTCTGTGCTGGCAGATTCGAGCCTACTTAGGATTCTCTGTCTCTCTGACTCTCCTCTGCTCATGTGCACTCGCTCTCTTTCCTCCTCTCAAAATAAACAAACATTTAAAAAAGTGTAATTCAGTGTCAGCTCACTATTGACCCAGTGGGGAGTATAAGACCAAGTGTGGCCTGAATATCTTTTATTCTAAACAGAAGTGGTGAATTTAGGTTTCGTGAGAAATCTTTTTTTTTTTTTTTTAATGTTGGCAACTTTTGAAATCATAATATAAACACTGTGGGCCAAGCAAACCACCACTGTGGGTAGGATTTGTCTTGTGGGTTGCCACTTTGCAACCTCTGTTCTGGAGCTTGACTTTTTGCATCATAACCCATGTTCCCTGCCTTCTGGGAAGAAAGTCCTACCCACATAAAGTTTTAAAAACAGTTCATGTAATACTTCAGAGCAGTCTAGGGCTGAATGAGAAGTATGCAGAATAATTTTAGGGCAGAGAAGAGGAGGAAAGTTATTTAAGAGTGGGATTTAGAATGGGCAAAGGTATGGAGACAGGAATGGACTTCAGATGGTGGCAATACAATGAATAGATTAGTTGGAGTTTAGATTAGTCTGAAGAGGCTATATGTGGGGCTGGTAATAGTAGAAAGCTTGGAAAAGCTAAGAGACCAGACTTCTTGTTTTGGGATAACCTTAAGTCCTATTGGCTGACAGGATAAAATGGTATTTTATTTATGGTGATTTATTAGGTAATATTGAGGTCCACAGTATTTACTAGGGTTAATAGAGTCTGGAGGCAGGGAGACCAGGCTAGGGAGGTAGGTGGTAGTCGGAATGAAAAGGAAGGGACAAAAGCTTGTATAAGAGACAAGCATATTTATGGGTCACCCTGTGACAGTGGGACCCTGCAATAGATAAAGAGGGCCAATTGTGGAAGCTTTTCCTCTATTCATTCTTTCGTTAAAACTGGGATACGTGAAGATAATACTATTTATCCCTTCTTTGTCATGTTGTGGATCTTGCTTTATCACTCAGCCATAGCACCCTCCTTAATGACAGATCACATACATAGTCTTAGGATTTTCCAGCTTGCACAAGTAGAATAGAAAAAAAAAAAAGCAAAGTAGTTTAGCTGCTTATCACATTTCTAGTTTTGGATTTTTGGCAATCTCCATTAACCTCTATTAAGTTTCATTAGACTTTATATGTGGAATTTTTGTATTTACCAAAGTTTGGAAAACCTGACAAATAGTTTGCTCATGGGAAAGATGTAGAATTTTGCTGCAGAAACTTGACAAGATAATTGATTCGTGATTTAGAATGTTTAAAGAAACCGATAAATGTTGTAGAAAGGTGGAATATGTTTATTCTGTATAACTTGAGGAAGTGATTTTTAGGATCTTATTTTCACTAGGCCTTTTGTCCTGTTTATAGTTTCTCATGAAAATTTTCTTGACATATTTCAGGGAAGTTATTCCTTATTCTTGGCTAAAATGCCAAACGTAGTTATTCTCAGTAGTCTTTTTGGTAAGTAAGCTAATAGTATGTTAGATGTAGCCTGAGTATTAAGAACACTTGAGATGCAGCAATATTTCCCTCATTGATGAATAAAAGTACTGAACTGAGCCTCTGAAAAGTACAAAAAGTTACTGCCATCAGAGAGACGCAGCAATAAGGTCAATAGATTTGAGCTAAATCTAAATCTCATTTAATGGAGAAGGGATTTTTTTAAGCATGGTCTAACCTAGTTTTTGGAATTCACTTGTTCTGAATATTGAAAGGCATTTCCAGGTGGTTCATTTAATTATAGATCTGCTTTGGAAGTGGGAAGGTAAGGAACATAAGAGAGGGATTAGCTGCATTTTTTCTGTGGAAAGTCAGTAGTCAAAAGGAAATCCCAGATTATCTTTTTCTGTTCTTGAATTTTTTAGAGAAAAGATATTTACTACAGGTCTTAATTAAAAACTATATTCAGTATGTATATTGAAATGTGCAGAACCTAGTTACTACTGCTTTTCTTTGTCTAGAATGTTGCTGACGTTTATCTGCTGTCATCTCCTTGCCCTTTGTCTTTGTCCTGTAGAGTTTTTACTTTATTTTATTTTGCTGGTGTTTTAGGAGGGAATGGAATAGGAGTGCTTATGTTCAGTCAGCCCTGTTAGTTTATTTTACCATATAAATTGGTGTTTTCATCTTTAACAATGAAAATGATGAATTTATCTATCCTGATTATTTTTTTGTTTCTTATTGTGGTAAAATATACATGACATAAAACTGACCATTTTATTGATTTAAAAAATGTATTAACATTTATTTATTTGAGAGAGACAAAGCACAGGTGGGGGAGGGGCAGAGAGACACAGGGAGACACAGAATCTGAAGCAGGCTCCAGGCTATCAGCACAGAGCCTAAGACGGGGCTTGAACCCACAAACCATGAGATCATGACCTGAGCCAGAGCTGGACGCTTATCTAACTGAGCCACCCAGGGTCCCCAACCATTTTTAAGTGTTCAGTTTAGTGACATTAAGTACATTCACTTTGTTTAGCTATTACCATTGTGCATCTCTGAGAACTTTTTCATCCCAAACTGAAACTCAGTGCACATTAAAAAATAAGTCACCATTCCTCTTGCCTCAACCCCTGGTAACCACTATGCTACTTTTTGGTCTCTGTATGGAATTTGACTATTTTAGGTACCTCATATAAATGGAATCATACAATATTTATATGGTCCTTTATGTTTGGCTTGTTTCACTTTGCATAATGTCTTCAGGGTTCATGTGGTAGCATGTGTCAGAATTTCATTCCTTTTTAAAGCTAATATTCCATTTTATGTGTGACCCACATTTTGTTTATCCATTCATCTGTTGATGGACGTTTAGCTTATTTTCACCTTTTCGTTATTGTGAATAATGATGTTATGAATGTGGGTGCTGTTTGAGTCTTGTAGTATTTTTAGGTATATTCTCAGAAATGGAATTCCTGGATCATGTGGTAATTCTGTGTTTAATTTTTTGAGGAACCACCATATTGTTTTCCATAGCAGCTATACCATTTTACATTCACAATGGCAGTGCTCAAGAATTCCCATTTTCCACACTCCTACCAACATTTGTTATTTTCTGTTTTTTTTTTTTAATAATCATCCTAATGAGTGAATCGGTATCTCATTGTAGTTTTGATTTTCATTTCTCTAATGATTAATGATTTTGAGTGTCTTTTCATGTACTTATTAGCTGCTAGTATATTTTCTGAGAAATGTCTGATCAAGTCCTTTGCCCATTTTTTAATTAGATTGTTTGGGTTTTGGTGTCCTAATCATTTTGTAAGTTTCTGTCCATATCTTTTCTGCTTCTGAGTCTACTGCTCTTCTCCTTTCCTGTTGTTGACAAAGCAACTAGAATCATTCTCTCCAATGTATATAGGACCTTAATAAATGTCTGATGATAAAAGGTTGAAAGTAGGGCTTTCTGGAAAGGTAAAGGTTGATTGGGGCAAGGCCTTCATTACATTTTTCTCTAGTTTTGGAGTTCTGTATTCTCTTAACAATTTACTTGGTGGGGTAAACATTTATAAAAGATGATGCTTTTAGGCAAAGAAGTCCCTGTGTAACTTAAAGTTCATTTTAGAGGGGCGCCTGGGTGGCTCAGTCGGTTAAGTGTCATGACTCTTGGTTTCATCTCAGCTCTTGATCTCAGGATTCATGAGTTTGAGCTCCTTGTGTAGCAGGCACTGCTTGGGATTCTCTCTCCCTTTGCTCTTCCCCCACTCACGTGTATGCAGATACGTGGACTCTCTTTCACTTTCAAAATAAGTAAACATTAAAAATATTTTCATTTTAGAGAAGGAAAACGTAGGATCTTATTAAATTTGATTCTTCTCTAAGAGGCTTGCTGTTACTGTTTGCCTAAGAAAATATAAGTAAGCCTGAGATACCCAAAGAAGGGTTTTACTTTTTGTAATACCTGTTTTAATCATTTCAGTCTCCTTCACTTTTTAAAAAGTAATCTCTATACCCAACGTGGAGTTCGAACTCACAATCCCCAGATTGAGAGTTGCTTGCTCTACTTACTGAGCCAGCCAGGTGCCCCTCAATGATTTTTTTTTTTAAGATTTTATTTTTAAGTGATCTCTGCACCCAATGCGGGGATCAAACTCACAGCCCTCGACGTAGATCAAGAGTCCCATGTTCCACCAACTGAGCCAGCCAGGCGCCTCTTGCTTCTTAACTTTTTGTTGTATAATGATTTGAGATTTCTTATTTTGAGACTGCTATTTATTAGGGTTTTTGTTTTTGTTTTAGACAAGAGGGGGTTAGAAGTGATCCTAGACTTGATATATGTCTTAATTTTGAAAAGGACAAAACTGATTAAGTTCAAGTATAGCAATGACATAAATATATTTTGTTTTCCTGTTACCTTTTTTGGTTCCTTTAAGGAACCATGGTCTTATTCTTATTTATTTTTTAAATGTTTGTTTATTCTGAGTGATAGAGGGAGAGAAACAGGGAAAGAGAGAACCCCAAGTAGGCTCCATGCTGACAACACAGGGCTCGATCTCATGAACTGTGAGATCATGACATGAGTTAAAATCAAGAGTCAGTCACGTAACCGGCTGAGCCACCCAGGCGCCCTGGAACCATGGTTTTAAATCATGAAATTAACACTGAACAAAGCTAGAGATTTCTGGTTTGGGCCACATCTTTTGTTCTGACTTTGGACAGTCCATTTTTATTGGATTCTTACTGAGTTTTAAGAATTTTTTGTAAATTCTGGATATATCCTCTATCAGATATGTATTTTACAAATATATTCTCCCAGCTTTTCCTTATCTTTTCATTATCTTAATAGTCTTTTGAAAAGTAGAAGTTTGTAATTTTGATGAGGATTAATTTTTCAATTTTTTCTGTTATGGGTGGGTGGTACTTTTGTTGTCATACGGAAGAAATCTTTGCCTAACTGGACAATCCATTTAACTTTCTTGGATTTCTACTTATAAGAACAAATAAGATGTGTGTGGTATTTTTACTTCTTTGGATTAATAGTTTTATTTAGTACCTTTTTGGAGTCAAAATAGAGGAGGTAGTCTTTGGATAGAATACTAAGGTGAAAACCTACAGACCCAAATTGGAGTATAGAATTGGCCCTGCTTTTATAATCCTATTTATTTCCTAATGGGTAAGTGGTAATTTTCTTTTCTCCCTTCCCCCCACGATTATTTAGGGCCCTTGGGTGTAAATGATTCTATGTGATTTTTTTCTGGGCTTTTGATACAATCTGAATAACAGTGCTTTTTGGCTCCTTTAAATAAGAATATATAAACTTATTTATAGAGTGTACATATATATTACTCAGTAACTTATTAATATTGACATCTAGTTTACTTGATAGTTCTTAGATTATGTTTAGAAATGATCTGAGAAAGGTTTGTTGGAAGGTTGGGGATGGTGGCTATCAGGATATTTTATTTTGAGAACAATTCATGGGTATTAAGAGATGGTCAGAAACCAGAGTTTCCTGGGAGCCAGGAACTTCAACCTTATATGTAATTAGGTTGTGTAATTTTACACAAACGTTGTTTGCAAAAGAGAGCAATATTTATTGTAGCACAATGGTACTTATATTTATTGTGGCATATGAAATCATTAAACTCTAGCAGTAGATAGTCAGAACCAGGAAACAACTTGTAATAATAGTTAATATTAAAATGATTGTTAGGTATTTGAGAGAACAGGGGGAAAAATGCCTTCTAAAGTAGTGGGTACAGAGTTCAAACCAGCAAATAAATACTAAAAGTTTGATTCTGGTGCCAGTTTTCTTAAATTCTGTTGGCATATTATTGAACCTTGAAAGTTATACCTTTGTGTTCTTCTCTTTGAATAAGATAATCATCTTTTTATGCATATGCTTTAGATCCACACCCATACATTTGGTTAGAAAATGGGAAGAGAGCTTTCATTTATCTGAGATCATTCACATCATGTTCAGAACCTAGGTGTCACTTTTGAGGGGGAGAGAGAATGGTTTATATTTTCCCACTCTGCTAACGTACCTTTTTCTAGTAAATAGGAAGGCAACTTTTCCCCATCATGAATGGGTTTGAGTTCACTCCTTCTTATTTTATTGAGAATATTATGGAAATGAGTATTTACCTTCTAGCCCAACCCAAAGAACTCTTATCCCCCTCTGAACAATACCTTCAAGACCTCATACACCAAGTTCAATTCCTTTGCTATCATTAGTGGAGAATGGGATTAAACATTGTTTCTTCTGGTTAGTCCCTGCTACAGTGACTGGAGAGAGCTGGATCTAGTTTTCAATCCAGCTGGATAGTGTGGCTAATGGTTGCATACACAAGAACCATTACCACGTCCATGTTCCTCTTCGAATTGGATTGAGGCTCCGTTCTTACAGTACTGGATGGCAAATGAATACAGAATTTTTAAAACCCATGCTTTGATATGTAGCTCTTTCACTTGAGTGGTGGTTTGAGAACATGGCTAAATGGCCTTGTCCAAAGGAGATTACTCCGTATTTACAGTTGCTGTGTATATTTCTGTATTTTATTAAAACATTTTTTATTCCGAGAGAGAGAGCGAGAGAGCGAGCAAGCATGAGTGGGTGAGGGGCAGAACGAGAGAGGGACAGAGAATCTGAAGCAGGCTCCAGGCTCTGAGCTGTCAGCATAGAGCCCAAGGCGGGGCTTGAACCCACGAACCGCGAGAACATGACTTGACCTGAAGTTGGTCACTTAATCGACTAAGCCACCCAGGTGCCCCTATACTCTGTACTTCAGTAAGGCTGTTTGAGAGACTTCATTAGGTTTTAGTTCTCTGAATACCACTGTGTACTTTAGCTCTTTGTACTTGTGCTTCCACAAGCAGTTTTTCTCCTTACTGTTTTTTTTTTTTTTCTTTCATAGTTTATTGTCAAGTTGGTTTCCGTATAATACCCAGTGCTCATCCCGACAAGGGCCCTCCTTCATGCCCATCACTCCTATTCCCCTCTCCCCCACCCCTATCAACCCTCAGTTTGTTCTCAGTATTTAAGAGTCTCTTGTGGTTTGCCTCCCTTCCTCTCCTTAACTATTTATTTCTCCTTTCCCTCCCCTATGGTCCTCTGTTAAGTTTCTCCTGTTTCACATATGAGTGAAAACATATGGTATCTGTCCTTTTCTGCCTGACTTCTTTCACTTAGCATGACACCCTCGAGTTCCATCCATGTTGCTACAAATGGCCAGATTTCATTCTTTCTCATCGCCATGTAGTATTCCATTGTATATATAACCACATCTTCTTGATCCATTCGTCAGTTGATGGACATTTAGGCTCTTTCCATGATTTGGCTATTGTTGAAAGTGCCGCTATGAACATTGGGGTACATATGCCCCTATGCATCAGCACTTCTGTATCCCTTGGGTAAATTCCTAGTAGTGCTATTGCTGGGTCATAGGGGAGTTCTGTTGTTAATTTTTTGAGGAACCTCCATACTGTTTTCTAGAGTGGCTGCACCAGTTTACCTTCCCACCAACAGTGTAGGAGGGTGCCCGTTTCTCCACATCCTCGCCAGCATCTATAGTCTCCTGATTTGTTCATTTTAGCCACTCTGACCGGCATGAGGTGGTATCTCCGTGTGGTTTTGATTTGTATTTCTCTGATGATGAGTGACGCTGAGCATCGTTTCATGTGTCTCTTGGCCATCTGGATGTCCTTTTTGGAGAAGTGTCTGTTCATGTCTTCTGCCCATGTCTTCACTGGATTATTTGTTTTTCGGGTGTGGAGTTTGGTGAGTTCCTTGTAGATTTTGGATACTAGCCCTTTATCCGATATGTCATTTGCAGCTATCTTTTCCCATTCCGTCGGTTGCCTATTAGTTTTGTTGATTGTTTCCTTTGCTGTGCAGAAGCTTTTTATCTTGATGAGGTCCCAATAGTTCATTTTTGCTCTTAATTCCCTTGCCTTTGGGGATGTGTCGAGTAGGAAATTGCTGCGGTTGAGGTCAAGGAGGCTGTTTCCTGCTTTCTCCTCTAGGGTTTTGATGGTTTCCTGTCTCACATTGAGGTCCTTCATCCATTTTGAGTTTATTTTTATGCATGGTGTAAGAAAGCAGTCTCGTTTCATTCTTTTGCATGTTGCTGTCCAGTTCTCCCAGCATCATCTGTTAAAGAGGCTGTCTTTTTTTCCATTGGATACTCTTTCCTGCTTTGTCAAAGATTACTTGGCCATACGTTTGTGGGTCCAATTCTGGGTTCTCTATTCTATTCCACTGGTCTCTGTGTCTGTTTTTGTGCCAATACCATACTGTCTTGATGATGACAGCTTTGTCGTAGAGGCTAAAGTCTGGGATTGTGATGCCTCCCGTTTTGATTTTCTTCTTCAATATTACTTTGGCTATTCGGGGCCTTTTGTGGTTCCATACAAATTTTAGGATAGTTTGTTCTAGCTTTGAGAAGAATGCTGGTGCAATTTTGATTGGCATTGCATTGAATGTGTAGATTGCTTTGGGTAGTATTGACATTTTAACGATGTTTATTCTTCCGATCCATGGGCATGGAATGTTTTTCCATTTCTTTGTGTCTTCAATTTCCTTTATAAGTTTTCTGTAGTTTTCATCATACAGATCTTTTACGTCTTTGGTTAGGTTTATTCCTAGGTATTTTATGTTTTTTTGTGCAACTGTGAATGGGATCAGTTTCTTGATTTCTCTTTCTGTTGCTTCA